>CAJHZI010000500.1:1575000-2030000 GCA_905160935.1 Enchytraeus crypticus | reverse complement strand
AGTTAATTAAATTACAATATATACTATAAAACAATCAAACCATTTCTCCAATCAGATTCTTTATTACCAGCCAATGCTATTAATGCAGTTTTCACAAAAAATTTCATTAACTGTGACTACTGACTGTATTAAAAAAGTGACTAACTGCAGCTGCTGTACTGTTGAGTACGTATTGAACTGTATTGTCGTAAGATGTTGTCATTGATGACTGTAGCACTCTAATTGTTATTATTATTGTAGTATGACATACCACGTGATGAATGTTTATCAGCGTGACAGCAAACTTGATGAAACCCTCTGTCACATCCGTCACAAATTAGTATCTCGTTCTCATCCTATCAATCGATCAATACATCAGTCATTCATACAATCCATCAATCAATCACCACTCAATTTAAAACTCACTCTCAATCATTATATAACCCTAAATTAATAAATATTAAAGGTTTAACGTCCCTTTCCTCATACAAGGATGATGTCAGAGACAATAAAACAATACTCAATCAATTTTACCATTCCTTCCAGTGTTACTTTTTGGTCTGCCGGCTTCAGGCAAAATATATCATCAAAATTTTGTACCACAGGTATAGCAGTTACATACAAAATCATTAATGAAATTCATACAGAAATATTTACTGTGCTTCCTCCAAAATGACAATCTAAATCAATATTTAATTTTGAATTCTTCTGCTCAAACTATGTTTTCAATATTCCAAATAGTACACAATTATTCACTTTAAAATAGACAATCAACGGTATTAAATTAACGTGTAATCTCTTGAACTGAGAGCGGAAGCTTTCTCTCTGTCTATATATGTTCCGTTTTTGCTATAGGCGTCAATGTCTTAGCGTCAATGTTCTAATATTACCTAGTAATATTAATAGAAAGAGAGAGAGAGACTGACAAAGAGAGATATATGAAGGGAGAGAGAGAGAGAGAGCGAGAGACAGGCACACAGAGAGACAAAGACAGAGAGATAGATTGTGAGTGAGAGAGAGATGCACAGGGAGATAGAAACAGAGAGAGAGAGAAACAGAGAGAGAAAGGGAGACAGAAAAAAATGGAGACAGAGTGAATGAGGGAGAGAGAGTGAGAAATGAGGACCGCCTGGGGATACCTGACGATGTCTATTGGTAGTAGGCTGATGACAGAGAGCGCAAGCCTTGCAGGAGTAGCATTGCCAGTTAGATCTGCTCACAGTGCGTGCCATACTGGGCGAGAATCTTAAGCATGATGGATGACCTGTTAGAGAAAGTATGTCAACAACAACCGTGAATAAAAACAAAAGTCAAGTTTAACGTTAGTTTTCTACCTCGCAAGCATTTCAGTGACGAAGCGATCAGTGAATTTGTACCATATATCTTGTAATGAACACGCCTTGTTCACAATTAATATATTACGAAATATATATTATAGATAGAAAGCAGATATTATACAGCAGTTATTTATAAATAATACGTGACGTAGAGGTTTCCAAAGATTTATAATAGATGATATAAGCCGAGATTAGAGGCGAGTATAGCTAGATTATTACGAAGGGTATTTCCAAAGTGACGCAGCTGCGTCGTAAATTAGCTAAGCGAAGTAGCGCTGTGATTCGATAGAAGCGTTTGACAGCGATCGACAGCGGTGTATATAACGAGAAGCTAGATACATTAGAAGCAAATTGGGGCCGGGGGCCTACTTGGTTCGTCTGAGTAGGTTCCCAGGAGGGTGGCTCCGATGGGTCTATACGGTGTACAACGTGTAGTTCTCGATCGAGAACTACACGTTCAATAAGAGGAAGGATCGAGTCTCAATGATCCTTCCTCTTATTGACTCCCTACGGGATAGGTAAGGGGGCCCCTCAGTGTCCCAAGTGGCTAGTGTCCCAAGCCGCTAAGGCTAATTGGAGGCAAGAGAGTTCGGTGTCCCCCCTGGGTAGGCCCAGGTAAGAGGCTGGTAGTCCACGGCGATACCCGGGTCGAGTCCGTCTCTACGGGTATTCGCTAAGCGCCAGGGTCGAGTGTGTCTCTGCAGGCGGGAGGCATGTAGTCCATGGCATTACCCGGGTCGAGTCCGTCTCTGCGGGTATTCGCTAAGCGCCTGGGTCGAGTATGTCTCTGCAGGCGGGAGGCTGGTAGTCCACGGCGATACCCGGGTCGAGTCCGTCTCTGCGGGTATTCGCTAAGCGCCTGGGTCGAGTGAGTCTCTGCAGGCGGGAGGCTGGTAGTCCACGGCATTGCTCGGATCGAGTTCGTCTCTGCGGGTATTTGCTAATCGCCTGGGTCGGGGTCGAGTGTGTCTCTGCAGGCGGAAGGCTGGCAGTACACGGCATTGCCCGGGTCGAGTTCGTCTCTGCGGGTATTTGCTAAGCGCCTGGATCGAGTGTGTCTCTGCAGGCGGGAGGCTAACAACGGCATTGCCTGGGTCGAGTTCGTCTCTGCAGTTATTCGCTAAGAGCCTGGGTCGAGTTAGTCTCTGCAGGCAGGAGTAGGATTACCAATTACCAGTTGACTATCAACGAATTTCTCATCGACTACACGGAAGGCCAATTATACTACCTTCAGCAAAGGCGAGAGTAGAAACTAGGGAAAGACCAATATAGGAAAATAGAGATAGAGAAGAATAAGTCTAAAAAAGTATATAGGGAAGTTCTAATAGGGTAAAGAAGATAAAGTTCGTCGCAGCTAAAACAACTAATCATAAAATTATCTATTACAACCAGTTTTAAGACTAAGAAGCATTTCAGAAACTCAACCGTAATTGCCTAAAATATAGCAGACGCGGAGTTCGCTTCTACTCCCGGTTCGGGTCACCATATCACTTCGCCCCGAGAATCACACTACGGAAGAGAATCTAGTAAAGAAGCAAGGGAGTCGGCCCTTGAATTAACAGATAGAAGTCGAGCGAAGCTAGGCCATTCGAGATACAGCACCCCTCGGTTCCTCCTGAAAAGCGGTACCTGAAAAAGATTATTTAACGTCGTAGCTGCTATTTAGAATCGCTGGGGGCCATCCACCACAGCATCCTACAAGAACTTGACGACGTGGAGTGAGTCCCCACTCCCGATTCGGGCCGGGCCGCCAAACCCGATGTCCCGGGTTCCCAGGACCCAATATTGAGGGTGAAAGAAATACGTTCCCTCGCTGTAACACGGGAGGCCTCGCTGGCCGCACGCGCGCACGCTCTCGCAACCCCGTTCGTTAATTACCTACTGATCATCAGTCAGATGTCTTACCTACATATTACAGGCTCAAGCTAGCAACAACAATGACAATAAGTATTCTTTAAGGATGAGCGACACACACGTTACATACTAGCAAACACTTATATAGTGAGTTATACTTATACACGTAACGTACTAGAAAACACTTATACAGTGGGTTACATTAATACACGTAACATACTAGAAAACACTTATGTAGTGGATTACACTTATACACGTAACATACCAGAAAACACTTACATAGTTGGTTACACTTATGCAGTGGGTTATCCATAGATAACCCACTGATACTTTCACTGATTCTTTGTACTGATTTTCTGGATTTTGGAATTTTCACCGTTTCGGAACATTCTTTTTGCTCGCCTGCTTATTTTGTCTCAATAGTGCTCGATGTTGCCATTGATGACTACAGCACTCTAATTGTTGTTATGTCGTTATGTTATGTTACACTTATACAGCGGGTTAAACTTGTACAGTGTGTTACACTTATGCAGTAGGTTGCATTTATACTGTGGTTTACACTTATACAGTGGGTTACACTTATACAGTGGGTTTCACTTACACATTTGGTTACACTTGTCATGCGGGTTACATTTACACAGTGGGTTACATATATGCAGTAGGTTACACTCATACAGTGGGTTACCCTTATACAGTAGGTTATACTTACACAGTAGATTACACTTGTACAGTGGGTTACACTTATACAGTGGGTTACACAAGTTTGTACAACTAAAGAGCGTTATAATGGTAAATAATTCGTATTCGTCTATCATAAGAACCAAATGAATAGCATTGCTACTAGTGAGATGGCATGCTCAAAATTAATCAATCAACAAGAATTTAAAGTCCGGTTTCTCTACAAAATATACCTAACATAAAACTGGTTCCAGCCAATAGTTTTCGTTCTTTATCGAACATAATCATACATCATATATAATGTATCATCTCGCCACATCTGCCTAAATAATCACTGAAGCTTTCTGACTCCAAATACATGTAAATGACTAGCCATACAATTAAGCTATTTAGAAAAGTAATTTATCAAGAATATCACCGTCGCTCATGTGTCAGTCTTACTGCAGAGTTGACCAACCGTTTGCTGGGTTTTCTACAGAGAAAAGATGGCCACAATCGAGAAGACACTATTTCTCAGAAATAATGTTTTTCCCAGAAAAAACCTACATTCCCTATGTTGTGTTGTGTCAGATAGGTGCTTCCAATTAGCAAATAGAACAACCGGAAACCGAACGTAACATAGGAAGCTAAATTAAGTTACAGTAAGCTAAATTTAAAGTTTAAATTTATTGTACAGTAAGTTTAAACTTTTCATCAACCTCTCAGTTAACAGAGTGTGAGAGCCGACTGCGAGTAGGAATATGTGCCTTGAACATGCAACGGGGCAGAACACGATAGAAAGGCTACATTAAGATCGGAAGGAATAGCCTGTAATGCGATCAATTAGTTGTTCCCCTTAATTAGAGAGCGCGAAAATAGATAGTGTATGTACTTCAGACCATTCAGCAGAAAATTACAGAGAGAGAGAAAGAGAGAGATAGAGAGAGAGAGAAAGAGAGAGAAAGAGTGTGTGTGTATGTGCGAGAGTGTGTGTGTGTGAGAGAGAGAGAGGGAGAGAGAGAGAGAGAGAGAGAGAGAGAGCGAAATAGAGAGCTAACACAAGTACATTTTATCATGCAGTAGTTGATTAATAGTGACTAGAGTGGACTCATTTATTTCAAAGTTCTACAGTGTTTCACCCGTTACCTTTACAGCCGCAGACGGAGCAGGAAATCGTGGAAGGATTATCATCGTCGTCTTCAACCCGGTTACATATGAAGCATACTAACGAGCCACCCTGGGAGGCGGCAGCGGCCGATGCCCCCCGGGGCCTGGGAGACGCCATCGATGACCTATTGCCAGCCAGATGGGTGGGAGGCGGCGGGAGAGGAGGCAGCAGATTGACAGGAAGGTCGGGGGGGGCTGTTAGCGGAGAGACAGCAGCTGCAGCAGCTGCTGCTCGGGTGAATGCAGCCGTTAACAGCAGCGGGTCCATGTCTCGTAGTAGAGTGGGCATTGACAGCTGCAAAAGCAGAGAACAGATACAAAGATATACAGCAATATGTACAAGCAGGAAATAGAGTGGGCATCGATAGCTACAATTATAGACACTTACACACACCACACACACATATATATATATATATATATATATATATATATATATATTATATATATGTATATATATATATATATATATATATATATATATATATATATACTGTGTATACACAATATATATAATATATATATATATATATATATATATATATATATATATATACAGTGTATACACAATATATATAATATACATACATATATATATTTACGCGCAACAATATGTACACTTATATATACAGAAAATTAAGAAAACTGTGTCCATTTTCTTATGAAGAAAATAGACACAGTTACCATAAACAAAACATAATAAAATGAAAGAAGCGTACATAATAAATCTTACAACCTACAAACAGTTAACATAATTTTATATCAACAATTATTTATAGTGTTTGTCGTTTTTATTAGAAGAATTTGTAAGTGACCTTCATTGAGCTCCACAGCATTGATTAATCTTTTACCTTTAAGCTTTAACTTGGCAATTAACAAAAAGTCTCTAAAACAGACTGAACAGCAAGGCGTAAGGCGGCTCAACCGATATAGCAGCACGTCTCTCACACAGATTCGCGCGAGGATTCGGACTCTTCATTGTACAGATAACCTGAAATCAGCTGTGCAGGGAGGCGCACTAAATGCGTTCTACTGGTGCAGTTTATCAAATATTAAAAAATTAAAAAATTGGAACCTCTTACTGACAATATTGACGCTAAAACTATGTTTTCAACGAATATACTTCAGCCTATCCCCTGCCTATCTATACTACATAATACATACATGTATAATAAATCTCTCGTTTAGGTTTCAATTCCCTAGCTTGCTGATCAGAGAACAAAATCTCGAATATTTCCAGTCCTCACTGATACCTGAATAGAAACAGTGGGAGCTGGAGTTAAAGCAGTCGATTAAGGTGCAAGTTAATAAAGGAAGTTAAGTTTCGTCAAGCCCGTTAGTACATGGATGGGTGACCACCTTGGAGGACCGAGTGTTGACAGCTTTGAATGAAAAATCCCCTAGGTCCATAGAACACAGGTTAAACGTAGAAACTCAGGAACTCCGAAATATTCCCTTCACAAGCACGAATATTTCGGCAGAATAGAACCTACAAAAATGGTTACCAGCCGGCCGAATTTCATAAAAAAAGAATCTCGGCCATACTCATTTCAACTACAACGATAGTTGACCGGGTGCGACTTCGTCATAGGCTAAAAAGTGGATAACAACCATTTGCTTAATTAAATTTTATACACCTAGTATAATAATAATAATAATAATAATAATAATAATAATAAAGGTTTAACGTCCGTTTCCTAATCCAGTGATGATGTCAGGGACGTCCCCAACAGCACACATCACTACAGATCAATTCACCCTGACCAATCTGCAAAAGAAATGTGCAGAGGAGAAATAAGGTCCTAAATGAAAGCCAGTCCGGTGATCAAAAAATGGTCAGGGTAGATTAGACTGATCTAGATATCATCCGGACAGTCACTAAAGTAACGATGTGGTCAGCTTTGTATTAGTAAATTTAACACGTTATAAACACGTAATTCGAAAGTAACCGTCATCCAAGACAACATAGAGAGCTATTACACTAATTTAGCAACATAACAGCAGAGGCTCAGCAGTACTACAGCGAATCAATGTCAAGTCATAGCGCCCGAGAGATTAGACCCAGCAAACACACAACGATGTCGCTGAAAGTCTTGCATCTTTAAATAAACAAAGAGATATTAAATGGATGCTACCAACAAACAGTCCTCAGTATTTATTGACTTTAAAGCTTTACCAACTGAATATCACTGCCACACGTGCACTGTTGTAACAAGTATCAGAAATTCTGAAGGAATTTAACAACTACATGTAACTCAAGTCTTCATTCAGTGATTGTCTGATTCCCAATAAATAGTAATTATTTCTAAATCAAGCAATCAATCAAAACGTCCTAAACAAATGCATTCTTAATAATCTCTTATTCGAACAGTGAATGGTCTAAAGCAATGTATTATTATTATCTCTAAAGCAGCCAAAAATACAACAAATCAAAATCGCTACGGCAAAACCTCTTATGTTTGGAATTTGAAAGACCTGTTAACACTCATGCTAGTTAATACAAGAGGAAAAGAAAATCATTTCTCTTTACAATTTTAGTTCGTAGTAAGGAGAAAAAAATGTCAAATGAGTCGTGACCGATTACAAAGGACAAGAACTTAATGCCACTGAAGCAAATGATTTAAAAGGAACAGAGTAAGGTAATTTTTTTTAAAAAAAGGAGTACAAAGACATAAGCATAACATGATATAAGAATATGGTATTCGATTCCCCAACAGGAACCGAGTGCCATAGTTCAAATGAGGATAGCTAAACACGTGAATATACTCAGTTACTGGATACTGATAACAGTAAGCTGTTTAGTGAACTCCCTCATAAAGTACTTAGAAAGTAACTTAAGTATACTCAAAGTACTTAATATTTGTATCAGGTGCATCAAATATGACACAATATGATGAGACAGCTATGATACTGAAGCCGTAGCTAGATAAAAGATCTACACTAGTCTAAAGGCAGAAATTAACTGCCAAACAGCTATTCTTGGATCTGAAGCGGATTAAACTTCAAATATGTACCATAGAAGAAAAGGAGGAATGCATTTTGATCTGTTTGGAGTGAGACAAAGAGACTGAATGTCTTTTTTTTGTAGTTCCAAGTAAGTACTCACATGTGACGCTCATTTTAAAGTCGTACTGGCTAAAGATTAAAGAGCGTATCATTTACAAAACAGCTTCGTTAACCTATAAGTCCATCAATATCCCTGGACAAACTTGTACGTATCACTTGATTAAAGTGATGCAGCCTGCTGCTACTCGGTCTTCTAAATTAATTACTCCTGTGAGACCTAGCTTACCTTTACGCTCTAAGCTATCTAATCGTTCTTTCCAGCATGCTGCACCGCAGATCTGGAATTCTCTTCCATTCAATCTTCGGAAAACTTCATTTGAAGCACATCGGCCTTTGCTTTCCTATGAGCAGTTCCACAGGCAGTTGAAGACCTATCTTTTCCATCTCTCTTTTCCATCCAGTGTCCATGAGCAGCGACCTGCGCCTAAACCTCCTTTTCTTTAATTCCCTTTACTTTGGACTGATTATCTGGATTTTGAATTTGCACCGCTTTTGGACCTTCTTTTTGCTCGCCGGCTTGACTTTATCTCAATAGTGCTCGATGTTGTCATTGATGACTGTAGCACTCTAATTGTTGTTATTATGAATGTTCAAGTAAAAAACTTGTATAGGCTATTGAAAGCTCCAGAATACCCATATAATTAATGGGCAATTGTTTGATAAATTTTGCTCATTCCATGGGTAAGCGTCACAGAGATTTCCTATCCAGTTGTTTCTAGTTCCTTCGTCTCCTAAAAAGGGTAAATCATATTATTTTGTTTGAATTAGACAGCCCGTACAACTCGAGCTGATACGTTATAGAGGCAAAGGATTCCAACACTGAAAACTCCATAACGGCTCAGTTTGAATACAGTCCTGACTCAGTTTTGAATCTCAGTTTTCAAGACTCAGTTTTGAATACAGAATCGCTAAAGCTGCAGCTAACCGCAACTTGAGCGGCAGATGGGTTACAATTTAACATCACACCGAACAAGAGCTACTGCTTTACTTAATCCTAACCATCGACATCTAACACTCCCGTCCGTATTGAACTCAGCTGACCTCATTGACCTTTAACCTTACGAGTTGAACGACACGACAGCTGTAAGTGGTAAACCTCAGTCCTAACACCTGCCGAACAACAGTCTTCATAAATGATAAGCGCGCATAGGACCATTGTCCAACCAAAGTGGGTTAAAACATAGTGTCCTGTAAAGTCAACATGAAACTAAGTTCTAATTTGTACTGGTTTCTACAGAAAAGAGATTGGTATGTAACTACTACCTGACGATTCCTACTCATTTGTAAATAACATGAAATTTAACAATTAAAATTTAGAGAAGGCCGATTATATAAATTTGGAATCAATAGAGACACTGAAATAGAACCAATTGCTTGCAAGTTAAAACATATTCAATTCAATAGGATAAACCAGAGGCATAGTGTGTTACATTTTCAACTTGTAGAACAGTATTTACAGGTTCAAATCAATTGTAAAGCCCTTAGATAATTGTTAAACTCTTCCACATAATAATCTAAACACAAAAAATTAGAGTTGATATAGGATGACATAAACAATATCAAATGGTGTTGTGAGTCTACCAACATATACATTCTATTTATTTTAATGCACAACGTCATACTTTATGGGTTCCACACAAAGGGTTCTAGAAATACATGCAACATAAACACTGGTCCATATTTTTTATAAATTAATAAAGCCTATTAAATTATATTATCACTAAATTTATCATCTACCCGTGAATCCCAGTTTAGAAAATTAAATTATTACATTAAATGACATAAATTATACTAATATTAATTAAGCTTTCCCACATTGAAACTATTATAAAAATTATCATGTATTATCACAAGAAGCGCCTCAATGACATAAGAAACAGAGTTACAGTAATTAGGCCTAGCTGAAAGCAACATTTAATAACTGGCATGTACACAAATATATATATCTATGAGGCCAAGGAGTAACTAAAAACATATCAAACTGATTATATGCTGATTAATACACCAATACAAATTTGCTCTAGTTAACAAGACAATCTTGATTGTTAGAGCCTGTTATCAGTAGCTTGTCATTTTCTCAAATAAAATGTAATCAGAAATAAAAGTTGCAAGTAATTCAAGAGTTGCAAAACAATTTTGAAAGAATTTTTAAACATTTTCAAGAATATTTACAGGACATGCACTAAACTATATAGTAATAAAAGTATCATTAAATCTTTCTTTCTCTCTCTCTCTCTCTCTCTCTCTATCTCTAACTATCTAACTCTCTCTCTCTCTCTCTTTCTCTCTCTCTCTCTCTCCCCCCCCCCCTCTGCATTTGGATGGAGAATAAGAACATAAACATCAAAAAGGAAATAAAACTGAAAAACAGTATTTCTTAGTTTGAAAATAAAATCTCTCAACCTCAAAACTAAAGTAGACTGCTACATTATAGGCACAGTATATCACACAGGAGACAATATCAAATGTCCACAAATCAGGCATTACACAGCCATTCTACTAGAAATGGTTGCATGCTGAATATATAGAACAGCTATTGACATGCTACATGGTACTTAAACTGTAAACTGTTTTAAGATAATTGCATTAATCTGTATATATCACAGTGGGTATACTGCACAAGCTAATCACTAACGAGCATTAATAAATAGCCAGTTATAATAGCCAGTGTTGGTGATTTAAAATCACAAAATCAAATTAAAATCATAATTTTGATTTTGAAATCCTTTCACTGGAGATTCACAGTTTAATTTATCAGTTGATAACTAATACCAGTCCATTCTTACAGTCAGGATTATGCCAGTCCTACTTAATTAATTACACTATTGCTAAGTGCAAGCGTGACATTATCTTATGAAAAGGAATGAATGTTACATGGTCGGTATCTCTATTTCATAACTATTAACTGTGCACAGAGATATTATGCATTTAATTTAGTCATTTCTGCCTAGTGATTTAAATAATTTTCACCATGACTTTGACATCATTTTTCAAAATCCAAATCATCTTTAAAATGATTCTACACAACACTGTAAATAACATACAAGCTTACCTGTGCTGCGGCTGAGCCAATGCTGCTAGCTTTACTACACTTCTCCAGCCACAGTGGGTCCATCATTCCACTTCCCTCAACCATCCCAAACCTCAGAAACTCTCGATTCCACACCCTCGCAGCCTCGCTTTCATTAAACCAAATCCCTCTATTCGCTGTCTCTTCAGCACCCTGCCTCTCTGTCACCCTGCTTTCATCCCCCGCATGCCACGATCTTCCAAACTTCCGTCCATCTTCCATCCACCTGGAGGAATGACTTTCAATCGGTCGCTCCTCCAGTAGACGACGTGACAGCATAAATCTTCCGTCATGAAGCTCAAGCTGATCCAGGTTAACCAACGCAACGCACGTAGCATCGACTTCTGGCCGAGTGAAACTATCGGTGCCTTCACGCGAAGTTCGGCGATCCCTACACCAAGCCTCGACACCTCTGTATATGTCGTCAGACGACGCTGTCCTCAACAGTCTGACTGTTTCCAGAATAACCGCAGAGAGATCGAGCATGAATCTATCAGACGAAGTCGGCGGCGCTGATGCTGATTCTCTACTGGATTTGCCACTAGGCAGAGCCTTTCTCTCAGCCTTCGTCGCCACTCGTCGACTAGTGTTGGATGAATCACGCTCCTGCCTATTGGCAGCCGGTGCAGCGGAATGCCTAATTGATGGCGTTGAGATACCAGCGGGCAGAGACTCATCCTCGGCTGAAGCCGTCAGCCGAAGATGAGCCAGGATATCAAAATGAGGTTCTCGACTACTTTTACTGCCCCCTTGTCGAGACGGTCTAATTGACGATACACCTCCTGAACTAGTAGATCGATATGATACAACTCCATTATTACTCTCTCGAGTGATAACACCTCGTTCCACAGCGTCTTCAATCCACTGAGCTACGTCTGATGGATTGGCCGGTGGGCTGGCACGATGAAGAACAGCTGAAGAGACTCTTTCATGACTGGGACGCTGCTTCTGCCTACGAACTTTTAAAATAGAATCTAGGATCCACTGATCATGTAATTCATCCATGTTAGCGTCATCTGACCCTCTGTTACTCGAGGCAACAGTGCGGGGTAAACTAGGAACAGTGATGAGTCCTGAATGGTCCTCCTGACTGACATGCCCAACACCCAACTCCCTTCTATCACACACTGTTGATACAAACGGTTGTAAAATTGCAGCATTGCTTGAAGCAATGTCAGTGGGACTTAATGGCAGTTTATAAACAGAAGCCGAGCTAGATTTCATCGCAGAAATAGATTTTTTTGAAGAAACAGTCTTAGTGCTTCTCTTATCCGATAAGAAATTGGGAATACAAGTTGAATTCGATTCAAGATTCTCATACTCAGCTTCATTAGTACTTCTACCCAAAGTAGAAGCATAACTTTGTGTGGAATTGGATATGGAAATTGGCTGACAAAAATATTCACCGGAAATATTAGCAACTGTAGACATAATGGGAGTGCCATAAACTCCAACCGCAGCAGATCCTGCTGGAAAACAATCCTTTTCAAATGAGGTAGCTTGCAAAGAAAGAGAAACATAGCTTTCTGATGCCTTGGTCAAGTCATTATCAGTACATAACGATTCTTCTGCGAATACCACAGCAGTGCCTTTAGCGATCTCAGCATCAGAGCATGTAGAAGGAACAAATCTGGGTTCTTGTAAAGATTTACTTGATGTTTCGGTTGCACTCTTTTCTGAAACAGTCGCACTGTCTATACTAACTGCTGAACATTCAGTCGGGTTAGATGTTCCGTCTAATGCCAGATCAGTCTCTTCTTCATGAACAATATCACTTGCCTTTTTTGATTTAGTTGCATTCGTTCTGTCACATGCCAAAACAGTGATTTTTTCTTCGCACAATTTATTATTTTTAGTACTACATGACCTACTTTCTACGATAATCCTAGTGCCATCAGCTACATTAGTATCATCGGTAGGGCTAGAATTATCTTGCACAACTACACTAGTAATTTTCTCCTCTGACGCAGCATCAGCAACCACAGTGTTATTGGTTGAGTTACTTTTGACTGCTGCAATACTACTATTTACTACCAAATCACCATCAGTTTCAATATCATTGTTTGCACTGCTATTGCTTGATACAACATCAGCTGTGATATATGCTGTATCATCTTCAACAACAGCAGGCATCTCTTCAGCTGCAACAACATCAGATGTCTCTTCAGCAGCAACAACATCAAATGTCTCTTCAGCTGCAACAACATCAGATGTCTCATTAGCTGCAACAACAGCAGGCATCTCTTCAGCTGCAACAACATCAGACGTCATATCAGCTGCTGAAACATCCAGCATCTCTTCAGCTGCAACAACAGCAGACGTCTCATCAGCTGCAACAACAGCAGACGTCTCATCAGCTGCAACAATATCAGACGTCATATCAGCTGCTGAAACATCCTGCATTTCTTCAGCTGCAACAACAGCAGACGTCTCATCAGCTGCAACAACAGCAGGCATCTCTTCAGCTGCAAAAACATCAGACGTCATATCAGCTGTTGAAACATCCTGCATTTCTTCAGCTGCAACAACAGCAGACGTCTCATCAGTTGCAACAACAGCAGGCATCTCTTCAGCTGCAAAAACATCAGACGTCATATCAGCTGCAACAACATCAGATGTCTCTTCAATTGCAACAACATCAGGTATTTCTGCAGCTGCAACAACAGCAGACATCTCTTCGGCAGCAACAACAGCAGAAATCTCTTCAGCAGCAACAACAGCAGACATCTCATCAGCTGCAGTTATATCAGATGTCTCGACAACTACAATAAAAGATGTCTCATCAGCTGCAACGTCATCAGAAGTAGCCAATGCAGTATTTTCTGCGGCAGATGCTGCACTTTCTGCTGAAGCATCTGGAATATCAGAAGTAATGGTTTCAGTTACAGCAGTAGGAATATTGTCAGCACATTCAGCAGTAACAGAAACATTTTTAATAGCTACCACATCAGTGTCCTCAGCAGTGGCTTCTACTTCTGAAGCAGCAATACCTTGCGTCCTATCCATAATTGTTAACTTATCCACATCTGTGAATGAGGCTGACTCAGCACAGCTCAAATCATGAAGCTTCTCCGTAGCAGATAAAGAATGACCAATGGTAACTAAGCTTTCATTAAATGACAACGAATCAGCTTCAGTAGTCGCACTGTTTTTGTTAACTATTGCATTATCGCTAGTGACCACAGTTCTTTCTTCTGCTACTGATGCCCTCTCAATATTCATGGAATCGATAGAACGATTTTCAGCAGTAGTACAAAAATGGTCTCGTATAATTAGTGCTTCACTCACAATACACCCTGAACTATTTTCTGCGGAAAAGTTTTCTTTTGCATCCGGTTTACAACTCAATGAGGTAGAAGTTTCAGGAATATACACACAAACATTTACATTTGAAATACTAGCATTGCTTGAAGCTACAAAATTAGACTCCACCACTGCCAAAGACTGCTGTGGTTCATGAGATAACTGCGACAAGTCAAATGAACCAACCGAAACAATCTCAGGTTCACGCTCTATGTTCTCATCGTTATTATTTACACGCGAATTCAAGTTACTTAAATTATCACATTTTAAATTTGAATCTCGCTCTAACTCATCATTAGATGATTCTTTTACAGAAGAAAAAGTACTATCATGCATCTCTTCGGGAGAATTTTCGGTATTTTTAAAGGAGACTGTATCAAATTTATCCATTTTAGTAAATTCTTTGTCAGTAGTTTCAATACAATTTTCTTTAATACAGTCTGCAGTATTTTTCTATCTAACTATCTGTTGATTACATTTAGAATTCATACAATACTATAAGAATTCAATTCAACATTAACCGCATATATACACATGTATACATAACTGTTATATTGTATACAATATTATTTAAACATGTATATATCATATAATAGTAATAATAATAATAATAATAATAATAATAATAAAGGTTTAACGTCCGTTTCCTCATCCAGGGATGATGTCAGGGACGTCCCCAACAGCACACATCACTACAGATTAATTCACCCCGACCAATCTGCGAAAGAAATGTGCTGAGAAGTAAGGTCCTAAACAAAAGCCAGTCCGGTGATCAAAAAATGGTCAAGGTAGATTGATTGTGTCTATGGTGGGAAAAGGTAAGTTTTAAGCTTGCTAAAGAATGTTGAAAGAGAAAAACAAGAGCGAAGATTAGCAGGTAAAGAGTTCCAGATTGTGGGTGCTGCGTAAGAAAATGAACGTCTGCCCAATGACGTGAGAATATTTGGAACTGAGAGAAGATTGGAATCGGTGGACAGAAGTGCACGTGAGGGATGATAGGGAAGAAGAATTTCAGATAAGTAAGAAGGCTTGCCAAATCGCAGAGTTTTGAAAGTTAATAGAGCTATTTTATATTTTATGCGTTGATTAACAGGGAGCCAATGAAGACTGCGAAGTAGAGAAAGAGAGCGAAATTGAAGTCGAGAGGACTTAAAAACAACACGTGCAAGAGAATTTTGGACGTGCTGACTGAGAGAAGAAGTAGGCAACCCATGTAATAATGAATACAGTAGTCGAGCTTTGAATGAACTATAGAATTAGCAAGGATAATGGCTGAATTTCTAGTAAGGGATGGACGTATCTGCCTAATCTGACGAATCTGAAAGAAAAAAGCACGACAAACAGAAGAGATATGAGATTTAAAGTCAAGGTTTTCATCAAATATGACTCCAAGGTTTTTGGCGGATCAAGAAGGCGAAAGAGCAAGATTCTGAAAATTAACAGAGCTATAGGTAATTTTACTTCTTTGCAAAGGAGTGCCAATTAAAAGGTATTCAGTTTTGGAAGGATTAACAGCAAGACGGTTAGCACAAAACCAGGAATAAACCTTGTCTAGAATGGATGAGAGATGAGCCAGTTTTTGATCAGAATCATGATTAGAAATATAAGCTTACATGTAACAAATATAATTATATAACTGAAATCTTTATAACTATAATTAAGAATATAATTATATAATTAGAAAACAATTGTACTGGTTTAGGACATGAATGATGATTTTCGACACCAATATATATAGAATTTAAATCTATATATAACAAATACTCGCTATATTCAAAACTAAATACTTTAAATGGAACAAACAATCGCTTTATAATATTAGGTAATTAAATCTAAATTAATGTAACCATGATATAGGGACTAATGATAATTTATGAATTTATCATTGTTATATGAGTGCGGAACTATTTAGATTTTTAAAATATCACTCCTATAAAATTGTTGGGGGAATTTTAATTTACGGATGAACTACATTTTAATTAGTGACACATTAGGCAACAAAGCCAGCAATAGTTAATTAGCCATCCGACAATAGTCTCATGAAAATAGTCTGATTTTAAATTTTTTAATTGGCTTATTAATCCTAATTATATGTTCGAACATTTACATGATTAGCATTAAGTTTAAATGTCATTTATTGTCGCAGAAAATTATAACAGAAAAACTCACAGTAAATAGTAACTAACTTATCCGACTCATAAAAAAGCTCATCGCGATCCGATAATATTCAAGAAATTCGATGCTAATTCTGTTTAAACATTTGAGTTAATTTTTCATATTATTCACAAAATAACATAAATAAATTATTTACACTATTAAACATGCACTAAATACAGAACTTTGTCAAACTTGAGAAAGGTAAACAGACACAATGACGAAATGCTCATGTATGGTCCATGGTGATATCGAACGCTGTTTCTAGCGTTAATTTTTTTATTTGTTATTCTCAATTATTATCTAAACAAAAAATATTCGCTAAGCAAAGAAGAATATATCAAATTGAGTAATAAAAGATTGAAGGAAAAATATATAATTATCCTTCGACTTTTGTCAATGTAAATTGTTTTGCGGAGGTAACTGAAATGTAATTTATCCTTAAAATGTAATATATCCCCTCTAGATATTCTATCTAGACATATAATAACTGTAAATTAAGACATATGTTTATCATCATTTGACAAGGAATTGAAATATAATATTTTGTAATTATTTAAATAACTATTCTGTTAATAAATGAAGAAATACATCATAAATGTATACGAAAATTAAAATATAATTAAATTTAAAATTTTTGAGAGTAAAATCTCGGACATTCACTGGACTGGCTATACGGAAAATGGACTATAAATTGGATAGTGGTTTAAACATGTGGCATTAAAAAGTGATAAAAGCTGGTAAAGCTAAGGTTAACGTCAGTTTCCTCACTCGAAAACGATGTCAGTGACGGGCGAGCCCAGGATTTGAACCCCGCATCATCTGATCCACGGTCGAGTGTCTTACCGACTTCGCCACCGGCTCCAGCCAATATCATTACTATGTTGATATCTATGTTGATAGATATCAACATAGTTGATCACTATAATGCGTGATTACTTTTTTACGAATATATAGAATATTGCCAGTCTTCAGCAAAATCAAACACCCTCCCCACTCTCCCTGTAGGCTTTGTTTATTATGTGAACAGAATTACCGCTACATATTATAAAAGGTCTGTATCAAAATCTCTTCCTTCTGAGATTTCTTCTACAACTCTCGTCTCATCCTTTTTGAATATCTTCAGTGCTAAAATTATCAATCTTTGCTCTTCCTTAGGCCTAGGTCTCTTTCATCTGAAACCTCTCATTTTCAGATAATTGTACAGAGTATATCTTCCCTACCAAACCAACATTATCTGGTTTTCAGCATGGCAACTCGACCACCATGACATTCATGATATCAGTCTTAACTCATCTGAGTAGTCCTTTTTTTCTTAATCTATAAATTCCAACTGAAGTAATAAACATATCGATGCATTTGTGCCTCCTATTCTCACTTAATAAACCTCTGCCTTAGTGAAGGTGTATTCGCGTCCCATATTTAATTTATTTTTTATTCCGTATAGTTACACACATGACATACCGCATGTGCTGCATAGTTTCCTTTCTGGATTTTCTGTTTTTGTAGTTTTTCGTTATTTCCTCTCCATGGTTATAGTAGGCTAATCTTTGCCTCTTAGAATAACCTCCTACACCATGGGGATTATTTACATTCAAAGCTGTCGACACTCGTTCTTTCAAAGTGGTCGCCCACAATTTGTTAACCGCGCGCAACGTGGACGTGACTTTACTTCGTTAAATTGACGCGCAGCTTAACTGAGTGCGCTAAATTCCCTCACAAGAAGGCAGTTTCACTCCTCTTTTGAAGACGGCTTCTTTACCTAAACTGCTGTAATGAACACGCCTCGTTCACAATTTATATATTAAAAAATGTATATTATAGATAGAATGCAGATAATATTATTATACAGCAGTTATTTATAGATTATAATAAGTGTCGTTATGAAGGAATTTCCATTAGGGGTTTTCCAAAGATTTATAACAGATAATATACGCCGATGGTTATAGGCGGGTATAGCTAGAATATTCCTCTAGAGTATTTCCAAAGTGACGCAGCTGTTTTTCGTAAATTAGCTAAGCGAAGAAGCGCTCTGATTCGATAGAAGCGTTTGACATAGATCAACAGCGATGTATATAAGGATAAGCTAGATACAGTAGAAAAAAATTGGCGCCGGGGGCACACTTGGATCGTCTGAGTAGGTTCCCACGAGGGCGGCTCCGAAGGGCAACACGGTGTACAACTTGTAGTACTCGTAACGGATCGAGTCTAAATGATCCTTCTTCTTACTGACTCCCTACGGGATAGGTCGGAGGCCCCTCAGGTTGGCTCGTGTCCCAAGCCGCGAAGGCTAATTGGAGGCAATGGTTCGGTTTCCTCCTGGGTAGGCCCAGCTAAGAGGCTGGTAGTCCACGGCATTAACCAGTTCGAGTCTGTCTCTGCGGGTAATTGCTATGCGCCTGGGTTGAGTGTGCCTCTGCAGATGGGAGGTTGGTAGTCCACGGCATTGCCCGGGTCGAGTCCGTCTCCGCGGTTAATTGCTAAGCGCCTGGGTCGAGTATGCCTCTGCAGGCGGGAGACGGGTAGTCCACGGCATTACCCGAGTTCTGTCCGTCTCTGCGGGTAATTGCTAAGTGCCTGGGTCGAGTGTGTCTCTGCAGGTGCAGGTTCACCGATGATCAGTTGACTATCCACGAATTTCATTGCTACTACACGAAAGCCATTGTACCAACAGCAGCAACGATGGAGAAGGAACTACGGGAAGACCAATATTAAAAGGATGGAGAAGCGGGAATACCAATGACCAGTAGACATTCCACGGATTTCACTGCATTAAACGAAAGGCCTTCCACTTCAGAAACGATGGATGAGAAAAGAAACTACGGGATGACCAATATTAAAAGAATTGTACCACAAGCCATTGTACCACCAGCAGCACCGATGAGAGAAGGAACTACGGGAAGACCAATATTAAAAGATGGAGAAGCGGAATACCAATGACCAGTAGACATTCCACGGATTTCACCGCATTAAACGAAAGGCCCTTCACTTCACCACTTCAGAAACGATGGATGAGAGAAGTAACTACGGGATGACCAATATTAAAAGGATAGGGAAGAATAAGTCTAAAAAAATAAGGAAGTTTTAAGGATAGTTTTAATCAGTTAACGTATCAGTTTATTCTAAGCTCTACAATGACATACAGAACAGCTTCATTCCAAACTCTACTATGAGATACCAAACTAATTCATGCTCAACTAAACTACGAGATAGCGAACCGCTTCATTCAAAGGCCTACTATGAGATACCGTACCGATTCATTCTAAGCTCCTCTATGAGATAGTGAACCGCTGCATTCTAAGCTATACAATGATATACCGAACCGTTCTATTTTGTGCTCCACTAATATACAGAATAGCCTCATTCTGAGCTCCTATGTGTGATACCGAACCGCTTCATTCTAAGATCTTCTATGAGACACCGTACCACTTTATTCTAAGCTCAAATATGAAATACCAAAATCGCTTCATTCTAAGCTCTACTATGAGATATCGAACCGCTTCATTTTAAGCTCTACTATGAGGTACCGATCCGCTACATTCGAAGCTCTGCACGAGGTACCGTGCATCAGTACTCTAATATATACTATGATATACCGAATAGTTTTATTCAAAAATCTACTATGAGATACCGAACCGATTCTTTCAAAGCTCTACTATTAGAGAAAAAATCGTTCAATTCAAGACTCTACTATGAGATACTGTACCGCTTCATTCTAAGCTATACTATGAGGTACCGAACTGATTCATTCTCAACTCTAATATGTGTACCGACATACTTCATTCGAAGCTCAACTACGAGATACCGAACTAAATATTTCTCAACTAAACTATGAGATACCGAACGGCTTCATACTAAGGCCTACTATGAAATACCGTACCGCTTCACTCTAATTAAGTTCCACTATGAGATAGCGAACCGCTGCATCTAAGCAATACAACGATATACCGAACCGTTCTATTGTAAGCTCTGTTATGATATATCGAATGGCTTCATTCTAACTTCAATAGGTGATACCGATCCGCTTCATTCCAAGCTCTATTAATGAGAAACTGTACCGCTGCATTATAAGCACTACTATGGGATACCGTACTGCTTCATTATAAACTCTATTATGAGACACCGAGCCGTTTCAGTGTAAGCTCTACTATGAAATACCGTACCGCATCGTTCTAAGCTCGAATATGAGACACCGAACAGCTTCATATTAAGCTCAAATATGTGATACCGAACTGATTCATTCTCAACTCTACTATGAGATACCGAATCACTTCATTCTAAGCTCAGCTACGATGTAGCGTACCGCTTCATTCTAGGCTCTACTATGAGTTACGGAACCGCTTCATTCTAAGCTCTACATGAACTATTAGAAAAAAACCGCTTCACTCCAGGCCCTACTATGAGATACCGAACCCCAATATGCTAAGCTATGCTATGAGATACCGTACTGGTTAATTTGATAATTTTAAGTTCCACTATGAACTACCGAACCGCTTAATTCTTAGCTCTATTATGATATACCACACTGCTTCATTCGTAGCTCTACTATGAGATACCGAACAGCTTCAATCTAAGCTGTAATATGTGATACCGAACTGATTCATTCTCAACTTCACCATGAGATACAGAATCACTTCATTCTAAGCTCCACTATGTGATACCGAACCGCTTCTTTCAAAGCTCAAAAATGCGATATCGTACCGCTTCAATCTAAGCTCTACCATGAGAAACCGTACCGCTTCATGCTAGGCCCTACTATGAGATACCGTACCACGCATTCTAAGCTCTACTATGAGATACCGAATGGCTAAATTATAGGCTCTACTATGTGATATCGAAATGCTTCATTCTAAATTCTAAAATGAGTTACCGTACCGCTTCATTCTACGCTCTACTATGAGATACCGAACCGCTTCTTTCAAAGCTCTACTATGTGATATCGTACCGCTATATTCGAAGCTCTACAATGAGAAGCCGTGCCGCTTCATTCTAAGCTCATCTATGAGATACCGAACTTTCTCATTCTAAGTCCTACTATGAGATACCGTACCGCTTCATGCTATGCTCCTCTACGAGATACCGCACCGCTACATTCTAGGCTTACTATGAGATACCGAACGGCTTAATATTAACCTCAACTATAAGATGCCGAACCGCTTCATTCTAAGCTGTACTATGCGCTACCGCATCACGTCATTCTAAGCTCTACTATGAGATACCGACCCACTTCATTGTTAGCTCTAGAATTTGATACCGAACCGCTTCATTCTAAGACCAACTATAAAATACCGTTCCGCTTCATTCTAAGCTCTACTATGAGATACAGTACCGCTTCATTCCAAGCTCTTCTATAATATAGCGAACCGCTGTTTTCTAAGCTATACAGTGATACACCGAATCGTTTCTTTTTAAGCTCTACTTTGAAATACCGAATCGCTTCATTCTAAGCTCCACTATGAGATAATGAACCTCTTCATTCAATGCTCTACTATGAGATACCGTACAGCTTCTTTCTAAGCTCCTCTATGAGGAAACGTACCGCCTCTACCTAAGCTCAACTATGAGATACCGAACTGATTCATTCTTAATTCTATAGTGAGATACCGAACCACTTCCAACTTAGCTCGACAACGAGATACCGAACTAATTCATTTTAAACTCTGCTACGAGATACATTCTAAGCTCAACCGTAATATACCGAACAGCTTCATTCTAAGCCCTACTATTACAAATTCCGTTTAATACTTGGCTCTGCTATGAGGGACCTAGTGACGTGTTGTGTGCAGGAGAAGCACGTGTTTTTAAGAGATAGAAATAGTTTTGTATGTCGCTTGGAGGATGATGAAGTGTCAGTGCCTCCTGTGATCTCTGAGATATCCAATGTGGAACTAGAAGATAAGTTGAACACTTGTGATCGTGATTTTGTAAAGGTTTTAGAGTGCTTGATGGTTGAAATATTAATATTTCTGCGAACAGTGGTTTATGGTGTGCAAGTGCGGGTTATATAGAAGTTTGTAATAAGATGTAGAGGGCAGCGTAGTTACTTATTAAAGTCTACTTGAAAGCTTTACCTTTTTAATTTCATTAATCCTTAAATTAATGTTGATTTGCTCTAGTCTCTAAATATAGTTTTCAGCGGCCTACACTTGTTAAATGTAGAGTACTTGGTAGGTTGGCTGAATAGAGACTAGGGCGACTTAATATTGTTTTTGGGCCTTGTATTATTATCGCAATCAATGTATGTGTCATTTCTATGTTCGATATATATTATTAAATTAATTAGAAAATATGAATTAAAGAATTCAGTCTGTGTATTTTATTAATAGTTAAATTAAATACAGAATCACATTAAGATTGAAAACAAGTACGAGTATTATAATAATCGTTTCAAAATATTAAATTATTATAATAATTACCTCAGCTACTTATGCTCTACTATGACATATCATGCTACTGTTTCTTGTGCTCTTCTATGACATATCCTATCATTGTACCTCAGCTACTTATGCTCTACTATGACATATCATGCTACTGTTTCTTGTGCTCTTCTATGACATATCCTATCATTGTACCTCAGCTACTTATGCTCTACTATGACATATCATGCTACTGTTTGTTGTGCTCTTCTATGACATATCCTATCATTGTACCTCAGCTACTTATGACATATCATGCTACTGTTTCTTATGCTCTTCTATGACATATCCTATTATTGCTGCATATGCTCTACTCTGATATAGTATGCCATTGCTGCCTATGCTCTACTGTGACATCTGTGACATATCATGCCAGTGTTTCTTATGCTCTATTATGACATATCCATTGCATCCTATTCTCTACTATGACATATCATACCATACCACTGTTACCTATTCTCTACTATGACATATCATACCACTGCTACCTATGCTCTACTATCACATATCATACCACTTTGTCCTATGCTCAACTATGACATATCATAACTTTTCTTCCTATACTCGACTTTGATTTATAATACCATTTCTACCCATGCTCTACTAAGACAGATCATTCCACTGCTACCTATGGTCTACTATGACATATCATATCATTTCTACCTATGCTGTACTATGACATATCATACCACTGTTTCCTATGCTCTAGATACTATGGCATAGTATACCACTGCTATCAATGATCTACTAAGATATATCATACCATTGTTTCCTATGCTCTACTATGATATATCTAAATAAGACCTAAATATACGTTATGCTATGTATGATTGTTGAAAAATTACATTTAGAATAGAGGATGGAAGTTTGATGACGTTGGGCAAGTCCTGAATATTACCATTTTTGCCTTAAACTATTTAAGGATGTTTTTGAAGGGAATGGAAGCAAATAGGACCTTGGAGATCAGTAAATTTAAAAAATAATAATTTTTAAGGACCAACCTAATGTAAGTACGTATGTATGTATGTATGCATGTATGTATGTATGTGTATGTGTGTGTGTATGCATGTATGTATGTATGTATGTATGTATGTATGTATGTACGTTTAGAGAGTGAAAGAGAGAGAGAGATATATTAGCATTAACTTCGAAACTTGCTCATCTTTGTGATTATTCTCTTTTACCTCATCACTTATTTATTTAAGCATTCTCTAAACTATACAATTGACACCTACAGTAATAATAATAATAACACGAATTATAGTGAAATGATCAACTACGTTGATATCTATCACTTTTAATTCTTCTTCTTCTTTAAGTGCCGTGCCTGTTCCAGGCCTGGGCGGTCATGGTCATATTCCTCCATATGTCTCTGTTCATTGTTGCTCTGATCATCTCTGTTTCAGTTAACTGCCTCCATTTGCTAAGACTCTTAATAAACGTCATTCGTTGTCGACCCTTGCATCTTTTTCCTTCTATTATTCCTGTCACTACGGTATTTTCAACTATTTTGTTCCGCATAATGTGTCCGAAAAATTTCATCTGTTGTCGTCGTATTCGGTTCAAAAGGTCACGACAAGTTGACATTCTTTGTAGAACATCTTCATTTTTAATGTGGTCTTTATAAGATATACGCAGCATTCTTCTATAGAACCACATCTCTGTTGCCTCAAGTTTCGATTCCATTACAGAAGAGATTGTCCAAACTTCACTTCCATATAACAATATTGGTTGAATGTAGCATTGAAGAAGTCTTTTTTTGGTATCAATTGATAATTCATGGCTTCTAAAAATCTTTGACATTCTGTTAAATGCCTCCTTAGCCATGGCTATTCTTCTGTTTATTTCCTTGTCACATTTCCCATTTTGATGAATAAGTGACCCTAAATATATGACTGATTCAACTTGTTTGACATTTTGACCTCTTACATTGATTAAGCATGGCTGTGGCATTTTTAGTTTGCTGACTGTCATGCATTCTGTTTTCTTCATATTTATAGATAATCCACTAGCCTCACTATGATATGTTACAATATCCAACATTTCTTGAAGTTTGTCTCTCGAGTCGGCAATAAGAACTATGTCATCAGCATAACGAATATTATTAAGATTGTATCCTCCAATTACTAATCCTTTTATTTCACTGATATTCCTCATTATATTTTCACTATATAAGTTAAAAAGATCTGGTGACATTACACAGCCTTGCCTTACTCCTCTCTTAATTTTGCAAAAGCTACTGTGCTCGTTCTCATATCTCATTGCAGCTTCTTGATTCCAGTATAAATTCCTAACACTTCTTATGTCTTTGCCATCTATATCCAATTCATGAAGAAGATCAATCAATTTGCTGTGTCTAACTTTGTCAAAAGCTTTGGTATAATCAATGAAACAAAGGAATAGATCCTTATTTAATTCTATGGCTCTTTCACACAGAATTCTTAGAACGAAAATAGCATTCCTTGTACCGGAATCATCCATAAAACCATATTGCACGGGATTTATTTCAGGTCTAATTTTATTTCTCATTCTCATTAGCAGAATTCTTAAATAGATTTTAATGACTACACTCATTAGACTTATAGTTCTGTGCAGTTCACATTCTACCGCACCAGGTTTCTTCGGTAATGCAATAAATATCGATCTCAATAGATCTTTAGGAAATTCGCCATTGTCATAAATGTCGTTTGCTATTGACGTGATCTCTTTTACGCTAAATTCTTCCGTGGCTTGAATCATTTCTGCTGTTATGTTATCTGGTCCGCTTGCTTTGTTTCTTTTTAATTTCCTAATGGCATATCTAACTTCGTCTTCTAAGATTTTAGGACCTGCTATTTCTTTAGTTATTTCTGGAAGCTCCATTCGATTATCTTTAAAAAGGTCATCGATATACTCTGACCATCTATCAAGTATATCTTTCTTTGTCATGAGAATATCTCCATTCTTAGACTTGATGCATTTACTATGTGAGCAATTAGATTTCCGATTAGTTATTTCATTTATCTCTTTGTACATTTTCCTTGTGTTTGTAAATTTCATCTTTTCGATCTCATCACATCTTTTATTTAACCACTCTTCCTTTTCATGTTTGCAAAGTTTCTTTATTGCATTGTTCGAAACTCTATACTCCATACTTTCTCTATCTTTAATCTTTTGTCGTTCTTTCATTAATTGTAAAATGTTCTGATTTATCCATTTAGTTTTCCTTTGCATATTCTTTTCTGGGATGATTTCATTTGCTGTTACTACTAATGCACTTTTGAAATTAGCCCATTTGTTGTTGATGTTATTCAGACCATCATTTTCTGCCAATACTTGGAATCTATTTTGAACTTCTACTTTATATCTATATTGAATAGTTTGATCTTTTATTAGAGTGGAGAAATCTTGTACTAATTTTCTCTCTTTTCTTTTAATCATTTTTAATTTTATAAGTATATTGCAAATTACTGGAATATAGTCTGAGTCACAGTCTGCACCTGGATAAGTTTTGCAATTTCTGATTGAATTACGAAATCTTTCGTTGATAGTTATGTAATCGATTTGATTTCTTATTTTATCTCCAGGACTCTTCCAAGTATATCTTCTCCTTTTGTGCTGTTTGTACCATGTGTTAGCTATGGTTTGATTGTGGCTTTGGCACCAATTAATGAATCTTTCTCCTCGTTCATTCCTCTTGCCGAGGCCATATTTTCCAACTATATTTCCATATTGCTCTTCTCCAACTTTGGCATTCATATCTCCCATTATAATTAAGATTTCTTGGCTTTTGCATTGTGATTTTGCTGTTTCTAAATCGTCATAAAATCGCTCGATTTCTTCTTCCTCACATTGGGCAGTGGGAGCATATACCTGAACAATATTCATTACGAAATGGCGTGTTCTGATTTTCAACAACATCATTCGATCCGAAATAGCCCAATGGCCATCAACACATTTTGATGTGATGCTATCTGTTATTATAGCCACTCATTAATATGTTGAACACCACCTGAATAATACATCGTAAAACCATCCTGATTAACCCTGCCTGATCCAATCCATCTTGTTTCACACATACCCATGATGTTCACTTTGAGTCTCTTCATTTCTTGAATTATGTTACTGAATTTTCCTGCCTGGTACAGAGTTCGTACATTCCATGTACCTAAGCGTGTGTATCTTTCTATTTTATTACATTTACCTACTTGGTTACTTGATTTATCCAATTCCGAGACAGCCGTTGGATGACGGTCCAGTTTCCCCTGTCTTACACAAGATTCTGTACCGAGCGAGGTGTCCCACCTGTATTCAGTGTGTACCCCCTTAACGCCGTTGGTATTATTTTTATTTCCTTTGACCATGATAAACTATATCAAATACAGCGGTGGGCGATTAATCCTTCCGCCAGGTATTTTTTTCGAGACACCATCTCTATCCAGCTGGCCGTTGACTTTAATAAAAAAAGTTCGTCCGCCCAATTTCTGATGGCTGGTCATCATAGCCTTTTACTCTCCCGAGTCATCCACAAGGCAGTGGAGATTGTTTAGGTAACATATTGTCTAGTTTGGAAATCTATAATAATAAACCATCGCAAAATTCCGAAGATGAACAACTCGATATTTGGCGCAGTCACTAAAAATAGTTAGAGGCACGAAATAATATGAATACGGATATAAAAGTTAATGTATATCCAAAGTGAACGTTATTTTTTTGTAAATATAAACATTCGCCATTTAACGTGACGTCATGTTTTATGTTTCATCACTTTTAATACCGCATGTTAAATCCGTTAAGCAATTTTTGTAAATTTTCCGTGTAGCCAGTCCAGTAAATGTCCGAGATTTTGCTCTCAGATCAAGGCGCGACTGGCATTCGAACCATGAGGGTTCAATTCACCTCAGGATCCGTCATTTTAAAACTTCGTGACGTTATCTACACCTCTAACCATTGCGCTATTTAGACATTCTATATTCAGTATGCTAATAATTTTGAAAAATAATTTTTGGAAAATTTATTTTACATTTTTAACTGCTGTAATTGATCTGGCTAGAGGCTTTAGGCAGAGTACCATTTACGTTTTTCAAGTTACGATCTAAATGTTAACCACTGTCGAGATTCGATTTAACCTTTGATTTCGTGCTTATGATTAAATAATTCATAATAATTGATTAATTAATCATAGTTACGACCAGCACCTAAACCTCCTGTTATTTAATTCCTTTTACTTTGGACTGATTTTCTGGATTTTGGAATTTTACACTGTTTTTGGACCGTCGTTTTCCTAACCGACTTGATTTTGTCCCAATAGGCTCGATGTTGTCATTGATATACTCTGTTATCATTATTATTATTATTATTTAAAATTTCCCTGGGCTGTGTAGGGTCCGGGGCTAAAAATAGGATAAAAGAAAAATTTAATTTGATTTAAAAAGATGAAAAGAAATATTTACAATAATTCATCTACGCTCTGGGAGGCCGCATTATTATTATCATTATTATTATTATTCTTATTATTATAAAGCCCTGGGCTGTAAAGGGCCCTGGGCTAAAAAATAAGATAAAAGAGACTTTATTTAATTAAAAGTTTTTTTTAAAAAAGCGATTAAAATAATTCCTCTGCACTCTGGGAAGACGCTTTAGCCAAAGTGCCACTGAAGCAGACTGCATTGAATCGCTGGAGAGCAATAGACAGTCGCTGCCACAGAAAAGAAGGTTTTTCGCGATTATTGTTATTATTTTTTTAAATATTATTTTTTAAATATTAAATTTTAATGCCTTGGGCTGTAAAGGGCCCTGGGCTAAAAAATAAGATAAAAGAGGCTTTATTTAATGAAAAAAGTTTTTAAAAAAAGCGATTAAAATAATTCATCTACACTCTGAGAAGCCGCATTAGCCAAAGTGCCACTGAAACAGACTGCATTGAATCGTTGGAGAGCAATAAACAGTCGCTGCCAAAGAAAAGCTTTTTCGCGCTTATCACCAGTAATGGAGCTGGTCCTCCTGCCTATTTCGTCAATAAAGTCTGATGCGACAGAGTTGACGGGGCCCAGGATCTCAAAAGCAATAGGCATGAAGATATTGCTACTAGAAATTTCGGCATACTTCAGAGTTTTCCTATTAGCCGCAGCCTCAGTAGCAGCACCAGCAGCAGCGCAAGATAGGCCGAGATTGCTTACTGAGAAAGTGTCCGTAACGGTGACGTCCCAGCTAACACACTTGCCCTCTGCCCATGGAATTTGTGAGACACCGTCCGGACGCTTTCCATCAGTGCGGATCAATCCCAAGGGCTCTTTAACGGCTGGGATATTCGCTCGACCCAGGGCGCGCCAGATCAAATCGTTTATGAACTGATGTCTGGTGATTCTGCCGGCACTACGCTTGCACGACAGGCCGTGAATGCCTAACGCATTGACTGAGACACCACAAATGCAGTTGTGTCGCTCACATAAGGTGGTGCCCAGACGGAGACTGGCCGCGACTCTGACTGCTTTGTCGTCCAGACGGACGACAAAGCAGTCAGGCCACATGATGCAATTGGTAATGCTTTGATCCAGTCTCCACTATGGGGGGCCGACACAGCGAGCAGCCGCGCCTTTTCTTGTGGCAACAGCGACTTCGCAAGGAGTTCCGTGCGCAAAGCGGTAGTGACCTTTGAGTCCCAAGCCTTCTTGCTCTTAGACAACGAACTGATAGGAGCTTCGGATGTGGACAGATCAGCCCCAATGCCCTGAATTCTGGCTATCTCCAACTCGGAAGATTGAAAAAATCCGGAAAGGATTGAATCCTGTAAAACGCCAGTCCCCGCACAATAATTATTAATATTGTTATTATTATTATTATTATTACTATTATTATTATTATGCTTATTATTATTATTGTTATTATTATTATTCAATATTAACGTCCAGGTGGGATATACAGTGTGATATGTGTTATAACTACATGTACTAATTCTCTTAACTCAGGACTTCTCGTTACATGTGCAGCATATTGCAACTATTTATCTGTAGAATTTAATGTTTACAGGTAGGATTTGTCTGGCAAGTAGGATTTTTCTTCTACAGTGACCAGAAATAGTTAAACGGTTAGGAGTGAAGTCTCTATATGAATGTTGTCCGTGCGGATGGCATAGGTCAGCAATTTAGGAATGGACATATTCTTTCTAAACAAAAACACGGATGTACCTGTCGACCAACAATTAAGTTGATTAAAGTTGATTATATTAGTGAGAGCTCCTTTTGAGAGTGGAAGACTCTGAATAGGAATTATGAATAAGAATTGACTCATTAGTGCTAGATGTTGTCATTGATGACGGTAGCACTTTAATTGTTGCTACGTTAATTGTCAGGAGTAACAGGAGGGAAAGAAAATAAAAGTCACGGGCGATTAAGGTTTTGTATAAAACTCTGAACACTCCAGAATTTTAAGTTGTGCAATAATTTAATTTCAGGAATTTCTTATTCAGTCTGTGTTATAGGATAACAAAATTTTGTCTACAAGATCAGCAATATAACATTGATTAATCCATTCTCATTTTTGCCCATGCAGAAAAAATTTTAAACAGTGCAAATAATTTTATTGTAAATTGCAACAACGCTTAACCGAATTTTTAAAAATAGCAATGAGCAATCATTTTAGTCAGTAGAAGTAAGCCATTGCAAGAACGACTAACTGAACTTTTTAAAATAACAATAAGCAATCATTTTAGTCAATAGAAGTAAGACAAGAAAGGTGATAGGATGTGCGCTGCGGCGAATGACCGCATGGATGAAGTGGAGGGGCCTGAACCCGAGGACAGCTTTGAGAGAAACATTTGGCATGTGAGGATCAAGATAAGGTTCCATTGTAGGATCAACAGGACTCTGCTGATCTCTGAAGAAGAGATGAAGGGATCGGTGGAGGGTGTGTACAAGCTCTTCTCTGCAGAGTTTGAGACAAAGACCAGACTCGATGAAGCATTGGAAAGACTCCGAGTGTTAGTAATGACTCACAATATCAACATTGCTCTGGAATACCCTTTAGCGAATATTTGGTAGAACTTTAGAGAGATTGAGGGAGAAATTTCTATATATGTTAGCCTATGTATGAAAGTTTATGAGACGCTGATAAATGACAATTAAATTAAGATGAATAGCACGGAATTTCTTATATTATAATCGCATAAACTGCAATAATTACTTACGCAAGTTTGTACTAATGTGAAATTAACATTTTACTAACTTTTTTGAAGCTGCTACATGTCATTATCATTCTCATTCGTTAATACAAAGCGAATTGACTATAGTGGGCATATCTGAATCAAAGGGCGTTCCACACCGACGTCGATTGTAAAAATAATGCCTGGAGCTTAAATATACTGTAGACTTACCTGCGCATAAAATGGTGTGTACCAAATAAACTTATAATGTATTATAAACTTGTAGAAGTACTTCGCAAAGAATGATAAATATGAATAATTATTTATAACCTGTGTAAATTCAAGGGTAAATGCCGTATATGCGATTTATCGCGAATTAATAAACGTACTCTACGAAGCAGTAGAGTGCTGGGTTAATTAAACCTTACCTTTTTATTCAATCATGTAGTTCGATATTTATTTTAAACTGCGCGTGTCTTCATTTTACCCAAGGATATTTATGTAATTGTGCAGAACAATTCAAATAAGTTCACATTAGGTACTGTTGGACCTTATATGCAGTTTCGGCTTGCACCGTTTTTGGACCCCTCGCTCTGCTCATCGGCTGTAATTTGGTTCCGCAGTGTTCGATGTTGTCATGGACAACAGGAGCACTCTAATCGTATTGTTGTTGTTGTATTGTTGTTGTTGTTATATCCACAATTGTTGACTAATGTTATCTGACAGCTCGGGAGATCTGACTCCTATAACAGAGTTCACGAATGACGAAACAATCACGCGACCTCCAGTGAAGCGACAAGGAAAGAAGAACAAATGAATGAAAGGCTAAAATTAAAGCAGGGCATCTCGCCCGTAACTGAAGCCAAGAGTTACTTCGTCGATACTCTTAATGGATTGCTAGGTCGACCAAAGAGACCAACTGTCTATATCGCCAACAGGTGTCTTGAGGTAGGCTAATCAGCACTTAATAGAAATTAGGCTACTAAGTTATTGACAGCCAAAAGGTGGACGCACTGTTCAATGTTCATGTCCATTGTTAATTCCGTTATAACAGATTCTTTAGGCAGGAAACTGACGTTAAATTCAACCTTTGGATTTTTCTTTTGATAATAAGCCTAAAGTAATTGTTTGATCGATTGATTTATGACATATCGGAGCTAGCGATTATAGGAAGTATAAACAAAGAGTAGTTCAGAAGACGTAGTTATGGTTTACTTGTGTATGTATGATATAAAAAAATATTATTGGGTCACTTCTAATTTCAAATATAGATATCAGACACTTTTAGATACTTATGGGTAGTTTTCAGTTATTCGTGATAAGTGCCGTTTTCATGAATAACTTACGAGGTTTTAGAGAATGTCTAAGATGATGACAAATTTATTCAGATTCAAATTATTGTATGTGTATTTTACGTTTATGCAGTTTTTCTGTATGTGTTTGCTTCTGTGTACCGAGCTCTAGATTCTCCCACTCATTCAGTATCAAAGTCTTTATGCCATTCTGCTAAAGCTACAGTTCATTAAGTCAGGTCTGGAGGCTTCGCTTTAATAATCTCCTAAGTACACATGTACATGTAGAAGGTCTTGATCCAGGCTCTAGAAGCATATGATTGCTTGAAGTGCTTATAAGGGCAGACAAAAGTAAAAACACCTACAACAAACAACATACAAAAAAAACTACACAAGTATATGTTTCATAGCTGTCTGATTTAGGCATCCTGCTCCTGTGTATATAATGACAGGCTCGATTGAGACTTAGTCGAGTGCCACGGGTTATATAATTAATCAGTTTAATTCCTTGTCTTCCAAGTATCTACTTACAATAATTTCATTAAAATTTATCTGATAAATTACTTCTCAGCATCCGTTTCATTGTTTAATTAAATATGGACATTAGAAAATGTGCTCTATACGTTTAATTTAAACTATTACCGACCAAAGCCAACGATAAACAAAGTAACTCGTACTTTAATTTAGGTCGTGATTAAATTGAGTATTTTAGTTAAAGCTTTAATTTATCTCGAATAAGCAATTCGAATTAAAACAATAAAAATTCAATTCATCTCATGAAGCAGTTTGAGGTATCGTTATCGCAAGCCATTAAACTCAATATTAGTTAAATAAGTTACAGACTTTAAAGATTTTCTTGCAAAAATTCCATTATTATGCTGAAAGAGTGTAAATATAATTAATTATCTTTATTATCTACCTAATGTCCGTGTACTAACACTATTACGCAAGCCTTCATCCCGCTAGTACCCTTCCTTAATCTGACTACCCGGATTTTGGTTCGCACCGTTTATGGAACACCCACATTCTGATCATCGGTTTTGATTTGATTTTATATAGTGCTCGATGTTATCATGGACAACAGTAGCTCTCTAATCGTATAGTTGTTGTGGTTGTACATTACTTTCGTTATTCAATAAGACGGCTGCTAGTATCCAAATCATTTAATATACTTCGAAACTAACGATTAAAATCTATCACTTAATCAATAAAACAATAAATCAATCAATCAATCTGCAAATATGTCAGTCATTCTATTAATCAATCAACCTTTGAGTCACCCAAAGAATCAACTATCTAATGAATCAATCCATAATCAATCAATTAAAACGGACATGACTAGTAAAATGTATAATATAATAAATAACTAATATTCATATTATTATCTGATCAAAATGACACAAAATGTTAACCAACGCCTTCGTTTTATTTACTTTGACTCGTTTAAACTTTGAAAATGTAAATTAAATTAAATTAAATTAACTGATTAATTGACTGGTAGAAATTAGCGGAGGATACTTTAAGACGAGCAAGAAGACAATCATGGGACCCGGTGATTGGAAGGACAGGTCTGATGTTAAACAGAACGCTGCAGTCGTTCTATGAGAGACACGTCGATGACTCATACACTAGAACTCGTCTTCATGACCTTCTCGTCGCTCAAGGTCATGTCATGTCTGTCACGTGCTTGGGACGCACTGATGTACGTATCTTGAAGAGATCAAAAAGTTGATTAATCGATCGAGCAATCAATTAATCTATCAGTCAGTCAATCAACCAAACAAGCTATAAATAAATATATTGATCAATTAATCAATCCGTCAGTCAATCAGTCTACCAATCCACCAATCAATTAATCAACCAATCTATCCATTTATCAGAAAATTAATCATTAAATCCGTCCGTCCATCAATTAAACAATCCAATCAATCATTTTTGACACATATATATAAACATGTATATATAAATATATATATATATATATACACATATATATATATATATATATATATATATATATATATATATATATATACGTACATACATATTTGCATATATAATCTACATGTATGTATACACACACACACGCATATATATATATATATATATATATATATATATTCATATATATATATACATATATATATATATATATATTTCTCCGTGTTGTGTTCGGGTTGCTTGAAGAATAGATCAGCCGTGTAAATATGCACGTGTCGTAGAAGGCGACATAAAACTAGATCCAAACTAACGTCAGAAAGGGCATTCGGTCGGTGAGAGCCTAGGCTCCAGAAATTGCTACAAAAACTTAAACGAATGGATAAACTAAAGTCTATTCATATCCTGACCCGGGTGGAATATGATGTTGCTATATATACATGTCTATATATATATATATACATATATATATATATATATATATATATATATATATATATATATACTGTATATATATATATATACTGTATATATATATATATACATATATGTAGGTTATATATATATATATATATATAATTATATATATATATATATATATATATATATATATATATATATATATATATATATATATTCGCCCCTGGTTGAAGCCAGTGGCGAAGTCGGTAAGATACTCGACCGCGGATCAGTTCATGCGGGTTCAAATCCTGGGCTTGCCCGTCACTGACATCGCTTTCGAGTGAGGAAACTGACGTTAACCTTAGCTTTTTTAGCTTATATATATTATATATATATACATGTATGTATATATATATATATATATATATATATATATATATATTGATATATAGCGGTTTCATAGCGACCCACTTGCAGAATATATTGTATATATCTCAACTATCTATCTCAACCATTATATATATTATCTCAAAAATAGAAGCTGATATAATATATAATAGGAAGAGTTATATGCCATGGACCTGCCGTTAAGCAGTGCACTAGAAGAAGAAGATGATCTCAATTGTGTCAATTCTGTATTTATGTCTTATTCGTGGGCAGGTGATACGAATAAGCAGAACTGATCAATCAATTCCTACAGAAGATGACTTCCAACATTTCTAGTAAGGTCGCTTTGTCCGTGTCATGGTTTCGTCACTAAAATCAGTCAATCAATAAATGAATTACTATAGACATTCGTCCTGATGAGCCGCTGTATACAGACGGCGGGATTGGCGCACTAGAGGGCGGGATTAGCGCACTTGGTCTAGTTGCGTGTCAATTATCGAAGTTAAGCTGCATCGACCTCGGTTAGTACTTTGTGGGTGAACACCATGAAAGACCGAGTGTTGGTAAAAGCTTAGGAAGGAAAAATCCGAGGCTGATGGAAGGTTATTCTTAAATCCGCGCCGGCTGCAATTGATGCGCCACAAAAAAGGCAACGATTACTAATAACCATGGAGAGGAAGGAGGAAATGGGTCTTAAACAAGCATCTGTGATTCCTGACCCAGTGTGCCGTTATGTTATGTATGTTATGTACGTTATATGAGGAGCAGCTCGAGTTAAAGTAGACCAAATGAAAGCAAGGGCTGATCTTGAATACGCTGCAGTAGAAAACTATGCATAGCTAGATGCTAAGGAATAAGTAGACCAGAGCTAAAGACAAGTTCAACGTCAGTTTCCTGTTGAGAAAATACATCAGTGGCGGTTCAATTGCTGGATTTGAGCATTGTATGTACTGATCTCAAGTGGAATAACTTACCGACATGCTACAGGCTCATCACCTTCTTGTTAACTGATATTGCAGTCTCTATCAACGTTGTTATGACTTTTTGTCTTTCCGTGTCAACTTACAGCATAACATGTTGATATTGTTTAGATGGTGCTCCTTAGTGTATAATCCATTAGCTTCTCTTGTTGCATCCGGGGCACTGAATAATAGATCAACCGGCTTCGGGTGTTATTGCTTTGAATTGCCATACCACCGGCCATATTCGCCAGATTTGGCGTATCTGACTTCCATCTATTTATATTTCTAAAGGTATCACTTCGTGGACAGAAATTTGACTGCGATGAAAATGCCATCCGTGCCGTATATGACTGGTTTGTGGGGCTTCATGAATCATAGCCTCCTTCAGCTGACACCATCTTTCATTTATCCCTGTTCTTCCGTAGTCCTTCATTTCCTTAACTTCTCTTCCCACTGCTTCCTGAAACTGACTTCTTTTCTCGTTTAATCCGTTCAAATTCCATCTCTTACTGCTTTTCTTCTTAAGTATTTTCTTCAGCTGAAGCCCTACTTTTGCCATTACTAGATTGTGGTCTGAATTAATATCGGCTCCTGGATAAGCCCTTGAATTCTTCACACTATTCGTGTACCGTTGCTTTATCAGAATATAATCCATCTGGTATCTTCCTTCGTTTCCGGTGCTTCCTGGTTTCTTCCATGTGTAACGCCTTCTCTTCTCATGTTTAAACCAAGTGTTGGACACCACTAATCTCATTCTATTGCAAAAGTCAACCAATTTCTGTCCTCTCTCATTTCTTTTTTCTAGACCATATTCCCCAACTTCATTTCCATCTCTCCCTTCACCCACCACCGCGTTCCAATCCCCATAACTATCACTTGATCTGTGGCTTTTTCTCCTTTAATCATTCCTTCTATTTCTTCGTACATCGCTTCAATTTCCTCATCCTCTGAGGCTGATGTAGGCATGTAGATTTGGATAAACACCAAATCTACTGGATCAAAGCAGTAAGAGATGGAATTTGAACGGATTGAACGAGAAAAGAAGTCAGTTTCAGGAAGCAGTGGAAAGAAAAGTTAAGGACATGAAGGAGTACGAAAGAGCAGGGGTAAATGAAAGATGGTGTCAGCTAAAGGAAGCTATTAAAATAGGTGCAAAAGAAGTTTATGGCTTTCTTAATGCAAATACAGCTAAAAATCTTTGGATCACAAGCGAGAGGCTAGACAAAATGGATGAGAAAGGAGGAAATGGAAAAGTATTGACACCAGTCACGGCCGAAGGAAATATAGAAGCTTAAACAGTGAACTTAGAAGAATTACAGACAAAGCAAAAGATCATTGGTGGAGTGAAAACTGTGATGATTTAGCAGAATATGATCGAAGAGGGAGGTCGGATCTATTATGCCAGGAAGTCAGGATATTAACAAGAACCGATAAGAAAAAGAAAGGAGATGCAAAGAACATTAGTATAATGTGTAAAGATGGGGAATTGAAGACAGAGCTGGAAGAATTAACAGAAAGATGGAGAGAATATGTAGAGGAATTGTATGATAAGGCTGGGAAACCAGTTCAAGTGGATTTTAAAATAGAAGACAGAATATCATAGAAGACGATAAAAGGGGCCCCGATTTAATGAAAGAGGAAATTTATTCTGCAATTAACAGTATGAAGAAGGGGAAGGCAGCCGGAATAAATGAAATCCCAGCAGAATTCTTGAAAATGCTGGAAGGAGAAAGACTCAAAATGTTATTGGAGGTACGTATGGAAGTGTACAGTAGAGGTATTTGGCCAGACGACTTTACCAAGTCAGTGATGATTCCAATTCTCAAAAATGCCAATGCTGTGGAGTGTTCGGATTACAGAACAATCAGCTTAATACCTCATGCATCGAAGATCTTATTAAAGATAGTAAATAATCGCCTTCAGTCGAAAGCAGAGATGATACTGAGCAAGACACAATTTGGTTTTAGGATAGGATGCGGCACAAGAGAAGCAATAGGAGTAATGTGGGTTCTTTGCGAAAGAAGCTTAGAATATGGAAATGACGTTTTTGTATGCTTTATAGACTTCGGAAAGGCCTTTTGCAGGATTGATTGGATAACGACGATGAATATCTTAAAAAGAGTAGGAACTGACTGGAGGGTTAGAAGACCAATTTTGAACTTGTACATGAATCAAAGAGCAGTAATCAAAATCCAACTAGAAGACTCAGAAGAAGGTGAATAGGACGTGGAGTAAGACAAGGTTGTGGCATTTCGCCGCTGCTGTTTAACATTTACGCTGAGGCAATGATGGAGGAAGCCATGGAAGACTCGGAAGAAGGAAATGAAAGTAGGAGGGAATTTTTTACAAGATGTACGATTTGCAGATGACCAAGGAATGGTAGCGAGCAGCGAGATTGGATTGCAGAAGATAATGGATAGGCTGAATGATACGGCCCTAAGATATGGCATGAAGATTAATATAAAAATGACCAAGGTTATGAGAGTGTCCAATAATAAAGGTGAAGTTAATATCACAATAAATCGTACGAAATTGGAACAGGTAAGGAGTTTCAAATATTATTGGGTCATACTATAACCGATGATGAGAAATGTATCAAGATGCCACAAATATTGCCTATCATGTAAAGATACTGGCAAATCCTACACATTTTCGCTAGTATAATACATGTATATGATATTTAGTCTAAATATTTTGTCCGAAAATTATTAATAACATCATATATATTTTCCGCTGTAAGTAATGTGCATTTGTATGGTATGTAATACTACATGTATGTAGTAATGCCGATGTTAACGTCAATTTCATCTCTTGAAAGCGATACTACTGATAGTCGATCGAAGGATTTGAACCCACACATACTGATCCGTGGTCGGAAATCTTACCGTCATCGCCATTGGATCTAGCTGGTATTATATTGGAGTAAAAATCAAATGGATGCAGTAGAAATGCAATGATTAATGGCTCAGAGCGAGAATTCCAGGAGTGTTGGATGCCTATAGCTGGACCCTTTATGTTGATTTACTGCCGATGTTTAAGAATAGGAAAATGTTAAAACCCCTATAGAGTGAGGTTTGTAGGTCTGAAACGCTCTGAATCTCATCTCAGATTCAGGGAATTTGTGACTAACGCTGACTAAAGTACAAATAACGCTACGAAATATTATGAAATATGACGGAGAAGATGTGCATTCAAGTTGAGGTGAACATTTAATGATTGACGGAATGAGTGATTGAATTAATAAGTGACTGAGTAACTGAATGAGTGACTGAATGAGTGTCTGAATGAGTGACTGAATGAATGACTTAATGAGTGATTGAGTGACTGAATGAGTGACTGAATGAGTGAGTGAGTCAATGACTGAATGAATGAGTGAGTGAGTGACTGAATGAGTGACTGAGTGAGGCACTAGAAATTGCTATAAAAGCTTAAACGAATGGAAAATAGTCTATTGGTATCCCGACCCTGGTTAAACTGGGATTTAAGGGAGGATGATGATGATGATGATGATGATATATATACAAAAAAAGACCAGGTACCTTCCATATGCAGAGACTCAGCCAATAAGCAGGGGGGCTGTCTCTAGTGTCACGCAACTGTACGGGGCTACACTCAAATTTAAAATAATTATTTTGGTATAACTTTCTTTTCAGCATAGTCCAGTGTTAGCAAGGGCCCGATTAAAGAGCGGCCTGATCTGCTGTAGACTGTTTGATAGACTTTGTTCCGTAGCGCGGTGACTAAAGTGCAACAGCTGCTACAGCTCTGACACAGACTATTATAGGGCCGATACGTATGTAGTAGTAGACTCTAATACAAGTCAATACTCGGTGTACAGTAAGTATACTGCATATGTAAATAGACTTACCAGACTAGAGCGTGTGGTTCTTACAGAGATAGGCCTATATAAATATAATCTTAGCATAACAAAGCGCTGTTTTTTATTTTCGAGCTGCCTGTGTGTTTAGATAACGGGTAGGCTACATTTTTAGAGTAACCTAATTGTAAGTACCTTGTAACTTGTTAGTAACCGAAAAATTACTACAGGAAAGAGAAGTATATTATAATATATATTAATTATCTATAGAAAGTAGGCCTAATCGGAGCAAAATATTTTCACTATAGTATTTTATTATCAAAAAAAATAAAATACTACAGTGAAAATAAAATAAAATACGATACAATATTATTTTAAATATAAAATAATATTGTATTTTATGTTTTGAAAATACTTTTACAAATTTGTTTTTGATTTTCGAAACACTGGTAATAATATCTAATTAAGTATATAAGTATCTTAGGATAAATCGACATGTTTTACTTCTGTTATAAATTATTTTAAATAAAATTCTTAAAATAACGACCATTTAGATATAAATTGCAATAATTGTTACCAAACTATTTCAGATTACTTGCTATAGTTATAGGACTTTTTAGATTCTACAACAGATTGATATTGGACTACTTCATCATCATCAACTTCCCTTGAATCCCAGTTTAACTAGGATCGTGATACGAATACTCTCAAATCCTCTCTGTCCTACATCATATCATCCATCGGTCAATTCCTTATTTGAGACTTTTCCATTCGTTTAAATTTTTGTAGTAATTTCTGGAGCCTAGTCGCTCACTAACCGAATGCCCTTTCTGACGTTGGTATGGATCTTAGTGCTTTAGTCGCCTTCTACAACACGTGCAATCAAAGGCTGGTCAATTCTTCAAACAACCCGGACACAACACGGGGAATTGGACTACTTCAGAAGCCTATTTTAAGCTAATACACTAGAGGCTTATAACGTAACATCAATTAGTGTTCGACTATAGTCCATGATAATATTGAGCATTATTAAGACAAATAAAAGTCAGGTGACCAAAAAAAGTCCAAAATGTGCAAATTCCTAAATCCAAAAAAACCAGTCTAAAGGTAATTCAGATAACGTACTAGAGTCTCAAAAACTTGCGGCAATAAGAGATGGATATATCATCGGAGTTCGTCATAGTAAGAAATTTAGATTCGGAGATAAAAGATTTCAATTTTAATATTATAGCAGTGTAAAGTCTCATTATATAAAGGACATTATATAAAGGACTAAAATGACATGTAGGCCTATTACTTGGGTAAACAGGATTGTTTTCTCAAGGAATGACGCCTGTCAGGGAATTATGCCCTGATATTTTGTATAGTAAGAGTACTTGTATTATTTATATATATTGAAAGTTATTTAGGCCTAATATTATTTTGACTGATTTTAGTTTTTTCCAATATTAAGGGGTTTAGAGGTTAGTTAAGCTTATGGCTGGCCTGACGTCACGAGAGTAGGCGGAGCTAAGAGAGTTTGTTTAGAAAAAAAGGTGAAGGTCACGAGAGGAAGTGGTAGATGAGATTCCACGTGTTAGTTTGGATAGAGTATTAGAAGGATCGAAAGAATTAGAGTGGACTGTTACAGAACAGTGTTGGGTAATCACTAGGTGATATCCAAGATTAGGTTGATCAATAGTTGATCAAAGGAAAGAGTTCACGAAGTACGATTAAAGTATGCTAAGGCAGTTATTGAGGAATAATCAGTTAGCATTTCCACAGTGGAATTTATGTTTTGAAGCGTTAATTAGATAGAGCTAGGTATTGTATTTTCGTTGATTTTATATTATGTAAAGTCGTTTTAGTGTTAGGAGTTAAACGTGTATGTGAATATTTCGGATTCATCATAAGGACAGTCAATTTAAACTTACTTAACTTATCGTTGATGTTATCTATTTGGATTATTTATATTTGGACTTTATTTTCTTGATCTGTATTAAATTCGCGTTTGAGTTTAAATTAAAATAATTGAATATTAAATACTGTAGTCTGTCAGTTAAGCCGTAAAAGGTCGGGGTCTTTAGATTAGTGTAGTTTAATTACGAGGTCAGATGCAAAATCCATTGAATTAGTACATTTAAGGATTTAGCGTCTGTTTCGGGTGTGGTTAGCCTTGTAGAGGTAGAACACCACCTGCCACCTGACAACGCCCCAGTAAATGTTCGTCGAAGCTGAGGAAGACATAGGGGCCTACTTCGTCATAAGTATAATCCTCCAAGAGTAATGGTATATCAAAAGGAATGTTGTAGATGATTTAAAGATCCACTCCTACTTGGACATGAAGAGGAAAAACCGAAGATAGAGATACGTTGAGGTGTTATATATATATATATATATATATATATATATATATATATATATATATATATATATATATATTATGGACCTGGCAGTAGGCAGTGCACGAAGAGAGAGAGAGAATTTTACATGAACGCCTACTTTTAGTAGGGTTTAGTGGGGTAAGAGACTAATAGTGTCGAGTGTTGTCGTGGACAATTATAACACTCCAATTGTGTGCGTCGTTGTTGGATGATTAATCGCAGTATTGACTGTGCTGCTCTCAATAAATAATCCTCAAATTAATTATTAGAATAATTGATTATTTCAATTAGCTGATGCAATTTTTTGAAAGTATAGACATACGTACAGTATGTGTATTTATCGTCGAAAGTTGTGTCTCGTTTAATTTCTTAAGTCAACCGGTTAAGACAAATAATGGCAGTATTCCTAAATTAAATACAGTTTAAAGCACTCTGAACTCCCTGAAACACTCATATTCTAAATTAAAATTGAAGTAATCCTGACTTCACTCTCTCTGAGTATTTAATAATACTTATACTTACTTATTTGTAAAATATACATGTATGTAAGTATTTGGAATCAAAAGTGATGAATTTCACCATTGCTTAAAGTTATGATATGTGGCATAATCTGTTAGAAATGTTCTTGAACGTTTTGTTCAATATTTCATCGTACTCTGTTTTCTGAATTCCTGGCAGAAAATCTAGCAGCACATCTGCACGTGATTGTAAACTTCCTATGTTTTTTTAGAGAAGATGGCAACGCTTCCTATGTTCACAGTTGACGCTTTTACTGATGAACCTTTTGCCGGAAATCCTGCTGGAGTTTGCCTCATATCTAACAAGGTTACTTTTTCCTTATGATCCGACGTGGGTGCTATGAATTATTTGCTTACTATTGGGCGCAGGACACAACAGAATAGATGAACAGTAAATGGTGAGTGTTACAAGAAATGACTTTCCAGGAGCTACAGAAGGCTTCAAAAATAAAAAACCTCCAGGAAATATTCAAGTCAAGGGATTACGTTAACTGCATAAAGGCTTAGAGTTGCTAAACAATCTAGCTGAGGATCGATGACTTGTTGTTACTGGAGAGAAGACAGTGAAAGTCATATATAAATTTTGTGTTAGACTTACAATTGTACACCTAAGGGCGATGTGCATTACCCTAGGTAGAGGTAAATTTATGTTAATCTTCGAAATCTTTAGGCAAAAATTAATGTTACTGTTGTAGAATTATTGCCGGATTGTTGTTTTCTCGCTAGACGTTTCTGACTTTGAACTCTTTGAATGGAAGGAACATCAAACTTTTAGTAATATTCTTTGCACAGATGAAAATGTTGTATTCTGTACTTTCGTATGCACTGAATAGCATGCTAGTGTATTTGATATTATGTGATTGTATGGTATTCAATTTCGTTAAATAGGCTTATTATTTGTACTTAACGTATAGACAATACAACTCGACTGTTTAGATATTAATATTTAATATTAATTCAGCGCCAATTTGATATTTTGCGTAAGAATTGCTTGTTAACGCAAGATTTGCAGTATTGAACTGTTTGATTCATACATTGATTTGATTGTTTACTTGATTTATCAACTCAATGATTCATTGATTGACAGGTTGGTTGATTGGCAGATTGACTGACTGACAGGTGGACTCAAAGGGTGACTGATTGATTGATTAATTAATTAATTTTTGGTAGAATGTGACGAAGGAGGAAATATTGCAGAAGATTGCGGCAGAAATGAACGTTTCGGAGACTTCCTTTATCTCGCAGTTGGATGAGAAATCCAGTTTTACTGGCGGTTTGTTATCTCATGCGAATATTGGTTTCAAGGTTTAGTTTGAAACGGTTGGACATTGCCTTTTCCTAATATCAAACACAATAGAAGTCGATGAATAGTAATTCCACCAACGAATTTGAGTGTCCAACGCACGTCTCTCTCTCTCTCTCTCTCTTTCTCTCTCTACATCTATCTCTCTCTCTCTCTCTCTCTCTCTCTCTGTCTCTTTCTCTTTCTCTCTCTAGTGTGTTGTCAGATGGCCGATTCAAAGTACACAATCCATAATTCTTACCTATTATCTGTTTCCACTTTTAATTTGCTACCAAAATAGCTCAAAAGTTGTTCGACTCTGATTGGCTGTGCCTGACAATATACCCACGTTTTCCTTTAGCTTAAAAAATAGGATTCCTGAGGTGCTTTTCCATTGCCTTCTTCATCTTCTGTATTAAATATTGTAGTAATCAATGAACTCTTAACGTTGAAGCCCGATTACCATTGCCGTCAGAGACTCGCAGTGCTAAATGGTATCTTGGGTGTTATTATTGTTGTTGCGGCAGGCAGTAGATTTGGGTTGAGGTGGTTCACCCCTACCACTGAGGTGCCTCTCTGTGGTCACGGAACGTTAGCGGCCGCCGCTATACTGTTTAATCAAATAGGTAATAATTGGGATTACCGTATTCCTTAATCATGTCGGTAATTATTATATTTACCGTATTAATCCAAATAGACGATATAACTATTAGATTTATCATACGCCTTAGCCATATTGCCAACGATTGAGAGGCCCTACAGCTCTTTTTCATATTGTTATTGATTGATATAATGAGGCGTGTGACTGAGCGTACAGGCGAGTGACTGAGCGTACAGGCAAGTGACTGAACGTACAGGCGTGTGACTGAGCGTACAAGCAAGTAACTGAACGTACAGGCGTGTGACTGAACGTACAGGCGTGTGAATGAGCATACAGGCGAGTGACTGAACGTACAGGCAAGTGACTGAACGTACAGGCGTGTGACTGAGCATACAGGCGAGTGACTGAACGTACAGGCGTGTGACTGAGCGTACATGTGTGTGATTGAGCGTACAGGCGCGTGACGGTTCTTCATCATACTATGTTAACTCTGTAGCTTGGGAAGCAAGAAAACGTGAGTTCGAAATCCTAATAATCGCCTCTAGCAGTACATTTATGATACAAAAACGGACGATAAACGTATCTTTTTGTAGTTATAGAACGATACAAGCAATCTGTTCTAAGGATACGGTATTAACTTTTTTCTGAGATGAAAAGCTGATGTGGATGAACAAGAATAGTGAGAATGCTTGAATTAACCTCAGCGCACCATTTCACGCATCTGAATAGATGTCAAAAGCACCATTAGAAACATACTTTCCAGTATTGTTTGTGTCAAACTTAAGGGATTATAAAAGAGCTATAGTCACTTCTCTGTCAGTTATAATTTAATTAGAAAATTGGAGGTTATATTTTATTTTATTTTTTTATTCTGAATAAAAACACAAAGATACCACAACATTAGCAAGCAAACGTAGCGTTCGAGAGAAATGATTCAATAGCAAGGAACATTCATGAATATACTCAGTGTTATTAAACAAATCAAATTTAATTGTTCTCTATAGTTACACGAGAATAGCGTGATGCTATTAAAAATTTAAAAAACTCTTTGTGTATGTATTATAGAAAAACTTTCGTAGTCACAGTCAATCGTGACTTAATTTAATCATACCCTAGAAGAATTGCATACTATATCAGCCCTTGGATCACAAAGATAATTGAGATAACGCAAGAGAGAGGATTGATCGTAATAACATACATGTAAGTTTTGAGTTAGTCTTCCTGAAGATTCTTGTTAATGAACAGCATACATGTACATGTATAAGTATATCAATATCTTGCGACAAGCCTGGATCGGAGTTTGGATTTTAATAGATAAAACTAGTAAAGCTTAGGTTAACGTCAGTTTCCTCGCTCGAAAGCGATGCCAGTGACGGGCGAGCCTAAGATTTGAACCCCGCACATACTGATCAGCGGTCGAGTATCTAATAATAATATAGTATGAGATAACGGAAAAATTCTATGATATTGACTAAAAAGTTTTCTCATTTCGTCTTCTGTGTTCAGGAAATAGCTCATCAGAGATCCACTTTGACACCCTGAGTGGACAGTTGACGGTTTCAAGATCTAACAATGGTCTGATAACAATGTCCCTTCCTGAGAACAAGCCCATCTCTGTTGTTAGTTTATAGTCTGCTTTCTTTTCAGTTTCTTCTAGTTTGTGACATAAGCACAAGTTAACGAAAAACTGCAGATGAGTTAATTAACAATCGTGTGGTTAATAGCGTTATGGTCGCTTCATTAAAAATTTATGGCGAGGGTGTAAATTTTACTTCTGAAAAAATTATAGTTTACGTAACTTTTGCTTTAATTGATTACTCTAAATGATTGATTTAATTGATTGACTTATTTGATTGCTTTAATTGATGACTTTAGTTCTTAGCTTTAATATAAGCTTTAATTGATAGCTTTAGTTGTTTGTATCGGTTAAGTGTTACTGGCAGCTTGCGATCCTTAGTATCAGACCGCAATTAACCTTCACCTTGCTTTAAGAGCTTAGTGATATTTGCTGGGTCATTCCTAAATGTGTCGACTCAGAGGTCAATATGTATATAATATATCAGGTCAAATCTCCCCCTCGCCATCACTCCCTTCTCAGCATATGTTGAATTCCGCGCAGCAAAATAACAGCGTAGTATGCAGCGGCATGGTTTGCTATAGTAGAGCATGGTAAGCGGCGGTATGGTTTGCCAAAGTATAGCAAAGTATGCAGAGGCATAGTTTTCCATAGTGAAGTATACTATGCAACCGTATCATAGTAGAAAACTGTTGCATAGTAGAAAATGCAGCGGTATGGTTTACCATAGTAGAGCATAGTATGCAGCGGTATGGTTTGCCATAGTAGAGCATATTATGCAGAGGTATCGTTCGCCAAAGTAGAGAATATTATGCAGCGGTATGGTTTGCCATAGTAGAGCATAGTATGCTGCGGTATGGTGTACCATAGTAGAGCATGTTATGCAGTGCTATGCCATAGTATAGAATTATATGCAGCGTTTTGGTTTTCTATTGTATAGATAAGTATGCAGTGGTAGGTCCCTATGGTTTGCTACAGTTGAGCATAGTATGCATTGATTGTGGTTTTGCAATTGTATAGCAAAGCATGCAACGGTATAGTATTCTATAGTATAGCATAGTAATCAGAGGTATGGTGTGCCATAATAGAGCATAGTAGGATGCGGTATGGTCTGCCATTCTAGAGCATAGTATGCAGCTTTATCCCATAGTATAGCAGATTATGCGAAGGTATGCTTGGTAATAGCAGAGCATAGTATGCAAAGGTATGGTTTGCCATATTAGAACAAGGTATGCAGAGGTTTGATTTGTCATTATAGAGCACAGTATGCGGCGGTATGGTTTTGCCATATTAGATTATAGTATGCAGAGTTATGGTTGCCATAGTATGCTTACTTTTAAAGTTTTAATACAGTGTGCTTGTTTTAAAAGTAATTGTAATCGCTCTACTTTCATTGTGACATACAAATTGTCCGTTGAAATATATTTAGTGACTCTTTGCTACATAATGATGTAGCAAAAATTAATCGTTATTCTTTAATTCTATAATCAAGTACACGTACTATTTGTGAATATTTTGCATTATTTAATATTTTAGGATTCGGAAGTGGTGAATGGAATTATTCAGGTATTGTTACTCTGAATGCTCACATTACTCATTATACGTGTTATTTGAGGAATATAGGGCAGATAAACAGTATTTATTTTACTTTTACTGTCATTAACAGAAATTAGAAATAAATAATTTATATTCTTTATACACTATGACGGTATACATCTTTTAAATATGGGATCTAAAGACCAAAGCATTATGCATAATTTTTGAAGAGCTATACTAAGTTTTTAACTCGTAATCGAGTCAATATCAACATCTCGTATCTTGTTTTTGTCAATATATGAATACTATTCTAACGACTGTAATCTATCAAGGTATAATTAGTACGCTAACAGAGAGTCGAAGTCATGAACGCCGAGTTGTCATAAGTCATGAACACAGTGTTATAATAAGTCATGAACACAGTGTTGCCCCAATCAGCTTGCAGATGTTGAACATTAACTCCATTGAAGAAGTAGATGAATAACAATTTACACAAGCTGTGTATATTAATAAATTTCTCTCTCTCTTTCTCTCTTTCTCTCTTTCTCTCTACCTCTTTCTCTCTCTCTCTCGCTCTCTCTCCAGTATACTACAATGTGGAAGGTCTAAGATAGGTTTACATATTTCTATTCGCAGTCTAATTACACTCCATAAAGAATACCCTCTATATCAAAAAGTTAATCGTTTCACAAGAAGCTATGCCATGTCCACACTTTATTTTAGCCCATAGCCTTAAAATAATGGCTTCTGCGATAATTTCCCGTTGCATTTATCAGTTCTTGCTTAGTCGCCTCGTGTGACACGCTCAGTTTTAAGTATCTTCCGTGTAATGAAATATTTTAAAAATATAAAGAAGCAATAAATCAATCATCTAAAGTTCGATACTCATCACATAAAAATAGCAACCTGATCCTCTGATAATTTAACAGCTAAACTGAAAGGAATAAATGCTGAGTTTTTCATCTTTAATCACCCGAGTTAAGCGAAATCAAAATTCGTTATTTCTTTTTAGACTAAATATTACTCGACTTAACTGAAGGTATAAAAAGTTGGTTAAGACTCTATTTTCTCAATGCGGTTTGAAATCGGAATATTGTACAGATTTCACAATGAATTGCAAAAATGTGATATCAATTTGACTTTTACCAATTGACATGACAAAGTTTTATCGAACTCCTTAATATACAACGTCATCCTTCTGAACTGATTGATATACCCCTAAAGTTGTTGTCACTAAATCAGCTGAATCTTATTCCTTGTAACTGAACATCCAATAGTCTATATATTCCATTTATTGTGTCTGATTTTACATTCATATTTACAGCTAATTTTTTCTGGCAGTGATACCACACCTGAGGAGGTTGTATTTTCACCCAGCACCGGAAAGCTGCTCTTAAGAATGCCCGATTCGTACAGCAGGTTAGAAAATGCTCGTGTTATGCATGCGATGTTCTGATAATCAATTTCGTATTGTTTATGGGATAGCATTAGTTTCATTATTCCCCGTGTTGTGTCCGGGTTGTTTGAAAAAATAGACCAACCGGTGACTGCACGTGTCGTAGAGAGCGACTAAAGCACTAAGATCCAAACCAACGTCAGAACGGAACGGAATCAACGTCTCGTCATTCGGTTGCTGAGCACCTGGGCTCCAGAAATTGTCACAAAATTTTCTAAAACGAATGGAAGAGATTTTGACATGGTATGGAACAAAGAGGAGTGGAGAAGGTCCATTCATATCCCGACCCTAGTTAAACTGGGATTGAAGGGAAGAAGATGATGATGATGATTAGTTTCATCATTTAAAGCATCAACAGCAGCAACTCGTGCTCGTAATGATGAAACGTTTTTGATGAATATGAATGATTGAATGAATGAATGAATATGAATATGAATAAGAAACGTAATGATGAAACGTAATGATGGAACGTTTTGAGGATTTCAAGTAGATGAATTGCACAAAATGTGCGGAGGATATGATGAAGTGATTCAAAACAGTTACAAGGAAATTTTAAAACAATTTACAAGGAAAAATACAAATAGATAAACACAGAGTAACATAATATTGAAAGTCCTGAACTTTTCCACTGATACATGAACTAATGGAAATGACTATAAATTGAGAAATAATGTTCGTCAATGATAAATTGATCGGCGTGATCGATCGACATCTATACCTGTATCTCAGTGGAGGTTAGAGTGGTCCGCCGCTGAAGTAAGAAACCACTATCCGTCTCAAACCACCTCCTAGTTCAGGACTGTCTCAAGCACTTTCAGGAAAGAATCTCTGTAGAGGAAATTGGTGCCATCTGAATCTTTTCCACACTGGACTTGGTAGATGCAGAGAAATTGAGTGACGCTGTTGTGTTCAAGATTCACTACTCTGTGGCTACAGTCAATTTCAAATCATGAAGCATATCATTTACGAGTGCCGTCTAACCTGTCTGCCGGCTGGTCTGTCGAAGTTAAGTTGCCTTACAAGTGAAGCAGCTACATGTACCTGGATTAACGCATACGCTAAATAAATAAATAATCAATGAAAGTTACGACCTTGATGCCAGCTCTAGGTATAAAAAGTGATTGTGCCATGGTGACTGAATGAGACGAGAGAGGAATACTGGCACATCTCGATTCGGACCATATAATAATATAATGTTCCCTTCAATGAATTGTATAGGTGCAGTCTTGTCAAGTAACCCCAAATGAAAGAAACCGTACCATAAGTTTTATCACAAATTTTGTTAAAATAAATATTTTGAATTCGCAAATTACATGTAGATAAAAACGCATTTTATAATATATGAATGTGTTAGGTAGTCTTTCGTGTTAATCTTCTTCGGTTTAGAAATATGGACAATATGAATTTGTTTGAGAACTCTTCAGTGCTTATTCCTGCAGAGTTATGATGATTAATTTACTGTCGAGAATCGATGGAAACTGACTCTTTAAAACCGAACAAAATTATTTGGTGAAAGATGGTTGAGATTTCACTATTGAAAAATTTAAAACATAAATTATAGGGAGTCTTAACTCTATATTTGAAACAGATTTAAAATATATGGTGAAAGTTGGCTGAGATTACCCGACTGAAAAATATATAAACAAAATATATGGAGTTTTAAATCTGTATTTTAAAATGCTTGATTTAAACTTAAACTTATATACCTTTTTTTTTTTTTTTACTCTGACACAGGAAGAAGTTGGAATCTCTTCAGTTTGACATGGCACGCCTGCCGAGTGTAGCACCAGAGAAGGGTATAGACTGTGGAACAGAGTTGAAGAAAATCAAGGGGGTGATTGTAACAGTGCATGGCGGGGACTCAGAAGATAACAAGGGCCAGAAATATGATTTCCTCTCTCGCTACTTCGCTCCCTGGGTGGGAATAGATGAAGATCCTGTAACAGGTTGATTTCTCGGAAATCTATTTCATTAAATTAATTATCAGCTAAATCCGTTGAAATAAAATTTTAACGGTGAAGTTTCAGGAAAGGGGGAATGATGTGTAGAGCTTAAGTTGTAAATTAGTCAATTATAAGTTGAAATGCAAAGTTTTCTAAGTTGTTGAGTTGACATTGAATCAGTCTAATCGTAATTCGACTACCCTGTCGAAAAAAAAATAATTAATAAATAATTGTGTTAGAGATATTCGTCGAATCTCAATTTGTCATAATTCTAAAAGCAATGCTACCATTGTAAATTAGACTATAATAGCATCGAATTTATAACATTCATGTCATTTTTCATTACAATGGTGACTTTTGTTCCATTTCAAATTGTCGTTGGGAATATCACTAAAATTGAGTTGCTCATTAAATACTCTCATAAAGTAATAATAATAATAATAATATATTAGTTTATTTTCGTTCAATCTGACAACCGCAGAAAGTTACAGCACAGAAATTCCAACAGACACAACATAACAAATTACAGATATAGCATAAACAGTTAATAGGCTAGATATAAGAGAAATAAAAGTAATCCTTCCCATTCCTCAATTAATTCTCACCCGAACTATTGACTATTACTCAATATCCTACACTGTTGAGTTTGCAGTGAGAAGTAAGGCATGGCCATAGAGAAAACGCGGGTGATTACTTATTTAATCCCATTTTAATAATTATTACAGGTTCTGCTCACACCGTGCTTGCTTCCTATTGGTCAGCAAAACTTGGCAAGAATAAATTCTTTGGTAAGTCACAGTACTTACACCGCAATACTTACACTAAGTTTTATATTTAATTACGCTGCAAATTGCTAATAGGTAGAACATTCGCGCTCTAATAGAAATATCATCCATGATGTTATCCATCACATGTAGCATCGTATATTTTAATCGTTAGACATTTTTCTACCCGTGATCCAGTTACCGATCTTGTTAGTGTCCGAGATTTAATTCGGATCGGCCCGACTAGAAATCGAAGCAACCCACCTGATGGTTTAAAATTACATGACGTTAACTGCGGGCTTTTGTGGACTATTTTGACCTACATGTACTTATGAACGTTAATACAAACGGTCAGTAATCGATAAATGCGTCTGATTTGTTTATACTTTATTACAGCGCGTCAGTGCTCAAAAAGAGGAGGTGACCTTCATTTGACTTTGAGAGAAAACGAAGGTCAAGGTCGTGTTGAAATATCAGGGTCAAGCACCATTGTTCTGAAGGGAGAAATTACCATTAAAAGCTGATTAGGTACACTGCACGTGCTTGTGCTCTTCTGAGGATCAATGTATAATATGGAACATTTGGACCTTCAAGTAATTGTTTATGCTTCGCATTAGATCTAGGCTTATACATAGAGCTGCTTTAAAATAAATTCTGTGAAACATATTAATCAATTTACTCATATTATTACGTATTAGTCTCGTGTTCGTAATAATTGCTATCTCAAATTATGTACTAGTAATGTAGTATGTCTAAAGTCCATATAGAAAGCTGATACTTGACTATTCATTTGTTACTTGCGCACTAATGTAGATCAGTAAATGTATGCCGCCATATTGACAAAGCAAGAAACGTAGACTAAATTTCTTTACAATATGACTAATATATTAGGTTTCTACACGGAAGGGTTGGAATATGACTCAACCTCCATACGGGCTGTATTGCGTTACAGAAACACGTACATGCTGGAATAAAACCTTGTATGAAAGGTATGAATGAATGTCTCAATAGCGCAGTGGTTAAAGGCGTCTGTTAGCGTCATGAAGTTTTGAATGACAGATGCTGAATATCCGATCTGAATTCACTCGGGCTAGATTCCTGGCCGCGCTGATCTGAGAGAAAAATCTCGGACATTCACTGAACTGATTACACAGAAAATGGAATAAATTGCCTAACGGCCGGTTTAAACATATCGTATTAAACGTAATAGATATCAAAATGGTTGATCATTTCACTAAAATCAGTGTAGTTATAGGCCTTAAGAAGGAAACAATAAAAACAATTGAGAATTTAACAAGAGACCGTTTCTTAAATATTTGCAGGTACAATATAATGCATCATAAACGTCTTATATCACGAAACAAAATCATTTCATTTAATCATATTGAACAGATAACATATTTAATCACAACGGTCCTACAAAATCATCACAGAATCACAATATTGTGAACAATTATTCTATAAAAGAAAATCTGGCTAAGAATAAGGCACAGTAATGATCAACAAAATATCTAGTCAAAAAATACCACCACAACATAGCTAGTTAATATCTACAAGAATGCGAGCATTCATTGAATGGCCGCATGTGGGTGACTGCTTCAGCTGATTACTCAGGTGAGGTCATAGAGACCGGTTCTTATATTAACACAAGCAGCAAAAACCATTCAACTCTCTTCCAATATAAGAATTAACATGCGTCCATAGGCCAATGATCAAATCTATTGTAAAATGACGCTGATCAAGTCCCTGCACAAACAATGCACATTCCGTATTGCTTCCAGCAATCAATGGATCAATCCCAAAAGCTTTGAGCTCTATCAGATATGAAATATATGTGTAAGATTAAGTAATAGTTCTACCGTTAAAGCTCATGCTATATTTAGTCTACGAAGAGCTTGTAATACTTTAAATTAAAGGGTTAATATATACAAGTTAATATGTACAGGGTTATATATACATTACAACTCAATTACTTGTACTTATCTATTACATGGAAATTTTAAATTTCAACTTACCTATTAGAATTAATTTCAACAAAAATGAAATCCCATAGGATAACAGTATAGTTTACAACCAATGAAAAATGTCTGAATAAATATAATGCAGTATCGTTGTGATGTTCACTATGAAAAAGTTACAATGCAGGCTAGTACATGCTGTAACTATTACAATGAAACTCCGCCTGATTCGAGAATAACGCTTGTAAAATATAATAGAAATTACTAATGAATCATTAACTAATGAACTAATAGAAATTACTAATGAATCATTAACTAATGAACTAATAGAAATGACTAATAAATCATTAACTAATGAACTAAGAGAAATTACTAATGAATCATTAACTAATGAACTAATAGAAATTATTAATGAATCATTAAATAATGAACTAATAGAAATTATTAATGAATCATTAAATAATGAACTAATAGAAATTACTAATGAATCATTAAATAGTGAAATAATAGAAATTACTAATGAATCATTAACTAATGAACTAATAGAAATTACTAATGAATCATTAACTAATGAACTAATAGAAATTACTAATGAATCATTAAATAATGAACTAATAGAAATTACTAATGAATTATTAAATAATGAACTAATAGAAATTACTAACGAATCATTAAATAATGAACTAATCATAATTAATCATCAGGGCGTTGAATGTGGATCAGAACTCGATCAGGTAAACCGGAGTCAGAAATCGTTTTACTCATATCGCTCAGCAGTAATCTCGGATCATGACAAACCAACTCACAGCCCGTGAAGTCTAGGCCAGTAGACATTTCAGCAAAGGCCACGACCGTTATCAGCGCATCTCTGGGGCGGAAAAATCTCTGAATGCGTTTTCCACTGGGTAGTTTGATGGCAAGAGCCATCCTGCTCTCAGTGTCAGGTGGTTCACTGGGAATCTTACACATCCGCGTCAGCGGCTTGAATCCATACAACGAGTTAGATTTAGATTTCTGTGAGTAAGATGCTGCTTTCTCAAGGTTTGATCTCGAATTCGCTGATACAGTCATCGTAACACGGCCGCTCTGATTGTTTGAGTTAACATCTCGAGTCCTTCTGCCATAATTCTTCTTGTCTGTCAGACTCTCGGCCTTAGCACTATGATAAGAAGCACTGGATTGCGATGAGACGGGTACACTTCTGGCAGCTAAAGATTCAGCAGATACCGACTGGTGATCAGCTGCTACAGCTGCTCTTTCTTCTGCTGCCTTGGCTGCTCTTTCAGCTATCTTTGACAAACCAACTGCTGGACAAATTGCATTACCTGGATCAGCTGTTACTTTTGAACCTGGTAATGTCGCTACTTTTGTACCTCGTATTGTCGCTTTATTTGCTGCTTTTGGTGCTACGGTGTTTTGCGCAGGATGTAGCCTATCAAACTTCAAATAGTTTCTGTTACCAAACTGCGAGGATCTTTGAACAGTGACAGGTTTTTTCAATGGCAAACACTCAGATTTACCTCTGAGAGTATTTAGAGATGATGATGTTGGTAATTCTTCTGAGCTGGTATCAGCTCCGCTGATATCCATCCTGCTTTCATGACCTATTGGAGGAAGAACACTGAATGGACTTGGAGGATTTGATACTGTAACACCATCATCTTCAAATTTTACTGCAAAACATCACAATAACAAACAAGCTTAATAATTATAGTAGATCTTCCTAGTGTTCTGCTGAAGTCCAGCAAAAAGTACAAAGACTTATAATCTGGTATAGTTCTCATTAAAGAGCACTTCATCAATCAATAGGGTACACCCCATCACATTGCTATAAGCTTTCATTATCCTTAAATAAGCTAGTCTGATTTCAACTTAATTTAGTTTATGGTTGATGTGCATCAGTTGCATTGAACACAAAAAGTGAGAACAAAAAAGTTGAATATTTTTTTAAAAGAGTATTCAGTTCTGAAGCAAATCAAAGAAGTGATAGATTGATTACAGCTTACTCCACAGATTTGTCAACAAATGGAATAACACCAACATAATTGATTGGGAGAATTAATATAGGTCAGGAAAGTTTATCATACAACTCAGCTATTAGCGGCATTAGGAAAGTGCTGCAATAACATATAAGTGAAGCAACAAACTCATCTTAATTAATTCCTTTTTATTTTAGTATCAGTTTATATATTCAGTTTAGGATGGTCTCACAGATTATAGAAGACTTCGAGATAATCATAGCAGGACTTACAGGATATAAGTGATCCTCGTCTATGCGCTGAAAGCCTTGAGCAGGCTCTTGAAGGAGGCTTGATCACAGGCAATGAACCTAGCGACGATCTGGTAGAACTTTGTAAGGAGTCCTCGCCTTTATTTTGGAAAGCTGTTTGTACGGTGCTATCCATCTCCAAACCAGTCTTTAAATCAGTAGTATCATAATCTAAATCCTTCAAAGTTAATGTCTTAATTGATAACTGATCACTCCGGCGTAGATGTGACGAAACAGACTGATTCTTGGGAACAGTAGCCTTTCTGTTGGGCTTTGATGTGTTTCCATCAGCAGAACTGTACACAGCAGCATCCATGAAAAAAGATTAGACTTGTGCAAACGAATGAAGGTAGAAATGGAATTTTATTAGAATTCGGTTGATCAGTAACATCTGCAATAGGTATATAATGAAAACAAATCAGGAAAGTAGTTTGAATTAATAAATGAAGTTCAATATACATTTACACCAAAGGCTAAAAACATTTTGCACTGAAATGATCATTCATGATGATATCTAACACTTTCAATTTACTAATTGTGCAATAATTAAGCAGTTTAGACAATTATCTATATTTGACATCCCTGACATCATCCTTGTATGAGGAAATGGACGTTAAACTTTTATTATTATTAATTATTAATTATCCATTTCATGATCCTTCAAATGTCCGAGATTAGACTCTCTGATCAACTCTCCCTGAAATCAAAATTACATGATTTCCATAAAAATTAGGAGTGATCATTTGAATATGCTTACTTTTTTTAAACTTTTGTTTAACACTTTTTATCAGGATATATTTAGTATTAAAATTGTCTTTTAAACGTTAGTATGGAACTTACTGAATTAGGTTAGATGCTTATTTTATAAGATGTTCAAGTTAATATACGTAATAGCAATAAACCATACGTAAAAATTTGAATTTGAGGATCAACATTATCCTATTTTAAAGCATCTATACGCCACTCACAACTGACTGTTTTATTCAATAATTCTGAAATGTTCCTGACATACTTTAGATTCCTAACTTCTACCAAAGGCTAATTTCTTCTACTTTTATTAGCCGGTAGCAATAAAAATACTGGCTACTCATTTCTACAAATAAACTTGTAAAGAGGGCTTTGATGGCTCAATGCGTATGGAAAAGTGTAGTCTCCTTTTACAGGCAACATTATTGGACCTCCTTCATCATGCATAACTCTTTAGACTACGTAGGCAATTAACTGCAATTGTAACAAAATCTTTAGTAATTACTTCAAAGTACCATTTTCGTAAATACTTCTTCTAGGCCCCTAAGCCAAACAGTACTAGACTTTTGTTGAGATACATGTTACTAAAGATATACATATTACTAAAGACTTTGTCATAAACAAACATATAACTTCTTCCTGACTCTGAAATGTTATGTTATATGTTGTGAATTTTCAATAATCATGAATTTGCAATAATCATAAGTAAAAGTAAAGTAAACACGCATTATAGTGAAATGATCAACTGTGTTGATATCTATCACTTTTTAATACCTCATGTTCAAACCGTTAGGCAATTAATCCATTATCCGTGTAACCAGTCCAGTGAATGTCCGAGATATTACTATCAGATCAGCGCGGCTGGGATTCGAACCCACGAGGGTTCAATCCACCTCAGGATATGCCATTTAAAACTTCACGACGTTACCCCTACGCTATTAAGACATTCTAAATAGTACATAGTAAATCAATCCATAAAAATAATTCTCAAGCAGTTTTAAATTATGAATTCTAAAACAATGCTGATGTAAGTAATGCTAGAATCAAACAGAACTGACAAGTAATAGAAAATAATAGAAAATTTAGTATTAAAAGTGTTTCTGAACAACATTTGATAAAATTATACCAACACTTGACAACATGTCAACAAATCTTATTGCTAAGCCGCCATGCTGCAGTGCTAACTGCTATCAACTTTTGCTAACGGATATCAAACTGGACGTTCTAGCTGCTTCTTTTTTAATTCACAAAATTAACAACAATAACATATAATTGAAACCCAGGGTAAAAACAATTATATAACCAATTGTAAGCAGTACCTAATCTGCATTTCTAATCACCTCCATGTAGGTATAAATTTACCATAGAGGACTCCTCCTGGCTACTTTAAGGGTTCGATTTCCAAGCCTGTGACCGTGCTATAAGCACGAATTCTCTACCTCTGGCTACGAGGAAATCCTTTCTTTCTTTCTAGAATAGGCTTGTCCTAATCCGGTGGCGGCTCGTTACAAACCTTCTTTCTTTCTTCTTCTTTCTTTCCTCGAAGCCAGGGTAGTTCTCCAGAACTTTCTATCCCAATTTGGTCATTTATATAATTTAATCATTTCCAACTATTGACCAAGTTCGACCAGGTCAAGTAGTCTGTTTGCTATAATCCACAATCGCTGAATCGGCCGGATGCTTGCAAATCTGGAGTCTGAGCGACCAAGTGGTCTAATTTAACTACAGAAATCTTCACCAAGTACCTGCAATTTCACCACTGCAACTTTTACAAGTCGCTTGGCGGTTCGAGGAAGGAATCATTTCCAACTATTGCGTATGCGCACAAGAATTGTTAGTAAGAATTTGTTTATATAAGATTACGATTTTGTAGTACGATATGTGGACATCATCTATTAAACTGGATTCAAACGGAAGCTTCGGTGTCTTGGGGGTATAGAGCTAGGCTTAAGGATTAGGCTAGTAAGGATTAGGGTTAGGAATAGTGTAATAAAAATTAAAAATTGTAACTTATTAACGCAACATTTAAAAATGTGACATTGTCACATAGGTCATGGCGCATGCGCAATAGTTGGAAATGATTCCTTCAGCGAACCGCTTGTATCTGCGTCAGTAGCCTATTACGTGCAGTTGTCGATAGGTTCAATTAATTCGAAATTTTCCAGAGCCACTTTGGAAATTTTCCAGAACCCACTCGTGAAAATTCCCGGAGTGGGTTCAGTGGGTATACGTATATACCCGTCCTGTAACATGTACCCGTCCTGTCACATATGTCCATCCATCCCCATAATTAAGCAGTATTTCTAATGTTTTTAATATAAGCTTATATTCTATTTACATTACAATTATTGAACAATTGATACTTAACTTAACTTAACATAATTATACTGGTTAAGGAGGTCACAAAGACCTGTAACACCAGTATAAATACCGTCCACTACAATTTGGTTGATTTGCCCTTTACGCGCATTACAAAATATTTTTCGGGTAAGTTAAGTTATTCCATCTGTGCTTTCAAATAATTACAATTTACAGCACATATAGGCCTAAATGACTATATACGCACCCAGAGATGTTAGAATAACGCACCCACAAGTAGGCCTAATCAGAACTCTTTGCATGCACCTTTTGATTTGGCGTTGGCACGCAAAGTTTGTTTATACAAACTTACTATGCATTAAGATTGCAGTGCACTTGGACATAGGCCGACACTAGGGCTATGCTCAGATTAGCTGCTACTGAAACAAGTGAAATCTGAAAACTGTTGCTAAAGATCCGCTTAGGAATATCGCTACATCAATTAAAGCACATAGATATGTATAGGCTGTAGCATGTTGAAGACAACGTAACAATCGTTAGTGATTTGTAGATTATACATGTAGAGTATGAAAAATAGTAATTAAACGTTTAAAGTAGTGCTAACGCTTTAATTTTTAAGGATTAACTTTACTGTTACATGTAACTTTATGACTTTTACGGTTAATTTACTATCCTAGTTTCCTAGAAAATGAAATATTACAGTATCGTCGTCATTATTTTATTCATCCTACTAACAGATCCTTATTTACCACTGGATTCTCAGTCAATATCTGATTTTGGAGTCTTACGTACGACATCTATTACGTAATTATCCTATCCCTTGATTCATTTCGTCCTGATATGATGCGCTGATCGCTCGAGTCAGTTATACACGTTAAACTATTCGACGTCCTGAGTTTTTGATCCACGTTTAAGGAAAATCTCACCCATCGAGTTGTTAAGATTGTTATCCACATCTATATGGCCTATATCTGATCCACTTGGATATATTCAAAAGCTTGAGCTACGCCCAAAACGAGAAAGGAAAATTTCAAATTTCATTTAGTGATTATCCATAGTGATTGCACCAAAATGATTGCATCTTTCAGACACACATGCTATAATATAACAAAGTTGGATGTTCTCAATATTCATTACTTTAGAGAAAAAGAAATTAAGGAAATGATTTCTATTTTTCGTAATTTCTTATTGTTCCCTTGGGAAACGTAAAAATGCTTAGACTTACAAGCAATAATTTAAAAAGTAAAAAGATAGGGTCCAAACCTGAGAGAGAGAGAGAGAGAGAGAGAGAGAGAGAGAGAGAGAGAGAGAGAGAGAGCGAGAGAGAGAGCGAGAGAAGAGAGAGAGCAAAGATAATGAGAGGGAGAAAAAGGCAACGAAACACACACTGAAATATTGACGTCTATCATCTGTTGATTCATTCATTGGTCAATATCTAAGAATTCCGAACAAAATTCGCCATAGTGCAAAACTTATCTTGCAGGAATATAATAGGAGTATTTAAGAACTTTTTTAACTTTCAGGAATATAGAAAAATCATAGCATGGATATTATAGTTTAAGTTAATGATTTACGGCCAAATATGACATTTAATTAAACTTTAACAAAATTTGCCAGAACTTTCTTCTTTTAAATTACCATTTCATCTACTCAACCATTCGAGTTATATAGAAGAAGTATTGGCTGACATATAGAATCAGACAACTTTTTAACTGGTTTGTAGAAAGTAAATTAATGAAAGTGTAAAGGTAAGCAAAATATTGCTGATATACAAGATCCAGAATTGGAAAATGGATAAATTGGGATTTAAGAGAAGCAGAAGACCGCAGCACGCATTACAATAGAGCTAACTACTGAAAATCTTCTAGTCTGCATTGTTACAGATTATCTTGCGGTAAGTTGTAGGCCTACATGTAATTTACAAAGTGTTACCATTCATAAATTCAGATAAATAATTTTTTATTTAAATCTTAATTATTATTAAATTTTCGGGACGCTTCTGTAAAACAGTTCAAAGATCTCTTTCAACTATGGCACAGTTAGAATGTATTTAGCCTATTGCTGTTAAGTACAATTACAATTTTTGGGTCTAACCTCAATTCGTAAATTAAGTTAATAAATTATTTTTATATTTTTAATTAACCTAGTAACTGCACAATCTCATGAAACAGTTTCAGTCTACGCATTTGAAATAGTGCGTTCAAGCAGTGTTACACTGCTGGTAATTCTATATATGTTTGAGGCATCGCTGACAGCGCCTTCGGGACAAGACGTTAAATATTTACTTTTTATACGTTCTTTTGTTTATCTTTCTTGTGACTCTTTTATGCTATGATTTGTAACTATATTTTGTCGATGATAATGAAGGGAGATGCTTACACGATGAACGATTTATTTTTCCTATACTATCTTTGTCTCTTACTATTTTTCGCTATCTGTGCCTTACTCCTTCACTTTCACTCTCTCTTTCTCTCTCTCTCTCTCTCTCTCTCTCTCTCTCTTTCTCTGCCTGTCTTTTGATATATTAAAATCATCTCTGGAGCGTGCTGATGGAGATAACGTACGCTTAAAGTATGGCTTCTGAGGTACGTTTCACTTGCCGTCTTCGATTTACACATTAGTCAACTTTCTTTAAATGTTGAAGAATTTAAATTTGTGATATTCTCAACAATTTTTGGATCAAATACGCAATTTACTGTTACTTTTGAAAACTGTATTTAATCTGTAGCCTAACTGTACTCTATTTCATCTTCTTTCTATTCGTCGATAGAATGGCCACAATTATTATTACATATTTTATCAGTAAATAGCTACTGTCATAGAATTTTATAGGATAATAATTCATAATACTCTAACTGCAGCTTAAGTATTTTTGGCTAACTCTCAGAGAATGGAGAGCTTCAGACTTAAGATCTAATTCTGAAGTATTTGTAAGTCTTTTGCTAATAAATGGCTATCGCACTGTTAGCAAAGCTAGCAATGATAACAACATTATATAAGTTACTCTTCTTAGTATTTAATTTAATACATTTAAAAATATCAGATGAGATAGAGCTATCGTATGCCACTTTTTATTAAGTCAGACCGCAACAATGACCGAAGAATGAAATGCCTCAGGCCTACACACATTGGTCTAAGTTCAGTTACCTGAAGCTAATAATGAACAATGAGTTACGGTGGTTGATCTAAAAAGTCAAATTAATAGTAAGGTATAAAACGTAATGACCGGAGATTTTTAAAAACTCCATGAGAGGCTTTTTTTCTTGATCGACATATGTTACTATTTTCACTGGACTAACCGTTGTCGCATTATCTATTTTTAAGTTTCTATAAAGAAAGCTTTTTGTAAAAATTTTCCGGTCTATTTGAACAATGCAATCAAAGCACGCATGCATCTTGTTTATTGAGTTTGGTCTTGTGGTTATATTGTTATTACAGTTCAGTAAATCAACATGGTCATGCGTTGAGTTTATTATAGAAATGCATGTATCTATTAGAAATCGCATTTTATTCTTAGTTTGAACAGAAAGTATTTTAAGATTAAATTTTACGGTAGACTTATGAACTTTTCTAATTTAAGTAGCTCTAATTTGTAGCTAACCTACCCTAATAGACTTTCTATATATCTCATGTTTCTCAAGAAAAGGCGTTCATAGCAAAAACTTCTCTTCCTTTGTTAGATAATTTATAAGCTAGTGATCGTAGGGTAGATCAACTTTACTGTTTGGTTTCTCCCCGAATGCTCTAATGTTGCACCCATAAGATTAAAATAAAGAGCTCTCATTAATACTATCTTAATTATTTTAATATTGTCTTAAATGAATTGTTGCCATTTTATCATTAATTATTGAAATAGTTAAAATTTAAGTTAAATCAAGTATTAATATGCAATATTAATGAGCTATTGCAAAAAATATAGATGAAATTTTACTGAATGCTTGTCAGAAAAGCAGCAGCTTTATGAGAAATTATGAGCAGCAGCTTTATAAACATGAAAAACATGCATCGATTCCAAATTTCAATCTCAACTGGTCCGTTTCTGACCATGTGATAGGAAAACAGACGTTAAACCTATCTTTATGACTTTCTGAAACAATGGGAAGTAAAATAGAAAATAATAATAATCAATTATATAATCAGCGAGTCATTGGGAAAAAAATTATGGGAAAGTGTAAATTGTACTGGTTGGATGGTGGAATGGATATCACGCTTGACTGAGAAGCAGGAGCTGCATGGATTCCAATCTCAGCTGTGCCGTCTCTGACTGCGCCTTGTGATAGGAAAATGGACTTTAAACTTAGCTTTATTTCTTTCTGATATACCCGTATATAAAACAGATTATAATAACAAAGTGTAAATAATGTAAGACTTCTTGGCGAGATACTAACGTTTTTCTGATCTAATGCGAGAGTTTGTAGCCTGCCAAGCGTTTCCGGGTAGGTAAACGCTACAAAAGGCTAAAATTAGTACTTATTCATATTCCAAAACCGCTATTTAAAACTTAAAAATGCAAACGTTAATAAGTCAAATGAAAATTGTGTAGCTTTTATGGACTTTTTTATTTCAGTGATATAGACATGCTCTAATAAAGTCTAATTAATTCAAAACTATAGATTTTTAATTAGGTTTTATTTATTGCGAAACAAATGACGTTGCAAAACACTTTCATATCTAGCCTAGTCGAGCCTCTCATTTACATACATGTACAGTTAATCAATTTGTTTTAACATTGCTATGAATTAGTTCCGAACTACTTGCAATTAAGTTCACATTTGTAAAAATGGCATCAGGCATGATATCGCGTCGAAATAATATAAACTGTGAACCATATCACAGCTTAACTCTGCCGAACGGATTTTCAAACGGCAAAATAATTGAAATGCCTGTGCATAAGACTAAATCAAGACGTAGCTTTCCCGGGTTTGGATTCTGCGGACAGTTGAACATTTCGTCGTCTGCTCGAAAGTCAAATCTAAACGAAAGTCTCGACACTTCAAAAGCCGCAACACACTGCTCCTGCTCAACCATTAAGTTAAGTACACCTAGGGACAAATCTGGCTATAAATCGAAGGATTCAACTCCTACTTTGTACTTTAATCCAAACAGATCTTTAAAAGGTCAACGTTATCGAGATGCAATGATAACGAAAAACTCTGAGCTAAATCTTCAACGTACTCCTAGGAAGCTATCTCAATGCACTGAGTCCGATAAGCATCATCAGCAACATGCCGATGGGATATCAGGATCTTCGAGACTCAGCTCAAATGAGAGTTTTCATTCTGCTCAGGAGAGATCATTTGAGGAGCGTGAAACTTCTAGGACTGGTTGTCTTACAATTGGTGCTGATGATGGAACCCACGTTGAGATTACTCCAGCCACGATTAAGCATTGCTCCAATCAATCGCGTATAAATGGCAGCGAGGTGGATAATAGAGAGCTTTCCAGCTCTGGACAAACGCCCATCTACTCCGGCGTCCAAATGCAGCAGGCCATACTTCATCCCGAAGTCTGTCATTCGAAATTAAGTATTGCTAATAAAGAACTAGCTGGTGTTAAGAGAAATGTCACTATAGTGTCCATTAAAGAGTCGACGTATAGCGAGCAGCTTGAGACGATGAGTAGGAGGGATACGCTAATATTTCAAGGCTCAAAGTTGATCAAGAGCATCAAGAAGCGCTTCAGTCTGCCTGGTTTGAAGTCTAAGACTTACTCCACCGAACACGTTTGTCATCCGAGAAGTTCCAGTTGGGCTTCATCAGGTGATCTCAAATTAAACCGGAAGTCCAGAATGGCGGGGGACTTCATGGACAGCAAAGATGACGTCATCACAGTGACGTCAGATTCGGTTCTGTCGACGAGAAGAGATTGGAATGAATACGATAAAGATTCCTTGTCAGATGCTTCCAGCGAATTGATAGAGTTAGTTGATAAGATTTCAGCCTTCAACACGGCAACTTCCTCATCAGACTCTGATAGCTTTGAGCTTCAGACGAAACTTGAGGTACACAATACGATTAAATTTTGTAATTAATGGGTATGACAGTATGTGCTAATCGATACTGAATGTAGTTGTCGTTATACTGTAGATCAAAGGGTTATTTATACTCTACCTGTAGTTTTCTAACTAAATATCTAATCACTTAAATAACTTTTAGTTATTTAAATAAAATTTAATCATAATAATAATTTTAATTTTTAAATTTAATTTAATTTAATAATTTATCATAATAACTAAATTTGTAACTAGATTTTCAGTAAAGGTTTTCTTATTTAATTTAAGCTAACCTTGTTTCCCGGTGTTTCAAGCACGTTAAGACTTTATTTCAGTATTTTAACGGATCGACAGCGTCACTGTATGGGTGCTTTTGTTGTGCGTTATCTCTACCGGCACCCGCCGTATGAGGGCCGTGAGTTAACGCACTTGGTTTGACCGGGCGTCTATAAAAGAAGTTAAGCAACGTCGGACGCGATTAGAACTTGCATGGGTGACCACCATGGACGACTGACTGTTGGCAGCCTTTCTCTGAATGAAAAAAATCCCATGGGTGTTGGAAGGATATCATCTTAGATAGGCTCCGGCTGCAGTAGATGCGCTATCAAAAGGTAACGATTACCCATAAACAAGGAGAGGAAGGAGGGAATTACGAAAATGATAAAAGTGTAGGCGTTAACAACCAGCCTCTGACATAGTGTTACAATGTGCTGTTAAAAGATACTAATTCCATTGTAAGCACTGTCAGAACATGCAGATAGCGGAGGAAGGGCAATTGGTCTTATTTCAGAACTGGTTATGTTCTACGACTAATTCAGTGAAGATTGTAAGTATTATTAAACGAGCGTAATACCTATGTGTACATTCCTCTATCTGATTCATTGCAAGTCTAAAAACTGTTTGTCTACTTGATTTAACTGAAATTGCCGATGTAGGTGTATAGTTTCATAAAATACATGTATACTGGCTTAATATACATTTATATGTGATCATATATACTTACATAATAGTGTATATTTATTTTTATACTTCATGGTATGCACTATATACCACAATACTTTCATAGTATATACTTGTGTAATGTATAATCAAATTGCGCTTCATGTTTATGTCTACGAATATTGAAGCCTGAATTTGATTATTGAATCTTAAGAAATTTTAAAGGGTATTTTATATGCTTCAATGATTTTGTTTTATGATCGTCGTTCTAATTAGGTTTGATGGAGAAATTTCAATGCTGCTACAGTAATATTTTAAAATTATTATTACAGAAAATTAAGTATTCTAACAACGGGAAGTTTCTCTACCAAGTTTCAATACTCTTTTTAATTACGGATGAAGATTTAATTCCTGTTTAAATGAAAGATATAATCTGTCAATTGTTTTTGATGTATATAGACGTCCCTGACATTGCCTTATGGCGAGGAACCGAATGTTAACTTCCTATTGATTGATTGATTTGATTGATTGATAGAGCTGGCTAATTTGTCTCTGACTATCTCCTAGTTGATATACATTGTATTTAAATTGTACCTTTTCACAGACATCGCTTTCGAGTGAGGGAACTGACGTTGACATTAGCTTTACCAGCTTTTTACGCTGCACTCTTTTCTCGTGTGTGTGACGTATGATACATGGACTACTATGCCTTAATTCAATATTAAACTACAAATAGATATATTTTCATGATATATGCTTTCATGCCCAGTGTTGTGCTCGGGTGTGGTTGAACCACTGCAGAATAGGGCAACCACAAACAATCTGCTGCGTGTACGTAAGAGGCGACTAATGGAAGGAGCTGAAGATGGCAAGAGGGGACCACCTCACCTTGAAATATTTCCCCCAGGATTAAATAGTAATTAATCCATCTAACTGAGGAAGGCAACGGGAAACCACCTCAGAAGCCATATTTTTCCCAAGCTATAGGCTATATAAGGTATGGATAAGGCATAGACTTTGTGAAGGGATTAACTTGTTGATCTAAGGAGTGCTCTTATGGAGCGAAAAAGCAGACTTTGAGTATGAATATGTACCTTGAACTTGCCACTTGGCAGTACACTGAAGAGAGATGCTTACATAATATATACCTGCGTAATATATACTTGCAGAAAAGTATTGCGTATAAATTCACTATGCAAACAATATTTTGTTCGTATGGTTTCGGGCTATCGCAGAAAGGAGTAAACTGGTTTCCAATGATGTAATTCCTTTACAGTGAGATAGCCCTGTGAACTTGTTCCTGTAATGACATACAATCAAAATGATGATGTAATATGATCTGATATGATTCGATGTGATATGATATGAAACGATACCGTGCGATATGTTAATTCTCATATCAGATTGAGTGTATAACATTATATACGCTGTGCATGGAATTTACTAATAACTGGAGACAGAATAATTTGGTATTAGACATTTATTAAACAGTGTTTTAGAGCTTTAATTACATCTAATTTTCAGAAAGTGCCTGCTCTGTTTTATAGAATAAGTCAGATCTAGTTAGAAGAAATGTGGAAATTGTTGTAATCACTTCTGAAGACCCTTGCTCCGTTCCACTTAATTTCTTCACTTTATCTTAATCGTTTAAATGTAAACAGTCGTTCTCGCTTGGCAGATACTTTTTCTTCTGAAAGCTCCAGTTCAGAAATATATTCAGGACCTCACTGCTTCAGGTTGTAAAGAAATGGTAGTTGTCCGATTGTAGTGCAGTTAAGTTAAAGAGAAGCCTACCTAAGCCTACTAGTGTCAGAGCGGCCGCCAAACTTATATGAAATATAGGCCTATTACAACTTTACTACGCTAAACATGCAGCAGTTAATGCTATGCGTTTATTGAACAGTACTTTTAACTATTTAGAAAATAATAATAATATGATTATCTTGATTCAAAAAAGCTCGGAGTGTTTGTACATATTGTTCAAACGTTAATCGTACAAATCGTAAAGTTGTGCAACTAACGTCAGAAAGAGCGTTCTGTTGATGAGCGCCGAGGCTCAGGAAATTGATACAAAATTGTCTTATCCCGACCCTAGTTAAACTGCGATTTAAGGAAAGAAGATGCTGATGATGATGATGATGCTGCTGCTGCTGATGATGATGATGATGGCGATGATGAAGTTTGATGATGATGATGGTGATGAAGATGATATTGATAAATCTCTCTCTTAGTACACTGCCTAACGGCGGGTCCAAGGTCCAAGGTATATTATGCCTCCACGCTTCTCCTCCGCTTTCCTCTTCATGTCCACATGTGAGTGGAATTTTAAAGCATCTAACATACCTAATCTCGACCTGCCTCTGCCTTCTATTCTGCCTCCTATGACCCCTTTCAGTAGACTTTCCCCAATTAGAAAGTGTCCTATCCAACCTTTCTTCCTTTTTCTCAATGCATTTTTCAACTGTATATCTGTACCAACTCTCTCCATAATTTCCTCATTTGTATCCTTTTGATTCCAGCTAATCCTTTCCATTCATTTCCGTATCCACATTCCCAATGCCTCTAGCTTCCTGAAATCTTCCTTCCTAAAGGTCCATGTGTCACATCCATATAATAACGTCTTTCTTCCTGGTTCGGTATTCGTGGAATTGTTCTTGATTGGTTTTCCTCCTATCTGACGGGTCGTTCTTTTAGTGTGAAAGTGATAGAGTACATCTCTTCGCCTTCTCACTTAAAGTATGGTGTGCCTCAAGGCTCCGTTCTTGGTCTTATTCTCTTCAACCTCTATATAACACCTTTAAGCTCACTGATCTCTTCTCATTCTATTGATCATGAGCTATATGCTGATGACACTCAAATGTACACATGTTTCACCCCTAACTCCTACTCTGATGCTGAAACCCTCCTGCAGCAAAGTTTTTAGTCTATATCCTCTTGGATGTTTGCTAATTTCTTGGCACTTAATCCATTTAAGATTGAATTATTGTTGGTTGGGACACCTCAACAGCTTCTGAAGCTGAATGAGAAAACTCTTTCGTTATCTTCAGGTATTACAATATCACCTGTTTCTTCTCTGAGAAATCTCGGTGTTATCCTTGATAAACACCTAACCTTCCACGAACACTTAACTAAAACTTCACAAGCATGTTTCTTTCATATCCGAGATCTTCGTCGAATACGTCAATATTTGTCACGTGAGACAGCTGCTACAATTGGTGCTGCCATTGTGCAATCGAAATTGGATTACTGCAATTCCCTGTTTTTAAATCTCCCTGGCTGTGAGATTGATCGATTGTAGTTTGTTCAGAATTCTCTTGCGCGAGAAATTTTTTGTAGTTCCAAGTACTCACATGTTACGCCCATATTAAAGTCTTTGCACTGGCTAAAGATTAAAGAGCGTATCATTTACAAAACAGCTCCGTTAACCAATAAGTCCATCACCATCCCTGGACAAACTTGTATGTCCCACTTGAAAAAAGTGATGCAACCTGCAGTTACTCGGTCTTCTAAATTAATTACTCTTGGGAGACCTAGCTTACCTTCGCGCTCTAAGCTATCTAATCGTTCTTTCCAGCATGCTGCACCGCAGATCTGGAATTCTCTTCCATCCAATCTTCGGAAATATTCATTTGAAGCACATCGGCCTTTGCTTTCCTATGAGCAGTTCCATAGGCAGTTGAAGACCTATCTTTTCCATCTCTCTTTTCCATCCGGTGTCCATGAGCAGCGACCTGCGCCTAAGCCTCCTTTTCTTTAATTCCCCTTACTTTGGACTGATTATCTGAATTTTGGAATTTGCATCGTTTTTGGACCTTCTTTATGGTCGCCAGCTTAACTTGGTCTCAATAGTGTAATAGTGCACTCTAATTGTTGTTATGTTATGTTATAAATAGCGTAGTCGAGGTTTTCATTATCTTTATCTTTGTGGCTTTCTTTAGACTTTTTGTCAAAAGTTTTTTCTTAACACCGAAGACCTATTTTACTTTTGCAATCGTACTGCATATTTTAGTTTGATGATGCATAATTCCAATAAGAATATGAATTATTATGGAATAATAATATTTATTATTAATTAATAGTATCAATATTATTTTAATTTTATTTTATTATTATTATGTTTGATAATAATATGATGGGTGGTGAATGAAACTGGGAGTGAATATGGTAAATAAACTTTTTATTAATGTGCCAATTTTTGGAAGCATTAACTTTCTTGAAATGTATTTTTTTTCGTCTCGCGTGCACTGTTCTTGTGTACACAGTTTCAGTGCGCGCAGCTTTAGTATGCACAGTTTTTGTGTGCACAGTTTGTCAATTAGCTCATTACTCTAGTGCTGTGGGCTTATTGAAACATGCAGGATATCCGCGTTGTGAATATTAAGCTCGGGTTAATGTTTAGTTAGAAACAATGTTATGAGTGTCCAGCAAGCGATACCGGCGATGCTTCGTTAATTATGGCTCTATTGCATTACCACAGTTACACGTTTCTTTTTGAATTTTACAAATCGCAATCAACATATGCAATTAAGTAACCGTCCAGTGGGATTTTTGTTTTGTCTGTACAAGTATGATTTCAATACAGGTAACAAAGCCAACCGCATGGCAGTTTCTGGCTACATTTTACTCTTTAAATTAATTGAACTGGAAATAAACTATAATTATACTCAATATATATACATAAAAACATATATATGTATATATATATACATTATACAATATATATAATTCTGTATATATATATATATATATATATATATATATATATATCAGGAAAAAAGAAAGCGGAGAAAAGAGAATAGTAGAGGCATTATATGCCATGGACCTGCCAGTAGGCAGTGCACCCACACACACACACACATATATATATATATATACTGTATATATATTTACAGTATATAATTTCTTACACAGTCATATATGTGTATACGTATGATTACGTATATGCATGTACATTATATATATATACGTATATGTATAGGCCTATTATATATATGGGTATATATAACTTTATTTTTGTATATAATTGTATATCATGTTACTTACCTATTTTGTGTGTGCAGCACCTATGTTATGAGGACACTGTGAAACGAAGGATGTCGCGTAATTGCAACAAAGATAATTTAGTACCGGACACACCTCGTCAGATCTCTGGTAAGATAGATCTGCTTTAAGATTGTTAAATTTTTTAATTATTTGCTAAATAGCTGAAGAAATTTTTAACTAAAGATGTAAAATGAGAACCGAGTAATTGTTGTGCTGCTTTTATCAAAAAGGTAGTAGCTTCCATAGGCGTAACCACGACCGAAAATCTGTGGGGGACGCAATCATTGGCGTATCCACGGGGGGGCGGGAGTCTGCCCCCTTAGGCCCCCCGATAAAAAATGTAAACTATATTTTCATTGTTTTTATGGCAATTTCTATGTGTAAATATGTATGTAAGAGCAGTGGTTAAGGGGGGGGGGAACTTACTTTCACTAGCATACACAGTACAACTACTGGCTAGAGCCAGTGGCGATGTCGGTAAGGTACTCAATCAATAAGAATTTAAAGTTAGGTTCCTTGCCATAAGGCAATGTCAGGGACGTCAACCGCGGATCAGTGTGTGAGGGGTTCAAATCCTGTGCTAGCCCGTCACTGACATCGCTTTAGAGTGAGGAAACTGACGTTAACATTAACTTTATCTACCGGCTTTTTATCTATCAAAAATCGATCCACTGGCAGTGGCCTTGCCCTGCACGGTAGAAGCAGCGCCGTGCGCAAATTCCTCGATATTTTCTAACAAAACTCTGAGTGATACTATGAAATTGCATTTACAACTTTCAGAATTCAAAATCGAAGTTAGTAATATATTAATTCTTACATGACGTGGCTTCTTGGTCTTTAACAGAAATTTGCCCTTGATGCAATTATGCAGAACTTGGTTTACTGTCTATGAATTTATAGTGCAACAAACTCCATAAGCTTAACATTTATGCACATTTTTCAGAGTATCTACCGATGGTTTTTAAGTTGACCTCTCAAGATACAATAGGCCTATGCAGCCGCAAACTCTAGGTAGGCCAATATACTTTCATCCCGCTTAGCTCGGCAAGTTGGCACTCTCCCATGTTTCGTCACACTTATCGGTCGCGATCAGCCCTATAGTCTCCTATATAAAGTATGTGACGGTATATAGGAGTCTATGGTCGAGCATACACAGTACAACTACAGATGTCAATAATTAATATCATGTAATCCTATCAGTTTACCACTCGATCTACAGCACGGCTCTATAAATACTAGTAATACTTACACATGCGGTTATGGAGCGACATTGAAAATACGCACAATTTCTTACATAAAGTATATATATTTGAGACTAAATTCTGGGGGGGGGGACGTTTGCATGCATGTCCCCCCAGTCTAAATTCTGGGGGGACGTGTCCCCCCTGTCCCCCCCCGGTGGTTACGCCAATGGTAGCTTCGATTAAATTTGAAAGGCACACATATTGTGTAAAGAAATAAAAATTGAACATTGAATCAGATTCGTTCTTCTTCTAAAAAGTATCGAATTGTAATAGTTCTCGTTCACTATATGTAGCTGCACTTAGGTCTAATATTAAAACTATAAACGTTTTAATAAAATGTTTAAGCTACTAAAGCAGTATGAGATCGATTAAAATAACTATAGACTTTTACAATGTTATACAATTGTCTGCCTCTATTGGAGCTGAGTAGCAGTGCTGAGTATGGTCCACTTTCTGCTTTTGAAAGAGCTACGTGCACGTTTTGCTTAAGTAAAATTCTAATAAAATACTTTTTACTTTTACAAATAGGCCTAATTATCCATGAACGTTTACCTTTATATTAAGTATTCAACCATGCACTTTTTACACACTGCATGCTATTTTTTATTCTACAAAATCTCTAAGAAATGAGCAAAGCATCGATCCGTCAAGATTGTTTTCTGATTGATAAATCTGTACCTTATAATTAATAAATAATAGAGCAATTGATGGTATAATTAGTTTTGGTTCGCAAAATATGAATGAATCGGAATTATCCTTATGTATATTGTTGTACTTATGTTCACTGTGTCTATTGTTGTACCTATGTTCACACTGTCTGTTGTTGTACCTATGTGATTAGGGAACGGATCAGAGTTGACCTCCGAGGGTCCAACGACAGAGGCGACTGAGTCCATGGAGGATCCGGTAGAAGGAAGTCCAAGAACCAGGAGAAATATTAATAAAGTATTCAACGACGACAAGTTAGATTCAAGCATGATCATATAAGGCATAAATTTACCCGTGTTGTGTCCGGATTGCTGAAGAATAGACCAACCTTGGACTATACGTGCCGTAAAAGGCGTCAAAACATTAAGATATGAGATCCAAATCAACGTCAGGAAGGGCATTCGGTTGGTGAGCGCCTAGGCTCCAGAAATTGTTATAACTTTTTCTAAAGCGACTGGAAAAAAATAATCTTGACCCTAACTGAGCTGTGATTCGAGGATGATGATGATTATGATGATATATATATATATATATATATATATATAAGGCATAAAATATCTTACATTATTTCTTTCTAAATATTTGTTGGACACTAACCAGTGTCAAGGTCACGAATCTATGAAAATCGATATCTAACGATGGCAGCGTTAGACTACAATAGTTAGTAAGCTTTAGAATCTTAGATTGCAACGCGAAGCTATTTCAGAAACCAAAATAATTTGTTTATCATGTAGGCCTATATATCTGTATCTGCATGCTGTACAGTATATCTATCGTAAATTTATGCATACAGGCCTATGGATATTACCTTTTGAAAGTATCTTTGCATTTAATAACGTCTTACCATAGTGAAATAAATTACTCCTTTATAAAGGTATAATGTGTATAATTTTATACAGCACAATTCAGTCCAACAGGCTGCGAAGAAAGAAGGTCATAAAAATAAAACGTCCAAAGAACGAGGTTTGTTAAGCATGTATAAATATTTGTGCACATTTGGGAGTTTTTAGGCTTTGTCGCCTTGATTTATGTATACATCCGTTTGGTTGAAGGAATTGTGTTTTAGTTCTTCTCGACAGATCTCTTTGAATGTTATTTTTCTAATCATACATACATACCAGTTAATTAGGTATATAACGCCACCACTCATCTATTTTCAGTTTTCCTCTTCATGTCCACACACGAGTGGATTTTAAAAATATCCCTAACAATCCTTTTGATATACCATTATTCTTGGGGGATTCTGCTTATGACGAGGTGGCCTCCCTATGCCTTCCTCATCTTCAACTAAAATTTATAGGGCAGGGGCGTCATTCCCTGAGAAAACAATCCTGTTCAACAAATCCTGTACGCACAAATATGCATATGCCTACATATATTTATACAGGCAATATAGGCCTACATATGTACCAAAGATATATATATATATATATATATATATATATATATATATATATATATATATATATAAATTAAATAATTACTTTGCTTAGGATATACATGTAGATACATATCAACACACCCATACATGTATATATATATATATACATACACACAGACCTATTATATATATATATATATATATATATATATATATATATAATTATACATGTGTATATATGTATGTATAAGGTCGGCCTGTGGACCTTAAATGCTGCACATGTACATGTATATAATTAAACTCCTAACTTAAAAGTTATTGGTCTTTCTTACTGTAGCTTCGTTAAATGGTTTTATATCTCTCTGACGTATATAGGCCTACACACTTTGGTAAACAGTTATAGCACTAAGTCTAATATTTAATTCTAATACATAAGCCTATATTTTAGTCTAATGTCTAAATTATGAAGTTTAATGAGGATATTATGGGTTAAATAGAACTATTAACTTTAATATTAAATAATGTAATTTTAATCAATGGTTCTGAGGTTTTCACTCTAGTGTTTTAATTAGGTGTTGTTTTACGACTAATTTTTCTTGCACAGTTACTTACTGTATATATATTCACACTTACTGTAATTGTTCTTATTGTTCTTAAATAGTGTTAAGTTCATGGTGCATGTTCCAATACACTGTTTACTTTCACTCTCAGTAAAGAGCAATCCTTCGATCAGAAAGTAAATTTAAGCACAAAGACTTTAACTAAACTCACTGTGTCCATAATCTTGGGATAATATGCATTCGGAGGTTTGTCATTGCTTTCCTCAGATCCTGTTTACAGCTATCAACAGGCAGTGGACGCCTTCTTTAGTCTTTAATGGCCACGACATAACATTTCCATTATGATGTAATTAATATACCATCTAAACTTGAAATGGAATGTAATTATTGTTTTCTGTTTCTAAATGTTTTGAATTTGAATGCATAATAACCGTTGTGCAAATAGCAAAAGTTTATTTTAATAAAAACAGAGCGGTTCCTACTCATCCAGTACTCTTCCAATTGCCAGGCGTTGTAATAGTCTTCACGATGACGTCATGCAAACAGATGGAATGATTCCACAGGAAGGATACAGTACACTTCAAACCCACTCTCGCCAGGAACGTTTGAAGTCTATTATGTCACTTGAGGAAGACAATGAAGCGCCTGCAACATCTATATCAACTCTATTTAGTCCCGTCATTGTAATAACAGAAAACCCGATCTCATCGCCCTCAGCAGACCACAGCGGGTTGAATCGTTTAGACTCTAAAACCCGTCGCTCCAGTCTTCCTCCGGACACATCGCTATTGTCCATTATCTCTGACTACTGCCATGAAAGAAGTGACGAAGGCATTCGGGGTGGAATAAATGAAGTTACCAGTCGTGGGGTGATTCAATCTTCTTTAGGTTTGTCAAATTCTCCATCTGATCGTGAGAGCATCCTTTCCACGTCCGCTGAAGGCGAATTCAGGCGAAGTTGTCTCAATAAATCCGTGGCCTTCAGATTGCCTGTTGGCTCGGATGGTGATGATAGTGAAGTCATCTTCCGGAAGGATTGTGCCAAAGACGTGTTGGAAAACAAGGATTATAAACGCATTGACAAAATGAAAGCCTCCCGCGCATTACGTGTAAATGTTCTTCAAAACGTTGAAGATAGCGACTCGTGTGATATAGATATCAATATCGACGCCGCTGATTGCTCCCCAGCGGGCAGTACGATCCAAGGCGATGGTGTTTTTCTAAACGCTGGTCTGGAAAGTTCGAGTCCTCTTTCAGGAAATGCCAGTGATAGAGAGTACTTGTCGAAGGAACAGGATTCTGGTTTGCCTGACTACAAGCGGAGGAGTCCATATACAACAGAGAGCGACAACAGTGTGGACGATGCCTTAGAAAGAAAGATAAAGAAGAAGAAAGCGGCATTCGCAGGCAGGGGAAGCAAGTCCGTTCAAAATCTTTACGCCAGAGGACGCAACTTTCTGTCCGCTGTTGCCGATGGAGACGGAAAACAAAAAGAGAAAATCCGCAGAAAATCTCTAGATTTAACGCCAAAGGTCAGTATGCACAAAAAATAATGGACGATAAATGCGGTAACATTCTGACAAGGCATTGTATATTCATTACATAAAATTTAATTTTAATAAAAGCATTATTGCTATGTCAATTATTAGCTATACTTTCGCTATTTTATGATTGCTACCAACAAATATTTACCTCTATGGTTCTAATAATTTAGATCATAACAATATTGATTAAATAAAATATATGAGATACGATATTAATAAAAATTCTTTAATTACTGATTTTAATCATCCTAAACTATGCATATGAAATTTATTGCGTCCCTTCGTTTACGCTCGATTTCACATGTGGTAGGTATTTGAGGTGTTGGTGATGGTTTAAGCTTTGATAATTCGCACCTTTCGCACAGGACTCATAATAAAATGTCCACTTTGAAATTGATGATTTCGTTAGGGTTAGGTTTTGGGGTTAGGGTTGGGTTGGGAAATGTTTGAATTTGGAGTATTTTTAGATTTCTTTAATTTCAGCTGTAAAGTTTTTATTGATTTCAAAGTGGACGTTCATAATATGTCCTCGGGACAGTATTTCAATGCTTCGAAACACTAACAGAAAGCATTAACATCTGATATATGAATGAACCATACTCTAGTGAACTATTGCACTTAAAATGGTCACTATATTTTAGATACTATATTTCACTGTTAGGACTCATATAAACTATTGGCACGCTTTAATTTAGTTAAATATTGAATTCTCTTCCTTTTTAAAATGTCGATAATAATATCGTTAACAATAAGAAGCGATCAGCGACACTTTCCTATCCAAGGGTGACCTTCAGTGACCTTCATACTGCACCTTCTACAACACACCAATATCACTGATCTTACTGGACCTTCCGCAACACACCAATATAAATGATCATCATACTGCATAATGTGCATATTCCACGACACATCAATTAATCCCTCACGGTTTGCAAATGTATGCTGAGAGAAGCATGAGTGGTAAACTGTGCTGTTCGACTGATCGAATACCTATTTGAATGCAAGATTTCTATCAACAAAATTCATTCTTGTTGATTTGTGTCGATGACCCGTATAAATCTGTAAATGATATATGTTATTCTATATTTCCCTTTGAAGTTCTATCAGCTCTGCGCATAATCCATGTGGCAGGGAAATTTAGTTATTTATTTATTTATCATACGCATGCCACAAACATAGGCTTTACAATTGTACACAAACAGCATCAGCGCATGAACGGAGATAAAGGCCACAAGTGGCACTTACATATTCCGAATTTAAAAGCAGAAGGAAGTAATCATATTAAAATATACACAAAGGTACATTTAGCAAGTTCAAATATTAAAATGATTAGGATATTGCACAATTGAACATCAAATGTTCGAATAGATTTATTCTTATAAATATATTGAGATTTCGCCATTCAAGTTTATCAAGAATTAGACTACCTCAAGAAATATCACAGTTGTATTTATTTCTAAAATATGTCTCGATAAAATTATATAATTCTATGTAAATTGTTGATATATGACTTCTGCTGATGCTAAAGGACTGATGTTTCTATGAGATTAAATTTAAAAGTTATATATTTTATGAAGAATTAAAAACTAAAATATATAGCAACGGTTATTCATTTGATTTATTATAGTAGTGAAGCTAGTATGCTGAATTTTTCGTTCTGTTGTATAGAAAGCTTACGGGAATCTGTTTTAATAAATCTCATTTTGATTAATTAAATTACCGTATTTCCTGAAAGCTTGTTAATGTATATTTAATTTTTCAATGATGTATTCCATAATTACTGTTTTAGTGCAATATCTTTATCTCTAAAATAACACACTAAATGCCAATTATGCAATTAATTAGTGCAAATTATTAAACATGTATAGCTTACATTTACACATTTTGATACCTACGAGATGAATTAATAAGATTTCCATTGAGCGTATCAACGTGTCAAAACATAAAATAAAATACTAATATGTGTTACACTGTTAAAATGCATTCTTACTTTTAATGCTGTATGTGGCAGGGTCTAACCGTAGCATCGTCCATACAACTCGTCTTTGAGCTGCCACTTCGAGAAATGGAAACAGAAATCGTCTCCGTGACCAAAGAAGGATCCTTGTCGTTAGTTCTCTTTACTTACCTGACTATATAAAAGTCACAGTATCCACAATATCAATAATAACAAAAATAATAATATAGACTCTTTTAACAGCTGTTTCGTGATATATTCTACAAACAAAAACATAACAAAACGAAGCGGATGTTTTTGTAAATGTAGGATCATAAAACAGTAATTACTAGATAGCAGATTAATTATAACTGCGAAACCATTATTGTTACTCTCTCTCTCACACACTCTCTCTCTTTCTCTCTCTCTCTCTCTCTCTCCCTCCATTGCTCTATCTCTCTCTATCTCTCTAACTTTCTTTCAATCTCTCTTTCTGGAATTGGGGAATAACACTAGAACGAAACTTCTCCATCCCTATTATCCGGTTGTCTTTATAGCATCAACAAAATATGATCACATAAACTATTATTTCTAATCGTAATCTTTCTCATATTAATTTAAGAGAGTAACCACTTCCATTCATATGTTCCAGCTCCAGTTTTCGTTCCATCCTCTCTAGAAAACCATGCTCCTTTAGAATATTTCCTAACCAGCTCTTTCTATTATTGACTCATAAACAAAATGAACTTAATGGAAGCAATTGCTTGCTCGGCAGGGTTATAGATTATAACTAGTGAGTAATGTTCCAATTATGATTCTGTCCAGTTATTAATATACCTTTAAATTATTACTTTTAAATAATCTCTCTCTCTTAGTGCACTGCCTACTGGCAGGTCCACGGTATATAACGCCTCCACTCTTCTCTGTCTTCCGCCTTCCTCTTCATTTCCACATATGAGTGGGTCTGTAAATCATCTAACATACATAATCTCGGCCTGCCCCCGCCTCTTTTTTCTTTCATTCTACCTTCTATGACCTCTACTAATAGACCTTCCCCCTTAGAATGTGTCCTATCCAACTCTTCTTTCTATTTCTTAATACATTTATCAGCTGTCTATCTGTGCCAACTCTCTCCAAAACCTCCTCATTTGTAACCTCTTGAGTCCAGCTAATCCTCTCCATTCTTTTCCAAATTCACATCTCCAACGCTCCAGTTTCCTAATATCTTCCTTCCTTAAGGTCCATTTTTCACATCCATACATTAGGTGGTCCAAGCCAAAGTTTTCGCTTTGGTTTGGACCATTCTATTGTATAATATGTAATAATATATTGCTATATCTGAATGATTGCTCCTATTAAATCTCAATATCGGATTATAAATGAAAAATAAATTTGTTTTGAGTAGTTGTTTGACATCTTATTGCTTATTACTTTTGATAGAGAAATATTTGCTATTTATTTCTTATTTGGTTATATTTGAGTTGATTGATTGTCTTATGATTAAGCGATTGATCTAATGATTACTATAGGTATTATATTCTAGAGGAGGAAGAAAATAGAGGCAGAGGTAGGCGGGGCCTATGAATGTTAGATTATTTAAAGATCCACTCATATATGGTCATGAAGAGGAAAGCGGAAGACAGAGAAGAGTTATATGCCATGGACCTGCCAATAAAGGCAGTGCACCAAGAGCAAGAGAGAGAGAGAGAGCGACTTTAAGTTTTTATTTTCGGATTATGATTCATTACGCGAATGTTTTATGTCTAAGCAATGGCTAGTTAAATATCCAAAGCAGGTCCAGGTTTCATCTTTTGAGTCCATATCAGTAACAAGCATATCCCGGATTTAAACCCCTTTCACACTGATTAGCAGCTGGAAATCTAACAAATCATACAGCAGACTCAGTGATTTATCTGAGACTTATTGATCTAATAACTGATGGACCTAATAACTGATTGATCTAATATCTGATTGAATTAATAACTGAGATCAAATGACTGATAATAGATTAAACAAATTAGTGTATAATTGATTGATGTAATAACGGATTGATCTTATGACTGGTTAACTAATGACTCTTTGATTCAATATCTGGTTAATTCAATATCTGATTGACTCAATTACATATTGATATAATATCTAATTTGTCTAACGATTGATATATGCAATTGCTGAATGATCTAATGACTGTTTAATCCAATGATGGATTGCTTTACTGATTGATTGATCGTTGTTGCCAGGGACCTCCTCAACGATCTGGTGGAACAACGTGGTCTGACGCTGGAGCAGGTGGAAGTGTTCCTGGAGGCCTCCAGGACTCCGCTATCCCTCCTCAATGAATCCCATCTCTTCACGGAGTGCACTCTGTATATAAGAGGTACAGTGCTAGGATTCTATTGCTACTTCACAAAGTTGTGTCATTAAAGATACAGTTCTGACAAATCTACTTAGTTACAGAAAAAATACTGTTGTTTTCTGGATTTAATTTTAGAATATCTTATTAGCGTAGGGGTAACGTTACGAACATTTAAATGACAGATTCTGAGATAAATTGAACTCTCGCGAGTTCGAATTCCAGCGGTTCTGATCTGAGAATAAACTATCGGATATTCCTGGCTGGTTATACGGAAAATGGTCTAAATTGCCTACCGGTTTAAACATGTGGTATTTAAAGTGATAGATATCAACATTGATGGTCACGTCACTGTAGTTGTTTGTTTACAGTAATTTTGATATTTCTTCGCGATGCCAATTCACAAAAGATTACTTTTTTCAATAAGGAGGCTCTATTGAGATTTGAGTGCCTACAGCCTCAAAAATGATCATCTGACGTTCATGGAGTGAACATTTTATTTGTTTATTCTTGAGTTTGTTTGGAAATTATTAATCGTTATTGACAGTTTTCTTCGAGAGGTCTACTTGTTGAAAAAATTATATTCTCACGACTCTCTTGTCGTTGTAATAAAATCGATACGATGATCAATATAGCGCAGGAAGAGATTCATGTGTAAGGCTTTGCATACGATATGAGCAAATTTATGCAACATTGGTTAGCATGTGGCGGCTAAACTATAGAAATGCTGAAAGATGTTGATTGCTTCAAGTTTAAGATAATGAAGATATGTACAAATTTAAAATTCGGAAATATTAATTACAGGAAAATCTCCGAAAATTGTTTTACTTACCACATATACATGCAACTAAATTTGTATGCAACTATTTATAAACCTTTCTGGTCTATAGTTAATTTTTCTAGACCTTTATACGTCTATAACTAAAGCTAGCAGATCTATGCCGCGAGACTTGTTGATGTTATTTCTGCTTTTAAATCTGCTTCTCATTCATGGAAAATATTTTGATAAGCACTTTACCATAACGTCAATTCATAACTGATGACAATTTAGATCCTGAAGGATGCTGAATGCCTGAATTAATGAAGGATGCTGAATACCTGAATGAATGAAGGATGCTGAATGTTTGAATGAATGAAGGATGCTGAATGTCTGACTGAATGAAGGATGCTGAATGTCTGATTGAATGAAAGATGATGAATATCTGAATGAATGCAGGTTGCTGAATAGTTCAATTAATGAAGAATGCTGAATATCTGAATGAATGAAGAATGCTGAATGCCTAAATGAATGAAGGATACTGAATGTCTGAATGAATGAAGGATGCTGAATGTCTGAATGAATAAAAGATGCTGAATGTCTGAATGAATGCAGGTTGCTGAATGGCTGAATTAACGAAGAATGCTGAATGTCTGAGTGAATGAAGAATGCTGAATGCCTAAATGAATGAAGGATGCTGAATGTCTGAATGAATGAAGGATTCTGAATGTCTGAATTAATGAAGGATGCTGAATGGCTGAATAGCATAACATAACATAACATAACATAACGGCACACTGGGTCAGGAAGCGCAGATGCTTGTTTAAGACCCACTTCCTCGTAATAAAGAATGAATAAAGAATGCTGAATAATTCTGGAGGTTGTCATGAACGACCGTGATTTGCTAATTTTGTCTCATTCTAATGATGAATCTTTAATTATCGACTGACAGAATTCAGAAATGAACAGATAAGCGCTGACTAATGCACTAATGCAAATCATGTAGGCGGATGGAATTTCATCATGACTTAAACTTAAATCTGTTTACGGATTCTCATCATTTTGCTTCCGTGCATTTCACTGTACGCTTTCAATTTCTCAAAGATCAATCTTAATTAAATAGCTAGCTACCAACTTTCGGCTAAGTTATGCGTTTCCGCAGTAAATAAAACAACCTAGAATATTGCAACAAGTACATGAGAATATTTAAACCTGATCGATACAAGCTATCCTCGTTACTCCTTTCTATGCAAAACACGCGTTATGTTCAAAACAGTCAGTCGGCCGACTTCTAATATCTACTGGATTGCAATGTAACAAGATTTCAGACGTTTGATCTTGTGACTAGGGTATTGATATCTCTATTTCAGGAGGCTTGTGCACTTGTAGACTCTACTGTATATTTAGTGGAGTTTTATATTTTATGGTTCAATTTGATGGCGTTGGATAGCATTATTAAGTTATTCTGATAGGTATAATAGCGCTTAGCTAGTTATCTTATGTTCTGAATCGCTTTGTGAAGCGACGATATCGACGATAAAGATTTAAAATCACGGTCTAGTTGTTTGCTTTCATCTTTAATTTAGCTCCTTCATCGTTGGCGGTGTGATTGCTCGGAATAAACGAATTATTTCTTCAATAATTTCGCTATAAGTTCATACTACTGTCGCGGGTTAAACAAAACTTTAAACGATATCATTGCTCAGTGGATTAGCTGTTAGACATGCAATAAGTTTAGAGTTAAATAAATTAGCTAGTGAGAGATACTATTCTCGGGCGGATTTTGCTATCTTGTGAAATAGTCATTATATACTACATATGGATGCCATACAGGAATACCTGTCATCATTTAGTGGTAAGGATTTAAAATTGATCGGTTACTTAGTTTGTGTTACTTAGTTATAATTATAAATTCTTATAAATTTTATTGTGTGTTCAAGAGCAAGCCAGTATAAAGTATCATCATCATCATCATCTTCCCTTAAATCCCAGTTTAACCAGGGTCGGGATACGAAAAGACTTTTTCCAGTCCTCTCTTTCACACACCATATCATCAGTCAATCCCCTATTTTTTATATCCTCCTAATTATCGCATCCCACGTCAAATGTGGTCTACCTCTCACTAGCCTAATATATAGTTCTCCCCTCCAAACTCTCTTTACTACATCCTCACCTGCCTTTCTCACAATATGCCCATACCATCTCAATCTCGACTGAGCCAATCTATCCCCGATCCCCTCAACATTCAAATTCATCTTCACATATTCATTTTCCATTCTGTCCTTCCTAGTTCTTCCACACATTAGATGTAACATTCTTATTTCTGCCACATGCAAACTCTGTAAATGTTCGCTTTTTAGTGCCCAACACTCCGAACCATGCATCATTACTGGTCTTGCCCCACAATACTATAAAATTTGCTTTTCAGATGATGATTGTATTTTTGTGATGTTGAATAATATACTAACTGTAGACTGCACGTGTCGTAAACGGCGACAAAGTACAAAGTTCCAAATCAACTTCCGAAATGGCATTCTGTTGGTGAGCGCCTAGGCTCCAGAAAGCTATATCAAAATTTTCTGAATGGATCCTATTCGTGTCCAGACACTAGTTAACCTGGGTTTCAAGGGAAGAAGAAGAAGACGAAGAAGAAGATGATGATAATAATGATGATGATGATGATGGACGACGACGTTGACGATGATGATGATGTTGATGATGTTGATGATGTTGATGATGATGATGATGATGATGATGTTGATGTTGATGTTGATGATGATGATGATGATGATGATGATGATGATGATGATGATGGTGATGGTGATGGTGATGGTGATGGTGATGATGATGATGATGATGATGATGATGGTGATGGTGATGGTGATGGTGATGGTGCTGATGATGATGGTAACGGTGACGGTGACGATGACGATGACGGCGACGACGACGACGATGATGATTATGATGATGATGTTTGTTACAGTAAAAGATGAGGAGAAGAGAAGCTTGACTGCCCTGTTGCCTCTTCCAACTCTAAATACCGCTTCTCTTAGTCGAGACAAGAAACTACTGAATGGGGTAAGCACATATTTAATGTTCTGTTATCGGCATGCATCAAAGCAATAAGACTGTAAAACTTAATTTCGAGTTTTAGTCTACAGAAGTGATTATCAATCCGGCTTATGATTCGTACAATGTCAACTTCTATATTTGTTCTGCGCAGGTGTTTTTATATGAAGATCGTTATTAACTTTGCAGTTCCGTTAATAATTATTATATAATTTATTATCATCGGGATGATCGTTGAATTTATATCGGTCAACGTAAAGTATTCGAGAAGGAAAAGTATGATTTTAAGTAGTTTTCTGATAATTTATTTCGTTCAGCATTTAGAGCTATAGTTTTAATATGATCGACGGCATATGTTCTTAACAAAAGCGAGCAGCATTTTTAATTTATCCGCATTAGGTCCTGCAAATTCAATGGCGTACAGGGTGAGTAAAAAATGATAACACCTGCAAAAAGTTTGAATATATCAGGCTATCGCTAATAGTTACAAATTAAAATTTTACCAATTAATAAGGGACTAATTTCTGATGGGGTGGCCAATTTTCATCCATTTTGGTGCATAGATTGTCCAGTTATGCAAGTTTCAGCAGAGCAACCCCAATTTTTACCTTAAAATGGCGTTTGCTAAAACGGTATGGGCAGATTGCACTTCATTGACGAGAAGGTAAGGGTGAACTCTCAGTATTACGTCAGTACTTTGCTTCCGGAGCTGTCTGATGATTGCCATGCTCTTCTACCAAATGGTTTCATCTTTCAGCAGTATGGTGCTCCGGCTGATGCATCTCGTCATGCACAGGAAAGGATCAGCGAGATTTCAACCCGGATTTCATCAAGAATGAATGGCCTCCAAACTCACCCGATCAAAATCCTCAGGATTACCATATCTGGAGAACCATGCTGCATCTCTATCAGAAACACCAGCCGAAGCCTAAAAACAAGACAGAACTGCAGGAGGTGCTTTGCGCCATTTTTAGGTAAAAATAGGGGGTTGCTCTGCTGAAACTTGCATAACTGGCCCATATATGTGCCAAAATGGATGAAAATTGGCCACCCGATCAGAAATTAGTCATTTTGCAATTGGTAAAAGTTTTATTGGAAAATATTAACAATAGCCTGAGATATTCAAACTTTTTGCAGGTGTTATCTTTTTTTTACTCACCCTGTATATGAATAAAATTAATCCTCTAGAGTGATTAGTTAAAATTCGATCTCAGTCTCTCTTAGTGCACTGCCTGCTTGCAGATTCATGGTATATTGCGCCTCTACTCATCTCGATCTTCCCTCTTTCTCTTCATGTCCACATACGAGTGGATCTTCAAATTATTTATAGCAATCCTTTTGATATACCATTAATCTTGGGGGATTCTGCTTATGATGAGTTGGGCCCCCTATGCCCTCCTCAGCTTTGACTATCATTTACTGGGGAGGGGCGTAATTCCCTGAGAAAACAATCCTGTTTGCAAAGTTAATTCTAGCAAATTTATTAGCATAATTATCCTTAGATTGATTTTAGTCAAATGTAAGAAATATTAGAATATTGCTATTTGTTTACTTTATTCTTGTTTTATTATTTAGCTTAGTCTTTCATGAATTTCTCTAAGTGTATATATAGCCTATTAGCGTAATTCAATATTCAATGATCAAGAAATACAGTATTTTCCCCGCAAAAAGTGTGTTTATCCGTTATTAGTAAACTACATCGGTAGGTTATACAGTATGTTCAGCACTTTCTTGTCGTTCTAGATAAGAATTCTCAGTAAATTAATTTTCATTCTTATCGAATTATTGTTGTTGCGTCTTCCCCCGTGAATCAGTCGTGATCTAAATTGAAGCTGTAAAGTGTTTATAACTCAAGTGCGCATTCTCTGAATTCTGCCGTTAGATGATGATCGAGTTCTTGCCGTATGGTTGATATGGGATTTCTGCAGATTACTCGAGCATCTACCGGCTTCTCAGTGAGATACGATCAAAGATAAACTCTCATCTCGTCAATCCGTTCTCAAAATAAATGATCTCATAATTTAGTCAAACCGTCTTTAGCTTTTTATTCCTTGCAATGAAGATTTTGATCTTTATTTTCTCGACATCTTCATGTAAGTGCTTCGTAAAGTTATGCAACTAATTTACTGGATAATTCTTTTGATAAATTGACCAAAAGTCTGATGTTTATTTTGTATTCATTTCGTTTTGCATCACAGCGACAATTAACCTTATCGATGGACTGCCCCGATTAGACAATAATAGTCAAATCTGTAGTAGATTTTCTTATTCAACGTTAGGCCGCGAATTTTGTTTTCGTGAACTCTAAGTTATGGGCTCAATGTTTTACAAATTTAATCGCAGCTTTTGATTTAGTTTCCATGGCAGGGATGAACCTATCTTACAGATAAACACGATAGTTCAAAATATGATTCATGTGACGAAGACTAATCCTCGACTATTAGTTTAAATTATTAAATATTCAATAAGCTAAAAAAAATTGCTGACCCCTGTTACCCTCCAGTGCAGTGTAATAAAATCTTAGCGAAATATTGAGCAAATGGAAGAACAGATTCATCCAACTTAAGCGCAATTCAGGTTCTCATCTAGTCGTCCCTATGAAAACATTCTCTTCTATACTGTAGATGAGATGTGTACTTTCTGTATCTAGTTGTTTAAGGATAGATGTAGTTTTTAATTGATTTAGAAACTTTCCATTTAAACTGCAAAAGTAAGGATTAATCATTTTCATTGCTCTTTATTATTTGATGCCTTGTTGTTTATATACTATCTTTTTATTGCACTGGTTATTGGTAGGTCAATGACATATAACGCCTCTATATACTGTACTATAGAATAGTAGAGTGTAGGAATTAGATAGTAGATTGTGAGTGTCTTATTAGGTCTAGTGATAACTTGTTATCTCTTCATCAGAAAGATTGTACCTCTCTTCATCTGCTAAGCTATCGATGCTTATAACAGAACGGGCATCATCATAATCATGATCTTGATCATCAAGATCATGATCATGATTTTGATCATGATCATCATCATCATCATCATCAAATCATCATTATCATCATCGTCATCATCATTATCACCATCTCTCATACCCCTTCGCTCTTGTAAATGAACTCTATATCTTGTCCTCTTCGGTAGAGTTTGTCGTCAGGAATTTGATTTGCGCAAAAATCAAAACCCCGAAGATATCAAAAGCGTGAATATTAGCTTCAGACGACAGTACACGCTTGCATCGCAAGCCTATGGCTGTCGGTTTTATTCCAGATTGGATCAGCTACTTTATTATTTAAAATTCATTTTCAGATGGTACTTGAAAAATGTTAAAGATATAGGCAATATTGCAGCTATGACATCCTAATAGAGCACATTCTTCATATACCGTCCCCAAGTCGCCTGTCACAGAGATATTAAACGATACGTGTGTTTATGCCACAACTAATGACGCAGCTAACTAATGATGCCAATAACGAATGATGCCACCAACTAACAATACCGTTAATTAATGATACCGCTGCGCTAACTAATGAAGCCGCTAACACTAATGATGCCACTAACTAATGATGCCAGTAACTAATGATGTCATTTAGAACACAGAAGCGTAAAGCTATTTTGCTACTTTTTGTGGGTTTTTCATCTAAAATCTTTAATAAGGAAAATAATTTCCCGACATCGCCACTGGCTGGAGCCTGTGGCGATGTCGGTAAGACATTCGACCGCGGATCAGTATGTGCGGAGCTCAAATCCTCTGCTCGCCAGTCACTGACATCTTTCGAGTGAGGAAACTGACGTTAACATTAGCTTTTTTATCTCCTAAAACGCAAGATAAAAATCGACATGTGTCAGTTTGTGAACTCGTTTAAAGATTTTAGTGGCATTTACCTCCAGCCTAGGCTTTTGACTGCCTGGTAGCGCTTTGCTAGTGAAGTGAAAGGTAAATAGGCCTGGCACAGCTGTGTAGGCCGTGTAGGCCTCTTGGCCTATAACAGCTGCTTACCTGAATGAAGCCGCAGCTGTTTCATCACATAACAAACTCGTCAGGCCAACATGGCGTGAACTTAACATCCGTAGCAGCCGAGTGCAGTTGTTTCAGCAGCTGCTTTATATAACACGTAAAGGCTAAAGCCTGATTTACAGTCAGTTTTCAGTTATCAAATAATGCAAGTTACGGATTGAACACTAAATTTAACCCATACTCCGCAGATCCGTAATCGAACTCTAAACCGTTATGAGAAGAGCTATCAACAAAAAATTATGTTATGAACAAACGTTATGAACGATATGAAAAAACTTTATGAAAAAATGTTATGAACAAATAAACAAATCCAGGTGGGGCAATGGTGGGGGAGTGGGGAGGGGTGTGTGTTTACATTGACGGCAGGCTATGTTCAATATATACGCATATATTCATTTCCATTTCTTCATTTTACAGAATGATATTAAATAAATTAGAACGAAAATTATACTTCTAGTAGTTATCAAATTATGGTAAAATAATGCTGTAATTTACATTTAATATATATCTAGATAAAATATCTAGAGAGGATATCTTATATTTATGGGATATATTGCATTATAAATGCCTTCCGTAAAACAATCAACTGATGATTGAACAGTGGGGCCTCCAACGAATGAGAAAATATACAAGTCGATTTTTCAAAGTAAACAAGTTTTATAAAGGTCTATATTCTGTGGATATCCGTATCCACAGAATATAACTTTTTGAGTGTATACGTAATTTTGTAGATTGACTAAAATGCAGCAAGTGGAGTCTGTTCGGTACTGGAGGAACAACTTATCCAATGTGCAAAAGAGCTTTCCGAATTTGTTGCATAATGGCAAACAACAACCAACTCTATGCCTTTAGATGACTTGTAGGCTTTCTTTCGTTTATCTTTTTCTCCGACAGTTTTCTGGTTTTACTAGCATATATTAATTACTCTTTTACTCATTAGCATACTTTTCACTTAATGACTTGCATGGCATGAATAGCTTGAATGACTTTCGAGTGTTTGAAGTTTTTAATCAGTAATTTAAACGTATTGGTTGGGGTGTCTCATTGCTCAATATTGTCATGGACTACAGCACTTCATTTAATGTTGCCATTATAGATGTGCACTTTTGTGATTTAATAGTGTGTCGTTAGATTGAAATGAAGTTATCAACTTATAGTTAAATCAACTTAAAATTGACTGCTATTGACTTAATTAATTTATAGGAACCGCTAATTAATTAAGAATAAATAAATAAATTAATAATTATATTTTATTAATTAGTCTATAAGAATTACCTAATTAGTTGATAGGAATTACCTATGATTTAACAAAATGCTTATTTTACTTGTTGCGGGGCTCTTCAATAATTTATTCGATTGAGCTTGCAGCGTACACAATATAAATCCCGCATGAATGGCTTACGTAGATCTGAAAGATCACAAATATAAACACTTTTAAGCGAAGACATTAAGTCTAAGACTAAATTAAATCCGATTATTATGTCAATTAATTACAAAAATCCATCGAAAATTTAGAATTATCACTTTTGGAATTTATTTAAAAAGGGCTTTGCAATCTTTTTATTAAAAAGTGTCCAGTTCTCTTTCAAGTATAACTCGACTGCTTGTATGCTCTAGCTGCTGCCGAGGTTCTTGTTTGAAGCGGTTCTCTGAAGCTTTCTACCTTCAGCTCAAGCTCAACTTTCTTGTTAGTTTTGTTTTACAGCTGAGGCCATTGATTGAACTGCTGCTGCTATTAGTGCTGCAGCTGCTGCCTGCAGCATTATCTCAGCGAACTTTCATCAGTTTCCTGGCAAAGTGTTCCTCATTTTTAGTGAGTGTGATTATATAGTAGATCAATCAATCGTTAGGTCATTGACATGTAATTAGTTTTATTCGTAATATTTACATTTATCTGAAACATAATATTATAGTAAGTCCTAGCATGAATTAATATGGAAAGACAGGTGGCTTAGTGTTAGAACGCTTGCCCCTTGAACGAGAGGTCGCGATTCGCGAGTTCGAGACTGCTCTGTAACGGGCTGAGCCGATGGTGTGTTGGCAAGTTGCTAGACAGCGGATCACTAGATGCATGGTTCAAATCCAGTGCTCTCCCCGTCACTAACATGTTTTAAAACAGGAAACTGAAGTTAAACATGGCTTTAGATTTGTATAACGTAATAAATTAAATTTCGACGGCAACATTGTTAATATTTATTTGAAGAATTAAGAAACTACTGGTGACTTCAAAGGAAATAACTTATATATACATTTATATCTAGCCAAATTTTGTATAAAAAAACTGCTCCCTTCTATAGTTTATTTAGAGCTCTAGTGTTGGATTTCACTGCAAAAGGTGCCCACGTACTCAATGCTATGTTTAATTTATACTATTAACTACCCTCTACATTATCTATATTTAATTTATACTATTAACTACCCTCTACATTATCTATATATTTATACTCTTAACTACTCTCTACATTATCTATATTTAATTTATACTACTCTCTACATTATCTATATTTAATTTATACTATTAACTACCCTCTACATTATCTATATTTAATTTATACTATTAATTACCCTCTACATTATCTATATTTAATTTATACTCTTAACTACTCTCTACATTATCTATATTTAATTTATACTATTAACTACTCTCTACATTATCTATATTTAATTTATACTCTTAACTACTCTCTACATTTTGCCAGCGATTTGATTTATACTTAGAGTATTTTCAATCTCTTGCTGATATTGTATTTTCTTATTTTGATAAAAGTTTAACGTTAGTTTTCAGTCTCAAATTTATGTTAATGGCGGGGGCGAACATTTGATTCATTCGAACCCTTCACCAATTGATCTCCAGTCGTATATCTAACCAATATGCTACACGTTCTACCGTGGCTCAAGGTCTTTAGTTACATATTATAGTAGCTATTACTTGAACTTTCAAATAGAAACATCATTCTGTCAATAAACACTTTTATCACTACATACGTGTATGAAGATATTAGCCGAAGAACAGCGACTATTTTCCATAATAATGAAATTGTATTGCATATTGAACTGACATTTCTGCTCTATAGTCTACAAAATGACAATGACTCTCTACAAAATCTAGTAGCGCATCCAACATATGAACAATATTGATTTATTTTGCAAGAATTTAAGAAATATTGTACTGAACTTATTTTAAATTTTAATGTGTCGAAAATTTATAAATGAAATATCGCTAACTGAAATTATGGAATATCTGACTCAGTAACTCTCTTGCCGTCAACGCTCCTTTTGATTCGTGCACTTCTTTACTTCTAACGTCGTCACAAATGTCCAAACCATCGAATAATGGCTTCAATGAAATATTCCGTAAGTATTATTGCTTTATATTTTATATTATTGCTTTGATATGGGTTCCAAATTAAATGTAAAGATTTATGGGTGTTTAAATTTAAGTTTTAGAATATGCGATGAATTTAAATCGCATCTAGAAGTTGAATCCACTTATAACTGCTCAGATTTGAAGGTGTCTAATGCATACTATTATCAGAGTAAACTTCATAGCATTATGGTGTCTTCTTCTTCGTTATAAATAGCCTATATTGAGATTTTTTTGAATTTATGTTTTTCCACGTAAATCACAAATGACATCACACATTATGCAAAGAACGTGACAATTAGACCGCTAGAAATTTTATCATCAGATTTTGAGTCAATCGGGTGAGGATTTTGTGCAATTTTAAAAATTGGCTGTACAGAGACTATCAGATTCACTACATCGTGATCTTAGGGTTGAACTTCCCGTTTGATAGATAGAATGGGTCGAAGAGGATATGTTTAATTAACAATGTACAAGATAAAAAGATACAGTTAGCGTCAGTTTCCTCACTCGAAATCGATGTCTGTAACGGCGACTGGCGAGCCCAGGATTTGAACCCCGCACATTCTGATCCACGGTTCAGTATCTTACCGACTTCGCCACTGGCACCAGCCTAAAGTGCTCTTTGTTGAGCGCAACTGTAAATAGAGAGCGAGAATGTGTGCCTGTCCCAGTGATTTGACAATGCACCGAAGAGAAAGACAGTTTTCAACAAATTAATTACTGTGTTTATGCCAGCTCTAGTCAGCGGTCATTGTAATGATGACTGGCCAGCCTGTGACGGTTAGTTGGTCAGCAAGTATTGCAGTGGTCAAACAGATGTCGTACGTTCTGCTGCCGTCATATGTTGCTAGGGTGAATGCTAGCAAATTACGAGATGCATTTGTTAATTTAAAATTGGGGAAATCAATAAACTAATATCATAAGGTGAATAATTTGAATGAAAAATTAGTATTATGAATAATTTTAATTCAGTTCTTTGAATAAGGCGACTAATAAAACGTTTTAAGTGTAGTTTACAATTAAAAACACGCGCGCATATAATATAATATGAGCTTGAAGATTTAAAAATGATCTGCCACAGATCTTTCATGTTTATTAGGGGATTGCCATTTGCAAAACCTGATTTAAGCAATGAGAAACTACCTCAGTATCATCTACCCGTTACTTTTTCAAGTTAACATTGTAGGCCTAATAGACAAAATAAACAAGCGTTATCCAATAGGTGAAAACGCCACACAACAACTGAAAAAATTAACTCTTTCTATCCTTCTCTTTCTCATTTTTCCCATTCGCAAATGCATTTCATATAACTCCTTCTTTTCGGATATATCTTTTCTTACGGGCAAGAGATTTTTAAATAGACAAGTGACAGAATTGTAAGAAATTAATATCTTTAAGGATGTAACATATATATTATAGTATATATATATATATGTATATACATGTATATATATATATATATATATATATATATATATATATATATGTAAATATATACATGTATATTATACTGAATACATATATATATATATATATATATATATATATATATATATAATATAATATAATTTAATATAATATAATATAATATAATATAATATAATATAATATAATATAATATAATATATAATATATGTATAGGCCTATATATGTATATATATACATGTATATATATTTATACATACATGTATATATACATATTATATATATTTATATATATACATATATATATATATATATATATATATATATATATATACATGTATATATTTGTATGTATGTACATGTATGTATGTATTATATATACTGTACATAATATTTTTATGCATGTATTTAAATATTATATAATATTTTTGTAGATGTATTTAACTGTTATATATTACATGTATCTATATTGTCATTACAATATTATTCGTCGCTCGGCTCGTGCAAATTTCGGGGTCGGAACTCTTTTTCCTTTAACATTATCTGGCCTGCCTAATTAACCCTCCTGCCGCAAACCTTCTGGTCCACTGCACTTCAATTGTCCGCGAGCTCGATGTTTCTCACGGATTTCAACCTCAATGTCTTTTAACTTTAGAATTTATTACATTCGACGACAAGTTTTACGATAAATTGTTTTGTAAGATAAATGTTAATACGTCACTGCGCGGCGCTGCGCTGCAGATGTGTTAACTCATCAATTACCTGAAATTAATCGCACATTTCGTATGGAACTGATTTTGTAGGCTGCATTTCATCTTTTGAAGTCTTGAGCTAAGGACTTATACCTGTATATGTATATAGAACAATATTGTAGCACTATATTGGTGTTCTTCAAGGTTTGGTGCAATTAATGTGAAAGCAGTCTAGCTAAGAAATTATAAAGATTTCTTAATATATAGTATTTTTGCAAAGAACTAGGTGAAGATTATAGTGAAGTTCGTTGGTAACAGAATGCCATGATTTTATACGATGCCGTTTTTACGAGTGCACTTTTAAACCTTCTAGCAATTCACTGCTACAAGATCAAATTACGTCTGGAGTCCATACATGTGGCACCGTGAAAACAAAGCTGTGCAGAGCTTTGATGCTGTAAAAAATATAAACTTATCCTCACACGAGCCTACATGTATATACAATGGGAGTAATAAAAGCAAAAACCATTGTAGACGAGGATGCAAAAAAGCTTTAGGCCCAATGCTTGCATTCCTATTGAGCTCAGAAGGAATCGTTTAGAACTGAATTTTACCTTCTCATAAGAAAAAAAGGTTATTCTTATTTTTCTCGTAAGAAGAAAATTGTTTAGATAGACCGTCTTTGTTAAAATTTCGACGGAAAAGCCAACTGCCACCAGAGATTCGACCTGTAATCCTATGCTTGCATCAGTCAGTTGATATTTCCTATCTGCTACCAACTCATCCACCCTGTTAACGTGTGGCAAACTTGGTTGACTCCCTGTTGGTTCGAAATTTCGCACCATGATTTTCATCGAAGAATAAACAGGGATCAAATGTATATGAAGCATTGCAAGAAAGCTACCAATCAAACTAGCTCTGGATCGGTGGTTCGAACTTCGGGATATAAAGGTATGACAACAGCTGGCGATGCTCCGGTGCAGAATCACATGCGGTCATCGCAGAGAGTGAAATACGGAACACTGCCACACAAAGCTTCCTCTCTGAGAAGCGAATCACACCCTCTTGCCCATCCTAATATTGTTTTATTCGATGATGATCTGACGACTGTGATGCATAATGAGGCAAGTCCATATCTAGATTTTAGCTTTCTATCTCTCTCCTTCTGTCTCTTTGTGCACTGCCCACTGGCAGGTCCATGGTATATAACGCCTCCACTCTTCTCTATCTTGCGCTTTCTTCTTCTTGTCCAGATATGAGTGGATCAGTCCATAGATAATTAATTAATTAATTCAATTTGGTAATTGCATTTAATTGTTAAGTAACGATAATATGCACAGTAAGTATTAAAGTTAAGGAACATTATTTCATAAATATGTGTAATTGTATGAAGTACTATTATGTAAATCTTCATTATTATATCATAGATTTTACTATTTTATGATGAAATTTCTAGTCAATCAAATTTATAATCATAATTGAACGGTATTTTTTCATCAGAATAAAAATATTTAAACAATAATAACTTCTGCCAATCTGATCATTATCAATGACCAAATAGCACCGTCAATTTGATCATGAAAATTCTAACGTTTTGTATAGCATTTAACAATTTATATTGATGTACTTAATTTTTTCACTTGAAGTCAGCGCAGCGAGGAAAATCTTCTTTCTTGTAGATCCTACTTTCTGTGGTATTTCATAGTTGATACTCTGTTAGTATATGCCGAAGCAAAATCTGTAACTAGATATGCACTCGTAAACAATGATATCGATTGGACAAAACGTATTTCTACGATGTACCGTATGTCATTGATTGGTGTCCCATTTACGGGATATGTGCTACACAATTGTGAATATAGACAGTTATCGCTGTGTCAATTCTCGGATTTAAGCAACGCGATAGCCTTGATTTAGAATTTAGATATAAAATCCTGACTGTATAAATGACATCTAGGCAATACTTTAACGAATGAAACAGATTTGAGGATGATCTCGGTATTTTGTTTTCTAGCTGTCTTATCTTGCTAACTTCAAGGTGAATGAACTCTTCGTTTCGTGATTTATGCTCTTCTCTACCTGTATGGGCAAATCCTGGGGTGAGGCATTGCGCGCAGTGGAGAAGCGATTTATAGGCTAATATGTGTTGTAATACTGCGTGTAAACAACTTGTCTTGCAGCTCTCTATCTTAAATTATTACTACTTCCGTTTTCTATTACATACTTAGTGTGATCCATAAGCGCCAAGTAATTTTATTCGTGCGTTATGGTTTCGTAAGAAGCCCCTAAAACAGATGATAAATTTTAACGAAAGGTAAACGTATTTTTGCTCCAAAACTTCTATGTAGTTGACAAATAAAAGAGAGCTCAAAACTTCGCCTTGAAGATATATCGTTAAGTTTGTGGACTTTGATTTATATTTTTTATGAAGTGCAATGGATATAGAATACAGCATCTATGCGATTGGGGTTCCTTCGAGGCCAAATAAAATCTTAATTAAGAGATCCGGTTCATTAATTTATCATTTGTAGTTTATTGATTTTAGAAATATCGAAATTGTTCTATCATAATTCATGTATAAACGTTATATTTTTAACCGGCGTGTCATGGTTTTGCTTTAAATATAATATACATTCAGGCCTGTGAAATATTTGCGCTAAATATAGTATTGATTGTTCGCTTTAGTTCAAAGCTTTGATATCTATGTAATTAATTATTATGATTCTTGAAGATAACAGCTGTTAAATTTGATATTTTTGAGCGAAGAAGTATAGCATATGTGTTTGGAACGAATGTAACATAGAGGGTTGACTTTAATTGACCTACAGTTGAGAGATTGAGTATGTCTTTTATGTAGAATGGTGTCCCTCCCTGCCCATGGATTTATGCCATAAATCACGTCTGCATTTTTATTTGATATTTTTCGATTATTTGTAACTGATTTATTTATACATTTGTGTGATTGTGAATGCTTGATCGTGGAGCGATTTGATGAGATTTGCCACATGAGTTGATACGCAGTGTGATTTGTTAATTAAAATATGAAAATAAATTTATATGCTAGGATTTTCGTAATTTGGTTGATAAGCAACTTTCGAGTGAATTATACTACTTTAGCACTTTGTTATCGAAATTTCCTCTTAATTTGGTTTATAAGCATTTATTTTCTATTTGTATAATAATACATTAAATGTTACGCAATTAATTGCTATTAAGTTAAGTATTGCATATTATTATGACCCTATTGATCAAATACCTATTTTCGTTGCTAACCCTAAGTTGTTGCCTAATATTTACTCCGTTAAAATATTCAATATGATGTTTAAGTATCGATCCGAGTTTAGCTTACGTTTTCGATAATCGGCTTAATTTTTTAAAACCAAATAGTACTTTCATTTCACCAATTATGATCTATTTTATATAACAATTAACTAAATTAAATTAGTTCGCACGCACTTACCGTAATTTTATTTCATGAAAGCAGAATCGTATTGATAGTTGATTGACGATAGTATATTTATGTTAGTTCGACCATCGCTAAATCATACGCAAGAGAACTGACGGTTGAGTCTGCAACTGAGCATTTCTTGCATACCAGTCGAATATTGCCTTTCAATAACATTTCCTGCCGTTACAACAAAGTTACCAACTGAGATAAACTTGAAGAACAAGTTCACTTTAACAGTTTATCGGATAGGGTAACGCCTGTGCTTCAAAATGTTCTGTAGATTTTGTGCAGTCTCTAAATCAATTAATAGTTCGTTGATTCTGTAGGTGCCTATATTAAGCTTTGTGCTGGCGTGTTGGATGAAGTCTGGAAATTTAAATGACAAATCCTAAGAAGAATTGTAACTTTGTAGTTTCGAATTCCGAGTTAGCTGTTGGATACTAAACAAGAGCTAGATAAGAAAATTAAAAACAATTTCTGTAGTCGTATTTTTCTTAGCTATAAGCTAAGTTAAATAGACTTTAATTCCAGTCATTGTAATATGACAAATGAGTGAGTCTATGTTTGGTCGTTCGAGAGTATATGGGCGGATAAACTTGGACTATGAAAGAGAAACCTCTAATATATCCAGCTTGAAAAAGTTTCGAAATTGAACTGTGCAAGAGATATAAATATAGGAACATTTCACGATCATTGTAATTTGATTTTTCATGCAATACAGTTGCTTCATAGTTTGCCCATGTCGCTGTCATGGATGCAGTTGTCATAGAAGCCGTTGCCATGGATGCGCTTGTCATAAAGGTCGTTGTCATGGATGCCGTTGTCATATATGTCGTTGTCATCGATGCTGTTGTCACGGATGCCGTTGTCATGGAAGCCGTTGTCAGTGTTGATCATGAAAGACGAAACTTACGTAAAATTATTTTCGACTACCTCGGCACATTCTTCGCTTTATCAATCGGCACACGCTTGGCACTTGTGTGTTTTCTAGGCATGTGCCAATAAAACTTTGACGTGGATACGCTTCGATAAGTTGTTTACGAACAAGGGTGTGGCAGCATAACGTAGTGTGATAATATACACATGACTTCGGTCGATTACGGCATTGAATTTCTTTTATCTCATTGCTTACGAGATTATTTCAAGATTATATAAGTTTTCAAATCAGCTTAATTCTTCCTTTTTATGGGTTCTAATAATTTAAAATTTTAAAGATTTAAAATGATGGATGCTAAAGTGAATGACGCTAAACTGGCTGATATTTCTTAATTAGCCTCCTTAAAATGACTTTAGTATAGAAAGAATTGGTATCATGCACTTCATGTCTAACCTAGGAATAGGGATGATAATGGATGAAGTCTGTTCTATAGAGCTGAATTCTGGTCATTAAGTCCGGTATGATAGATAATCTGTATGAGAATCTGCTGTGCTGTAATCTGCATTAATTGGCGTATTATTATGAGTTGTTGTCTGTGTATGATTGTGGGCTGTCAACTAGATAGGCTTTATTTATCCTCTTTTATGATCGTTTGTATGTACAATTTTTGTATTTCATGCTCTGATGATAATGTCATTATACATTGTCCTCTCTCTCTCTCTCTCTGATAGATGTAAGACGAGGAAGACAGAATCTATGTAAAGTGCTTTGAGTATAACGAAATATAATTTACATGAAAGTACTCATATTCATTTGACTATTTGAAAGTACTCATATTCATTTGACTATTTGAAATTACTCATATTCATTTGACTATTTGAAAGTACTCATATTCATTTGACTATTTGAAAGTACTCATATTCATTTGACTATTTGAAAGTACTCATATTCATTTGACTATTTGAAAGTACTCATATTCATTTGACTATTTGAAAGTACTCATATTCATTTGACTATTTGAAAGTACTCATATTCATTTGACTATTTGAAAGTACTCATATTCATTTGACTATAAACAAGTAAATAACATTTAATAACATAAAATAATATGGTATAATTAGCCCAAGAAAGGAAACCTTATTCGATTTAATTTGATTAAACTTTTATGTCGACACTTCCTGTAATTCGTAAGAACTGACTACACCGCTTGCTAAAGGCTGCAACTGAAAGTGTTTTGTTTTAACCATATATGCCTACGTAGTTAACACCGACGTCAGACAGCGCTTCGTAAAATCTGTTATATGCTACGTCACGTAGCTAATAGGATTCATCGTAGCTGTATGTTTGATGCGATGCGATCAAAAGAAATAAGAAAACGAATTACTTGTAAAGCATTGCGATACAAGCAGGAGGGCACGTCGACTGAACGAGGTAACCTCTGGTGGCTTGTGGCCTAATGAAAATATTTAAGAATTCTCGAGATGCGATGTAGGCGACGATGGAATGAAGATGGTCTAGAGTAAGGGAAGGGGGTTGATCTGATACCGGGGTGAATGGATGGATCAAATCTCAAGTATCATACCAACTCTGTCCTTATAAATGGGTCATTATTTCCTTCTGTTATTTTAGATTGATGAACGGATTCGTGTTTTTTTATGTCGATCCCGAGTAAAAAGGAAAGAAAAATAATATTTTTATTTACTAAGGTCTAACGTTAAATTTTCTAGTTACAGGGCGAAATGATAGTTTGTGGATTTTCGTGTTCAATTTAATTAAACGAAAAGCTGCTAATGCCAAAGTTTTACGATAAAATTTGAAATAGTGACGTATATCAAGAAATCTGGCAGCTTTAATTTTTCTCAATTGAAGGTAATAAAAAGTTACCCTAACGCTTTCTAAATTTCGAATTTGAGCTTAAGTGAGCTAACAATTGACAATACTTTATAGAGTATTTACTTTTCTGTGGTCTAGCTGTGATAGCAAAAAAGATTTTAACGGCACAGGTTACATTGTTCCATAAGTTGTTACGAAAATTGGAAATTAATTTTCAATAAGGCATTGAGCTTCCTCTTGACAACAATAAATCTGCTATAATTACCGTTAGCATTGATAATTTTTATAGCAGTATCTTCATCAAGATCGGTCTTGGAGACCACTTTGCTAAGAAAGAAATATTTATTTGCAATTGATTTTTAGAATCACCGTGCAAGCAACAACAACATTTTGACCGTACATTTAATGTGCGGCTAATAAGTGGGTGTGTAGGATGCGAGTAAAAATGTGCGTATGGTCATAACTCCAGTCGTCACAGTTTTGTCATTTGCTGTAAGAAATCAGCGTTAAAATCGAGCTTAAATCTCCATCGAGACGATATCAATAGATATGAAGCTCGCGTATTTTTTAAGAGGAGAGAATGTTATCTAATGCTGGAGATATGCCTGTATTTATCTTGGCAAATCATCTCGAGTTGAAAAAGTCAGAGCGATGCGCAGTATGATGAAAAAACATCAGTTTTTTCTTAACGGATTTCTTGAAATAAGGTTAGGAGAATTTTCCGCAGCTCATCTACAGCGGTTCCCATTTAAACCTCGGCCATGTTGTTTTGATACCTGCCGTAATCGGTTCCATGTTTGAATTCTGATAACCGATATCTTTCAGTCGAAGTTTCAATCTATCTTGGCCACAGTTAAAAATTTATTGTTTCTATGTTTTACGTGTATGTTTTATGTATAAAGTATTTATTAAATTGTCCTAAAATTTTACGCATCAATTTACGCTCAATTTAATGTGCAGCTTGTAAGTCATAAAATCTTTACTTAACTTTAGATAATTTTGCTTAATTGTTATATATATATAGACCTACTATTTTTTCGTAAGCACAAAAGCTACATGTATATTATAGTCTATATTTATATCGTATGGTCTCCCGAAGCTTTAAGAGGCCTGTAATGGAGAAGTAAATTTGTCAGCTTCTTCCAGTTTGTTATTTCGAAATATCATTGTTAATTTTATCCATTGAGCAGATAATCTGAATACGTCTCTGTTGACCGGTTGACTGAATTAGTTTTCTTCGATATTTCCACTCACACCGTTTTTATTTAAGGCAGAAATTCTGTTACAAGCTTTTATCTATATAAACCGTAGCAACCAGCAAGTCATTCAAATTAATGTTATCTGCTGGTCGACAATCCTCTGATAAACTTTTAGCCTTTTACAACTCACCGTGATGCCAGCATCTGACTTGACTTCGTACAATTTCATTCAGTTTGCAACCTTTCCGTAATCTAGCATTACTTTGAGATTAATTAAAGTCAGAAGACAGAAGAATTTGCTAAATCTCTTTAAACTAATTTATAATGCTCTGTACGATCGGGTATTGACTAACATTAATTCCAGTTAGTTAGATTAACTAATGATTAATTTAATAATTAATTAATTTGAGTAATTTGATTAAGTAATTTATTCACAAATTAACGGATATTTAAAGTCTGCTTCCTCATTGCAAGACTTAATCCTCGCCGTTTCAAAACGCTTTGGCAAAGTTTGCATAATATCTCAGCGTTTTATTCTAACTACTCTGATATAATTTCAAATCTATGTATAATAAATGTAATGGCAATAAATATATGTACAAGCAATACATATTCTCTTCAAAATCTCGATGAACTTCCAGCAATGACTGTCCAAAACGTCTTAGTGACTTTTTGCATTTTTTTAAAGGAATGATCCGTATAGTAATTCCTCTTTGTATTTCATTCCTATTTCAGAGCGTGAAGAGTTAATTTATTAATTGTGTTAATATAAATATCTAATTTATATCTTAAATATTAATTTTAGAATTAATATCTAAACTAGTGTTACTAGTTTTGATATTAAGTTAAATGCAATTGTAATTTTGCTTATTACTACTATTGAACTCTTTCTGTAAAATAGTCTCGAAGACCGAGTTCGGCCATGACAGTGCTATATAAATTTTCGTTGTTAATAATAATAATAATATTTTAATTTTAACAAAATAAAAAAATAAAAATAAAAATATTTTATTAAAATATTTTATTATTTTTTAATTAATAAAATATTTTTATTAATGTAGTTAATATTTTAATTCACATTTCAGAGCGTGAAGAGTAAGAAGAGCGTGTCATCGTCAGAAGATGGCGGCACCAGTTACACAGATATCAGTCCCTACTCGACTCTGAGGAGGCGGGACCAGGCTGGCTCTAGCACCGCCTCCAAGCAACCCAGCAAGCTGCAGTCTCTCTTCAATCCCTTCACCAAGGTTTAACATCGCTGATTCTAGTTTGTGAGAAGTTGTTTCATTGAAGAGTAAATAATTCAAATAAGACCAAATTAATCAATTAATAGACATATCAATTATTAGCTGAATAGTCTTGAAATCTAGTAGCTGTCTGGGTTTTATCGAGTTAATTTTAAAAAGAATCGTTTAATGAAGTGATTCGATTGATTTTCCAATCTAAAAATTGACCTGTAGACTATGACATTGTTTAGGACCCTCAACACGTTCAATCGACACAAGCTCAGTAAACAAATTGAAATATTTTAGAGTGATATTTTGATATTTTGAACTTTAAATCAATTTCTATTACTTTAATGGTTATATACATCCAAAAAACCGCCAAACATTGGCCTACGTAGATATGTGTATCATAAAGTGATGTATTTGTATTGAGCGGGTTTTCCATCATTTATGGAAAGTTTATTTACAGTAACTCTATCTCTTCAGGATTCAAAAAACTAAGAAGGTGAATATCATTCTGCATCAGTATTGATATGGGATTTATTTATCATATACTGCACACTATTGTCTGTGGTTGAGCTTTCATTATAGGCCCATTGTTTACCAACTACTCGAGCATTTTGCACTAAGGTATATGAAATAATATGCTGCTTATAGCTCTGCCGACTGATGAGATGCGGGCTCAAAAACGCAACAAGACAAAATCTGTCTGGTTTATAGTCTTCTTTATAGTGTTGAAAGAACATTGTAGAGCATTTCTCTTCACGTTGCTGTCAAAAGTTAGACGGGAGTGTCTTGCTCATACACTGAGCTGTAATAGTCTGTAATAAAATCCGTGTAGTGTTACCGCATTCATGCCCTAGTCTAAACTGTACTGACCATGGATGATATAATAACCCGTCCGAGTGTGTTCCTCAATTTACTTTCTCGTCACTTTAGGAAGACATAGTGATCAAATGGTTGCACGTAGACGTTTTGAGCCATAACAAAACGGCGCTTTAAGGGCATTTTTTTATTAAAGAAACTGTTAGCTAACTGTGGTTTTCTTTGGACTGGCTTTTTCAATTTTAGGTTTTGTGCCGTATGCCTTGTTGCTCGTCATCATAAATTTTGTCCAATTGATGTCGTTAATAGCACTCTAATATTGCATAGAAGGCTGCTCTTAAAGGCTGCTCTTAAAGGCTGCTCTAAGAGTAGCCTTTTAAGAGCAGCCTTGTAAGAGCAGCCCTCTAAGAGCAGCCTGTAAGAGGAGCCTCTAAGAGCTTTTTACTCTTTATTGATAGAAACGGTAGGAATATATATAGGCCTATAAGTTTATCTCCTTAAAGACTGCAAAATAGACGCGTTAATTATATAAATGTAAGGACGAACAAAATCAGAAAACTATTGTGTCTAAAAATTAGTTTAGCGACTTTCATAAAATTAGCAGGAAATAATCTAATCCAATTCGATACATTGCCCGAATGTACATTTAATATACACAATTAGATGTCTAAGTTCGCAGTAGTTTGTATCACTGCAACTACGGAATTGGGTTTAAATAAAGCTCACTGATTTATATAGATCTACATATATATTGCTATTACAGAGTTTAGCTTCATTTTACTTGTTTGTAACCTTGAGGGGTCTGATCTGTTAAATATCAAATCACAGAGATTTCTCTCTTCTAATAAATATGCTCAAAATTCAACTGATTCCTCTGTTACAGGATTGCCGAAGAAACAATAATTTCTGTATTAAAGCAACACTGGCAATGACTCTCATGTATTGTCTAAATTCTCAACCCTATTACGGACCGATAATGTTCTGTCAAGATGAATTCAAAAAAGTAGTAGACATCTAGAAGTCTTTGCCAAACACTCCAATACAGAAAGCATTTTTAAAACTGGGATTGCGTAGTTGTATTTGAGTAAACGGCGAACTTATCCAACATCTGTTTAGATAAGATAATATTGTGTGTTGGCTGAATATACACAACCATTTCAAGGTCAAAAATTAAGGTGAAACTTAAATTTTTAGTCGCAACATATATGTACCACTTCAACAACTATTAATTTTAGTTTTTATACAAAATTGATTAAATAATATTATGCCCCATTAAAGATTCACTTCAGGAACTGATTTGGAAAATTATACGTTTATACTAAGAAGCTATTGTTAATTTTCTAAATTAAATAGAAATAAAGTTAAAGAAAATGTTTAATTAATTCAAATAATTGTAATAAAAGGATTGTACTAATTTCCAGAATAGTGAAAACAATTCGAATTGTGTTTTTTTGTACTCATCATAAATATGTGTACATGCAAATGAATTTCTAAAGGTTTTCATTATTAACATTCATGCCAAATGCAATAAACTGAACCAAGCATTACTGAATCTAAAATAAAAATTATCCTATAGATTCAAGATTGCAAAACCAATAATATCATTATCATCTTCATCTTCCCTTGAATCCCAGTTTAACTAGGGTCGGGATACGAATATATTGTCTCGAATGCTGTCTATCCTACATCATATTATCAGTCAATCCCTTTTTGAGACTTTTCCATTCGTTTAATTAAAACCAAAAATATGAGTTGAGAAAAGTCTATTCGTATCCCGACCCTGGTTAAACTGGGATTTAAGGGAAGGTGATGATGATGAGTTGAGAAAAGCCTACAAGTAGTGAATTAGTTAGACACCTAGAATCAAATATGGCTGCACTTCTGCTCTCCAACCTCCTGTATTCCTTGAAGGAACTGACCGGAAAGAGCGATCCCATACTGCTGGCGCCAATAAAATACAGGATGCTTTTCTGTCTGACTGGGTATTCATTGAATCTTAACCTGGATATCATCATAACCATCATCACCATCACCATCGCCATCATCATCAATATCATTACCATCTTCATCAATTGAATCCCAGGTTAACTAGTGTCGGGATTAGAAAATTTCGTAGCTATTTCTGGAGCCTAGGCGCTCACCGACCGAATATCCTTTCTGATTTGATTTTTTTTAGTGCTTTGTCGCCTGGATATCACAGTCTAAAAGATGATTGATTGATTCTTGAAATTTATTTAGTTATTGCTCGCTTACTTGATTAATTTTTAAATTGACTTGGAATTGTTTAGCCGATTATTATATAGAATTGATTGAAATAATTGCATTGGATGTCTGGGGAATTATATAATGATGAGATCGATTTGAATATATAACAGATGAAAATATTTCACTACCTAGTTACAAATAAACGTCTTTTACTAATAACATAAAAATTAGTTACTATAAACATTTTCCTTGTACTGTATGTTTTCAGTATTATGTGAATGTGAATGTGTCTTTTCAAAATGCTACGTTTACCCTTCAACTTCGTTGACTGCTTCAATTACTTGTTTCTTTGACTGGTGGTTTGATTGATAGATAGGTTGATTGACTGATTGATTGATAGGTTGATTGATTGATTGATTGATAGGTTGATTGATTGATTGATTGATTGACTGATTGATTGATTGATTGCTTGATAGGTATGTTGATTAATTAATTGATTGTTTGACTGATTGATTGATAGATTGATTGATTGATTGATTGATTGATTGACTGACTGATTGATTGATTGACTGATTGATTGATTTATAGATAGATGGATTGACTGATTGGTTGATCGATTGATTGATTGATTAATTGATTGGTTGGTTGATTGATTGACTGATTGATTGAATGATTGATTAATTGATTGATTGACTGATTGATTAAGAGGTTGATTGACTGACTGACTGATTGATTGATTGATTAATTGATTGACTGATTGATTGACTGATTGATTGATTGATCGCAGACTCAGGATAAGCAGGAGCAGCTAACTGATCTACTGAATCAGTACAGCACGCTTGGGCTGCCCAAGATGCCTGACCTACTGACCCTGGGCAGGCCTCACTATGAGCCCTGCAGCTTTCAGCTGGAGAGCCACTGGTCCGACATCGTCTCCAACCATCAGAATCTGAACAAGAGACAGCGCGACCACCAGGAGGCAGTGTGGGAGCTGTTGAACACCGAAGTGGAATATATCAGAAACCTGCGCGTCATCATCGATGTAAGTAGATCTTTTTCGTTGCGCTCGATATTGGCGTGGATGATCTCTCTCTCTGTCTCTTCAGTACACTGCAAGTGGCAGGTTCAAGGTACATATTTCTACTCAAAGTCTGCTTTATCCATCCATAAGAGCACTCTTTAGATCAACAAGTTAATCCATTCACAAAGTCTATCCTTATCTATACCTTATGTAGCCTATAGCTCGGGAAAAGTATAGCTTCTGCAGTGTTTTCCCATTGAAACAGGCGTGGATGATATCAGCACTAAAATACGCTGCTTAGGATCTTTCGTCTTGTCCACTTGTACAGTTATGTTTACTTTATAGTTATAACTAAATCATCCTACAGTGTAACTTTTACAAAATTAACCAGTGGTGGCAATGAAATTAAATTTTCTCTCGTAGATCTGAGACCCATGAATATTAACACATGTCGTTTCTTGTCAAATTCTTTACTTTCATGGACCGTGCTAAAGTCATTGGCTTAGTTTTGAAAGCATATTAGTGACTGGACGAGTACTGTATTTGAACTCTGTACCTACTAATCGGCAGTCGGACAACTTAGTCACATACCGGATTAACCTGCATTTCGTTTATATGGAAGTGGTGAAGGGATACGGCACAACGGTTAGAGTGTTCGCCTCTGAAGCTAGTGGCCCGGGTTAAAAGTCCAGAACTTTCAACAGAAAATTGAAATTCCTAGGTTTCTGTATTATTATTCATGCATCGGAGTAATTTGCTTCATCAGCAGAAAATATATGATTAGTCAGAGAAAAGATTATTAAACGAAATAAAAACCGGCAGTCTCAAAGAAATGTTGAAGCATCACTAAGTCAACTCGCTTAAACTCTAAAGAATATATCCGTACGGTTCGAGAGCATGAACAATTTATAGAGTTAAACTGTGAATAAAACTGTAGTGTATCTAAAATTATTCATTACAATTTTTCAATTGTACTCTGACTCTTACTCAATTTTCATTCAGATGAATTGTCCAAGGTACATATTCTCAGTCATAGTCTTCCATCACGCTCAACACCTAGCACTGTATAAAATTTAAATTAACAAGTTATCCATAAAAAGGACGATACCTTTAGACTCATCTTAATCTACTGCCTTTATATGAAATATTTGCATTTCTAATTTGATCAATTCTTAAATTTTCCAGATCCAGCTTGGAATTAACTTTACTAAACAAATAGCAAAGTATATATTAATTTAATTGTTCCAAATCCACTAATCACTGACTAAATCTCCCATCAGAAATTCACTATGATTATTTCTCTAACAATAGCTACGGTTCCATCGTTACACTAGTATTTTTGAGAGATTCTATCTCTATTTATGAAGTCTGGCAGAGGGCTGAGGAATACCCACGACTGTGGTTCAACCTGTTGCAGTCTATATCTTTATTATTTTAATAAATCCCTGCTGCTATTACTATCAGGCTGCCCTTTAAAAACATCTCTTGCAAGTTCCTTTATGTTGTCTAGGTACCTAGTTCCAGGAAAGAGTATTACTTTGACATTTACCTAGAACTATAAACTTCTCGGAATTTAATACTGAATAACTAGAAATTGAAGTTAAGTTCTGTACTTAAAGCCGTATTTTGTAGCAGTATTTAATATATATTTGCGTAAGTTAGTGTTTAATACAAAGCATTTTAATTTCAGTGGCTATTTTATGCCATTGAGTATGTCTAAGAAGGTGTTTGTCTTTATGAATAAAATAGTTTGTTCGATATAGTGTGAATGTAGTTTGTATGTTTGTATGAATCAATGAAACAATTAAATAAAAAATACATAATTAAGTAACTCAATCCTTGATGGATTGATTAAAATTACTCAGTCAATCATTTAGTCTATCGATCGAAAAATCAATTACTTTCAAATTTCAATCAATAAATTAATAAATTAATCAATCAATAAGGATACTGTATGTTAACTGGTTTCTCTCTTTTATATCTCTTGTCTTGGAACTTTTTAGTGCATAAAACTACGTTGTTGCATCCGTGACATACAGTGATGATAACAACTGATAATAACTGACACTAACTTTAATTGATTGTGAATTGTTTAACGTACCTCATTCAAATGCTGGCAGTAATACATGTATAACTCTAAACAGATCTATGTTTATTGAATGCGTAGTTGGTGTATACTACAATTTTGTAGTTAGTTCCATTTTTGTTAGGTCTTTTCGTTTCTTTTAAGAATTCTGATTAAATATTACTTTGAATTTTCTTTTCGTCTAAGTCTTTATTGTTATGGTAGCTACATTATGATATTTTATCCATTTTTTAAATTTTATGTTGATTGCAAGTAACAGTTTATGTTAGCAATGGCGCTTCTTCTGTTGCTTCACAGTTTTAATGTGCTAAATGTGTTTAACCTTATGTTTATTTCAGCTCTTCATGTGCTGCCTCTTTAACCTTCAAAACGAACAAATTCTGAATGAGGTAGTAGTCATAAATATTTCCTACTCATCATTTCACGCAGTAGTAAAATAGCAATTATTGCTCGTTCAGCGAAATTTCGAGTAAAACTGGATGCGATTGCGCTGTTTGCGAAATCATTCCTAAGGGAGTTCCAGACACGGATTAGCTACCTCTGAGTTAAATGTTGTGGTAAATCTGGACCATTTTGGTGGCAAATTTATTGGGTGGAAGAAACTGATTGTGTGATGATGAATTTTAGTGGTGGCTAAATATTCATCGGTGTAATTCGTTTGAAAGCGGAGCGGATTACTATCGGTAGATGTACTCAAAGCAACACACTTTATCCTTTAGTTTATTTCTTTTTCATTCGTGCATTGTTTCTCCTTCGTTAGGTAATCTATCTTTAATTTTGTTTTATTCTTTTTTTCGTATAATTATTGGCAGTGTTTCGTATCAGCGAAGTATTTTAGTTCTTTTGCGCTGAATTCTGTTTAATAAGTTCAATTATTCTATTTAGCGTTTATGTCTTGTAACCAAAGTGTGATTCGTAATCAATATCTCTCTGTAAAGACTATCATTCATACTTCGCATTGGTATGCTAAGTGTAGACTTAATGAGGGTATGAATGTAGAAATAATACCGAAATATCTCCAATATAAAATATTTATCTCCCTAAAAGTTAAACTATATCGTTGAAATTTGATAATTCCCTTAGTAACCGAGAAGCAATATATTTGATTAGTCAGTGATGTGCCGCTGCCAATACAGAATGAGAGTAACATGCTGCCACGATATCTTTCATTGGGGAAGAAAGTCGCAGTTCTGGCGCACCATTTCGCCTTAACTCATTCTGACGCTTAATTGAGCCGTTACATATCCGGTATTGAATAGTAATTGAGCTGGTATTTGCTTGAAATTAGTTCACGACAACAGCGAGCTATCGCCTTGCAACATCAAAGAAATATTTCTCATAGCTCAGATGAGAGATTCTGCTGTTGTTGTTGCTAAGCGGTAATTGTGGAGCGATGTTTGCACTTAGTGATGTGTTTGTAGATCGAAGCCGACAAACTGTTTAGCAATATCTGTGATGTGTATTACGCCACCTGCCATTTCTGGAAGAGTCACATGAGCCAAGTGCTACGTCATTCACGAGAAACGAGAGATATGCTCAATCCTTGCTTGCTAAAGGCTGGATTTCTCGTGGTATTTACTTCTGATTCATGTGTTCTCATTTTGCAAACGATTTAATTAAGTAATTGTATTATTTTAAGAACATAATTTAATTGAGAGAGGTCGCCTTATAAAAGGAAGCGAATTTAAGTTCTGTGTATATATTTTCAGGTAGATTTTGTCTATTTCTGTGAATTAAATAAAATATTAATTTCAGGAGCTAATTCGTTTTTATCAATTCATTATGAGTTGGATCACACTATGTTATACTATTTATGTAACACGCTTGTAGTAGGAATTGGAACCTTGAAGATACAATTTAACAGCAGGTCAATCGAAAGCAAAAACCAATATGTGGTGTGTCCATTACAAAAGCCAATATGTTATGTGTCTATTAAAATAGCCAATATCGTATGTATCTATTACAGAACGTCATTATTATCGTTATTACAAAAACCAATATGTTGTGTATCTATTTAAAACGCCAATATATTATATATCTATTACAAAAGTCAGCATGTTGCGTATCGATTACAAAAGCCAATATGTTGTGTATCCATTATATTTACAACTACAGTTTGACAAGATATTCGAACCCTACACTAAGTACTGCCTGGAACAAGACGTATGTAGAGAGTACATCAAGTCGAAGACAAAGGAAAACGACCTGTTCAGAACCTTCATTACTGTAAGCGTAGCATCCGTCAATAACTTAATAATTAATTTAAAATGTTACTAAAATAATTATTAACTAAACTAATACTCTCCATGTCTACATATGTACATATGAGTGAAAATTTTTATCATTTAGTTAAATTTAAATCATTTAACTCATTCTTGTTGTTATACACTATTTTCTTGGAAGATGCTTCTTATGACACGGTACCCCCCTACCTATGCCTTCTTCTGCTTCGACTAACATTTACTGGACCGGGACGTCATTTCCCGAGAGAAAACAATCCTATTTACCCAATACTATTTACCCAATACTATTACTATTTATTATAATAATATAATAAACAATCCTGTTTACCCAATACTATTTACCCAATACTATTATTATTTATTATACTAATATAATAAAATTTCCCGTGTTGTGTCCGGGTCGTTTAAAGAATTTGACCAACCGGTGACTGCTCGTGTCGTAGAAGGCGACTAACGCACTTAGATCCATACCAACGTCAGAAAGGGCATTCGGTTGGTGAGCACCCAGATTCCAGTAATTGCCACGAAACTTAATTGCCACACAACTTAAACGAATGGATAATAAATAGGGGATTGACTGATGATATAGTGTGGGATAGGGAGGACTTGAGAAAGTCTATTCGTATCCCGATCCTGGATAAACTGGGATTTAAGGGAATATGATGATGATGATGATGATGATGATGAAGATGATTATAATAATATAATATATCCCCACTGGCTGGAACCAGTGGTGCTGTCGGTAAGATATTCGACCGCGGATCAGTATATGCGAGGTTCAAATCCTGGGCTCGCCCGTCACTGACATCGCTTTCGAGTAAGGAAACTGACGTTAACATTAGCTTTTTTACCCGCTTTATGTTATAATAAGTAATATTGCCTTTAAATGACAATACAGTGGGCAGAGTCACACAAGCAGTGTGGTAGACTGAAGCTGGCTGACCTAATAGTGAAGCCTTGGCAGCGGCTGACAAAGTACAAACTTCTGCTCTACGCCATCAGGAAGCCACTGGAAAAGATGGATCCTTCGCCGCATGTGGAGGAAACGTGCGAGGATATCAATCTCATGGTTTGTGAAAAATTTTAATATTCTATTAATTATTAAGGAGAAATAAAGTGTCTTAATAATGTTCTCCGTAATGTGTCCGGGTTGTTTGAAGAATAAAACAACCGTGTAAATATGCACGTGTCGTAGAAGGCAACATAAAATCTAGATCCAAATCAACGTCAGAAAGGGCATTCGGTTGGTGAGCGTCTAGGCTCCAGAAATTCCTACAAATAACTTAAACGAATGTCTTAAGTCTATTCTTATCCCGACCCTAGAATCCGAGTGAGAATTGTTGATCTAGATGTACTGTATTAGAACATCGCTATATTGAGTTGTTTACTGGCTTATTTTATAGACTGAATGTGTCTCCTGTATTAAACAATTTACTGATTGATTGCTTCGCAGATGAACCAGGTAGAGAAGTTCGTTCATCAGGTGAACATAGCGATGAAGCAGAGACATCAGTGCAAGCAACTTTCACTTATGATTGACAGAATAGAATCATACGATGTTGTTGATGCTCCAAATGAGGAGTGTGTAAAGGTATCTGTAATGAAAAATGTTATTTGTTAATTAAGGAATTTCATAATTTCCTTTCTTTCAATTAATTAATTCTTATTTAATTATAGTCCATAAAATTCTTTAAACAGTAAGCTACTCAAAAACACGCCATTTGAATTGTTATTTGCCTCAAGGCTTCGAAGAAAGTGAGCTGTGCTACTCAACATCATCTCCAGTACTTCAGTTAACCCAGGCTGGTGTTTTGTGTAGGCTACATCTTACAATCTGCTCCCATGGTCTCTGTTTTCATGGTCACCGCTCTTTTCATGGTCGCTCTTTTCATGGTCGCTCTCTTCATGGTCGCTCTCTTCATGGTCGCTCTCTTCATGGTCTCTAAGTAGACACCATGGTCGGATCATCAATAAGATGACCACCCACATGGACTCCTGTCATTTCCAAAAGTTAACTGAGCCTTTGCGTTGAAAAAAATACGATCTCAGAGGGATTTTTTCTTGACTTTCCACAAGTAATTTCAGCTTAATCGCCTCTTATGACACACGCAGTACATAATCGTTAGTAATCAGTTTGAAGTTCTTATAAGTTGTACTTTTGCAGCCAAGAACAATACGTAAGACCTGTTTAAATATCCGAAGACATTACCTCACATAATGCAAGTTTACTTCTGCATTGAATTGTCATAATAGTGTAGCATAATATTATCTCTCTCTTAGTGCACTGCTTACTGGCAGGTTCCATGGCAGGTCCATTAACGCCTCCACTCTTCTCTGTCGTCCGCTTTCCTCTTCATATCCACATATGAGTAGATCTTGAAATCGTCTAACATTCCTAATCTCGGCCTGCCTCTGCTTCTAATTCCTTTCCATCTGCCTAATATTATGAGAATAGTTTAAGTTAACCTCAAAATATTGCGTAGAAATTTGCATAATCGATCTTTACGATTATTCGACCAAAAAGAAAATGACATTGAAAATGTAATAATCAATTTAATTGAATATGATCAATTTCCGAGCTTTGATATTAGTTTTATGTATTGTATTTCAGCTGATTAACGAGTTTTGTAAACTGGATTTGAATTGTCCAGTGCCGGGTTTTGGACAGCATGAAATGAGGATTCTGCTGTTAGAAGGAAATCTTAAACTTAAGGACTCCTACTCTAAGGTCAAACTGGTACTTATTATTATTTTCATATCTTTAATATTTTGGAATGTCTCAAAAGCTTAGTGGTTAGAGGAGTCAAGTAACGTAATGAAATTTTTAATGACCGATCCTGAGGTGCATTGAACTCTCTTGCTTCGTTTCTCGGACAATCACAGGATTGTTTAATCGGAAAATTGAATAAATTGCCTAATGGGTTTTAAAGTGATAGATATAAACTTAGTTGATCATTTCACTAGAATGCATGTTTTTATTTTAAATTTAGACTCTATGCTGCCATGGCAATAATCCAATTACTAATAGTTTGTTCTTCTTTGTTTTTATGATACAATATTTAAGTGACAAATGTTTGACAATTTTCCTTTTTGGTTGTCTATACGCCAGCATTTTAGATATTTGAACCGGTGAAAATATAGTTAAACATCAATGTTTCTTTATGCAATATTAGCAGAAAAGGTTATAGTGTAAATATGAATTTGCATTATGAATAGTTACCCATGCAATTATGAGTGATGCATTTCGTCTGTAAATATTTAATAATGGATAATTAGGTCTATGAAAGCAAAATGAAAATAACAACAACAACAACAAAAATACGATTAGAGTGCTAAACAATGAGCTATTAAAACCGAAAATCTTATTAAGCCTCCAATTCAAGCAGCAACCTGTATACTCTTACAAAACACAACGAAATTGGCTCGGCGATTGGCCAAGCAAAATAAAACTGTGCGATTGCTTAAATGTGCGCTATATCTTTACCAGATATGAGAATTATCAGATATTTTTTTCGGACCTTTTGATTGTATAACTTCACACATAATTCACAGTAATTTTTAAACTTTATTTGTCTCTCAACTGTTTTATGGGACTCAAAGGAATAAGCGTAAATTACTTAATTTATCTGATATATGTTTTTAATGCGTATATAATTTGGTTCCTACGATTTATCATCTCGGAATATGTAAGTGCCTCACCAAGGCCTTTATTTCCGTTCATACGCTTTTTCTTCTATTGTAGAACATTTGTCATGTAGCTTTTGTGGAATGCGTGTGATAAATGAATAAATTAAATTAAAATATTTGGCAAATACTCGTGAACAAATGAGCTATACTAAACAACTTTTCATTCAAAATATATTTCTTGCATAGAAATTAGGTAGTTTCACAAGTATACATCTTACTTGTTCCAATTTATTTTACCCTTATGCCATTTATTATTTTCTCACATGTTTTCGTTATTTCGTACACTCTCATTTCTCTACTTTTTAATGGATTTCACGAAATGTTTTAGACGGACGTGTACTGTTTCTTGTTCACCGACATGCTGTTGATCACGAAGCCAGCGGCAAGACGAGGTGACAAGGTCAAGGTTATCAAACCACCAATGAGATTAGATAAGATTGTTGCCCACAGCCTTAGAGATCTGAGTAAGTTGTACCACTATTTCTACTAATATTGTTATTAATATTGTTATTAATAATGTTATTAATACTATTGCATCATTGCGCATCTACGTACTTGTATTTTTGCTCCAATTAAAAACAGTTTAACATTTCAAATGAAATAAACAAATAAGATAGAACCATATACCGCAATAAAAAGATAAATAACTATGTGCATCGTTTAAAATTATTATACCATAGTAGTTGTAGTAATAGTAGTAGTATGCACTTCTGCGCACCGATGAGTACAAGCAAAACTTTCAATCTTAGGTACGGGAAAAAGAAGGCAGCACACTAATCACAATCCACTCCATTAAATAAAAATGTGCTTGAATCATTTGAATCTTGTATTTTGAAGCTTGAATTTAAAGGAAAATGTCCGGAGTTCATTTCGCAGCGATGCTGGCAGTTTGTTCCATGTTGATTCTGCTGCCCTTGTGAAGGATCTTGATGCCAGAGACTTAAGTCCAGCAGGTTTCGCGAGTAAGCGCTGGCTTTGTGACCTCAGTTGCCGATTTGTTCATATAGTAAATGTAGTCAGATAAAGATCATGCACATAATATCGATACAGCTCAAGTTAATTATTCCATAATAACAATGATAAGCGCGAAAAATCTAAACGATAAGATGAACAACAGATATTAGAAATAGTAGCTAATTTTAAATTCTATAAACCTACCTTTTGAACTTTAGCTGGCCTACTTTTTCCAGGAATTGTTTTTAAAATTTGAGATGCAAATTTTCTTTCGAAGACCCATCTTAGAAAGGTTTAAAAGGATAAATAAATAAATTATGACATTGAACAATTTACTTATTTAATTATCAAATAAATAAATGCTTTGTTCGATATAGGTCAATTAATCTAAGCTATTTTGCTTAAACCCCTTTGATGCATACAATGATAGTAAGTAATGATTTCCGTTAACAAATGTTTTAAACGCAAATCATCAACAAGCGCATAACGAGTTAATAGACGAAGACTGCAAGAATGAATTTTCAAAAAGAAACAGTTGTGTAACTCAAGTTTTAATGATCGCGAGGCTTGAATCGATGAAATCTTGAAGCACATAGACTCTTCAACTTCTTTACGATCTAATCTAAGGCTGCTAATAAATGTCTCATTATCAAAGTCTCTTTTGGCATTTTTATAAAATTGACTTTTATCATTACTGTTTAAATAGTGATAATTTCTATTTTATTTGTTTCCTATTTACGTAGTAAATATTATACGATGATTGCTACATAGTTGTGGTTGATGTATTGTAAGTTTTTAGATTACTGAATTTCGTCTGATGTTTTCTACATTGCAGCGAGCTTCATGTTGTTGTATTTGAATGAGTATCATATGGCGCAGGCCATCTACACATTCCACGGTGACTCAAAGCTGTGGCTAGACACAGTCAATAAAGCTCAGGTTAGTAGCTGAAATCTTTCTCTCTCTTAGTGCACTGCCTACTGGCAGGTCCATGGCCCAAAAATCCTCCACATCTTTCTATCCTCTGCCCTTTCTCCGTGTATCAAAATATGAATTAATTATTTAACCTTCCAACATCCCAAGTCTCGGTCTTCCTCTGAACTTTTTCCTTCCATTCTTCCCTCAATTACTTCTTTTAGAAAACCATTCCCTCTCAGTACATGACCTATCAAGTTCTTCTTTCTATTCCTTTTTATATCTATCAATTGTTTATTTAGTAGTCGTTGTCGTCGTCGTCTTTTGATATTTATCAATTTTCTATTTAGCATTATATTTTAGTATTATATGTATCATATGTTGAAATATATATTACTTAAAACACCAACAACAATTACAGTGCTACTGTTGCCAATGATAGCATCGATCACTGTAGAAACAAATCCAAGCTGACGAGCTAAACAGGATCCACAACGGTGTAAAATCTTAATTTCAGAAAACAAGTCCAAAAATTGAAATTGAATTGAATTGAATGTTAAATTAATGTCAAAACTAATGAAAACCTTTCTCATAGCTTTCTTCAGTTATTCTCTTCAACATTTAAAAATATTACTCATTATCAAAACAACTTTGTTTTCTCTCTGTGGTAGTACATTAAATAGTTGATCCAAAACATATAATCCTAGTCCCAAATCTATTTTGGCACACCATATGCTAGGCAGTTATTTAATCCATTAAAAGTGCTATGCATGTTCACTAATAATGTATCTTGTTAGCCTTGTTATCTAACGTAATACAAAATCATAGCAGAGTTGATTTCCCACTATCTTTCTCAAGTTCTTCTTAATTATGTTTGGTCTCGTAACTATAAATTCCTGACACTAGCTTTTGATCTATTCTACAATATGTTTCTTATTCAGTTTGCATAGGCCATATACAATGTACGCCTACTATTGCTTAAAGGCTAAAACGTATTGTTTTCTTTCTCGAAAGCAAGCATGACATTGTCAATGACGGTGCGATAACCGGATTTGAATTCTGCTCCTACTGATCCTCAGTCGTCGAAAATCTAATCAGTCATACCACTGTCTCGATCAATATTTCTATCGTATTTCTTTATCATTTACATTTCTCTATCACGCAAACAGATCGAGTACAAGGAAAAGCGACTATCCTATCTAACACGTAACGACGCTGTGATACTGGACCTCTACGACAACATCGAGGACTCTTATCCTCCCTTCGTTGATCGACTCCAATCCATGGAACCTTCCACGGACATCGCCCGGGTTGACAGCTGCAGCTCAGCCGACACTTATCTGCCCAACTGTCCCGGTGAAGACCCGGATCGCCTCCATTCGTCCCTCAAATCCCAAATGTCTGCGCCATCAGGATTCAGTTCCGGTAACACGGATCTCAAGCCGCCTGTCCATCGATTAACCTCGTACAGAAGTGAACTTGTCACTAACGTGGAGGACTATAAGAATCCTAATAGACGAATCGGAGACGAAGAAAAGGGCGAGACTGAAGGAGGGATTGAGGATGGAAAGGGACGTAGAAATCAGAGAAGACTGGACAGAACGGAAAGACGATATTATACAGCAGATACTGTTCAGGAGATGAAACGACGAAGACGTCGCGATACGGGAGTCCATAAGAGGTTGTCGTGGAACAGCGGTGTCGACGCCAAAACCAGAGCCCGGGCTGAGACGGGAGAGACATTAGCTCAGGCCGATTCTGTTCGCAGCATGCCTAGTTCTAGTGGAGTGGGGTCCTCCCTATCCCTATATCACCAGGGTGACGACATCGACGAGGAGGACTCAAGCGGAAGTGACCAGGACTCACCGGATCCGCCTGTGTATAAATGCGACGCAGAGACTCAGACACAAATCGAGACTTCCGGTCTGTACGACAAGACGATTGCTCGTTGGATTCCGTACAACGACGGCGATTTTCAGCTTCTGGAACAATCCAGGCAGCACTCGAAATCTCTTCCGAATTTCGTCGAAGTATCTAACGGATTCAGTAACGGACATAGGGTAACTGCAGCCGTGCCGGCGAGCCTAAGAAGTTGGGCAGGTGGTCTAGAACCTACGGGTATACAAACGGAAGGGGATACCCCACTGTCGTGTACAGTTAGAGGACAGCTTTCGTCACCTATACAGCCCTATCTACTCAATAAAGAGATGATGATGTTTAGCGCATCGATGGAAGCTTCGTGAGTGTAATTAAAACTTCTAGTTCACTCTAAGAATCTCGTTCGGCCTAAAATTCATTTAATTCCTTTCATATTTTTCATCTTGATATATGGTATATATATATATATGTAAACAAACTAAAGCTAAGGTTAACATCAGTTTCCTCATTCGAAAGCGATGTCACTGACGGCGAGCTCAGGATTTGAACCCAGCACATACTGATCCGCGGTTGAGTATCTTACCGACGCCCCCATTGGCACAGCCATTGCTATGGGAATAGCCAATAATAATAATATTAATAATAATAATAATAGTAAATAATTATTTGGCAAAGGCTTTCCATAACTTTGCAAAGATTTAATGCACTCTGCTTCAGTAATTCTTTTCAGAAGCCAGATGGCCTCTAGTAGCCGGGCGGCGATTCAGCACATATTGCTCGAATCGTTTTTATCCAACCTCGGGTTCTTTACACCCGGGGTAAAGAAAAAATAATAATAATAGTAATAATAATATATTAGATATATATATATATATATATATATATATATATATATATATATATATATATATATATATACATATACATGTAGATATATATATAAATTATGATAATCATAATGTTAATAAGTATAAATAAGAATAAATATAATTTATAAAAGATAAATTATGATAATCATAATGCTAATTATATCATAATATTCCCCGTGTTGTGCTCGGGTGTGGTTGGACCACTGCAGAATAGGGCAACCGCAAACAATCTGCCACGTGTACGTAAGAGGCGACTAAGGCAGAAGCTGAGGAATTGCAAGAGGGGACCCACCTCACCATGAATTATTTTCCCCCAGGATTATATGGTAATTAATCCACCTAACTGAGGAAAGCAACGGGAACCACCTCAGAAGCCATGCTTTTCCCAAGTTATAGGCTACATAAGGTATGGATAAGGCATAGACTTTGTAAGGGGATTAACTTGTTGATCTAAGGAGTGCTCTTATGGAGCGAGAAAGCAGACTTTGAGTATATATATGTACCTTGAACCTGTCACATGGCAGTTCAATGAAGAAGAAGAAGAATACTAATAAGTATATCTAGAAAGCGCCGCTCTATGCTAAATGCCACCGTAGCGCTCAAAATTTATAGCCAATGTAATGCTCTTTCTTGAATCGATTGTTTTATTAATTAATTGACTGATTGATTGATTGCCTTACATTGATATAATTTTGTGACTGATGACGGACTAATTTTGTATCTCTTTGACTAACAAATTAATTGTTAAATTGGCTGACTGGTTGACTGAGTTAAGGACTCGACTGAATTATTGACGAAAAAGGTACAATAATATATTCATTAATAAACGTAATGAAGGTGTTTTGTCCGTTTCGTGGTACAAAGATGTCAGGGACGTTACTAACAATATTAAGATAATTAACTGCGGATGATGATACTTTTTGGATTATTGTTTTTCTATTACAGGCAGTTGTAAAGAACTACTATTGGCTATATGGCAAGACGTGAATCATAGTGCGTCTGCTTTATACCGACAATTACAGGATAATTCAGTCCACATTCCAGAGATATGAACTTACTTCTCTGCCTTCGATGTAAATTTCTAATATTGTAATCTAGACCACTGGGTTGTGTACATTCAATGCAAAAGGATGAATCTACATTTAGGTTATTGCGTTGTGCATGTTGATCGCAGTCTATTTGTGTCTATAGAGAGAACATTGTTACGTTGTTCATCTTATGAATGCAGAAAATAAGTTGTCACTAAATTCGGCTAATCAAGGCTGTAATTTAAGTTTCTTTACGTAATTAAGTAATTGATTTCAATTCGAAATTACTTTTTGCGTAATTTTGCACATACCATGTAATGCCTACTTAATTCTAAGTTATAATAATTAATTGAACTGTGATAGGATAAGTCTCGGGCAACGGTTGTAGGCCTATTGTGCAATAACTCACTTAGAAAATAATGAACCGTTCAAATATTAAACAAATAATATTATATAAATATATAAAAATCTAAGAAAATCTAAAAATTATAACTGCAGGTTTTAACGTTTGGATATCTGAAGCGACTAGATTATCACACCAGTTATTCATATATCTGCACACTTCGGCATACCTATTTGCATTACACAAACTTTTGAAAACAATTTTAAATACTTCTGAGAAATATTTAATAAATTGTGCACTTACTGTATAACAAACGTAAGAATTACAAATAGCGCATAATCGACAAACTAAAATTAGGCCTAGAACGCAGTAATTCTTAGAGTCACTTCAAGGAACAGTATTACTCATTCGCACAGACAAATTTTACAAAGACATAGCATGCTAATTTTTTAACTTCTGAATGCTGAGTTTGGTAAGTGGTTAAACTAGCCTACGATATTTTAAGAATAATATCAAGTAAGGTGCATTATATAACGGCCACTAAATCCTGGCCTCCTATTTACATGGTAGCTTTACATTCTTTTAGTAACTTTTCTCACTTGAACAACTTCAAAAACATTTTGGCTAGTACGGTAGTACGGTAAGATGCATTAATAGCAACCAGAGTGCGAAATCTCTATGCAGAACTTTTAAAAGTAACATCGTTTAAGTTGGCACACGTGGATATAAAAGTGTGAAAGATTATCATGGGTTTATCATTTAACTACAAGTATATTTTGTGTTTAATCTAAATTTAATTTGCAATTTTTGAAAATTTAATAAGGTATTGCTTTCAGTGTAAACCAATAGCAGGCCAATTTCAGCGACAAACTATTAGCATAATGCATACAATTTTATCATTTTAATGATAAGAAAACGTTAAATAATATTGAGAAAGGTCATTGCTAAATTCCTTGAATCTATTTCATCTTCTAAAAAAGTATAGGCCTAATAATTACTTGTCTTAAATCGAACCCATGGATTCCTGATTATCCAAGTGGCTTATCAAGTTTACAATCAAGTGGGTATATGATATATGTGAGTATCATAAGTGGAACATGTTTCACTTTTCTACCATATCTTCCGGTGAGGATAGGTACGTTGAATTTTCATTGATTGATTTCATGAAGACCGCAATACAGGTTGGTTTGTCCATCATAGTAATAATTATTTACAAAGCGATCATCTGGTTTAAAATGTACAGTAGGTATTTAATTACGTGTAGGCTGATGTAGAGATATAGCAATTATTTTAACTATATAATGTGACTTAAAAAAGATGCATTATAGCGTCTAAATTAGATATCGCAGGCCTATAGCATATTTGTTTCTAAATCTTGTTTTTATATTGTTCTCAAGCAGGGTGCTAAGCTCGTTTGATGTTTTATTCTTTGCATTTTAATTTTGTTTAAACACCAATGCGATTGTGAATTTTCTGCACCCATTCTTACGTGCCTTATACAAAATTACTTCTCGCATTGCAATGTTCAACCATTGATAGGTCTAAGGAACATTTTCGTACGTGAAATTGTTACACGTTTAAAGAGCGCATCATCGACCATGGAGTTCTTTTCAACAAAAAGCTATGACTTTCCTAAACTTTCATGTAGAACTGAATTTTGATAAATACGGCTAGTGAGGTGGTTTCTCAATGCCTTTCTCATTTATTGTTTTATCGACTATTGCGACCTGCGCCGTTAACTGATGGTTTATTTTGTAGTGATTAGCACACAGCGAGTTCAATATTTAAATCTTATTGCACTACGTGTAGTATACATGTAGCTGGTCATTGAATTGTTGTTATTTTAAATGCTCTCTAAATGAGCCATCATCTAGCTGGATACTATCACGTGAAGTTGATATCATGGTACAAAGAGAGAGGGAGGAATTTTATTGCTTTTAAACTTAATTTGCATTAATACAGAACAACAGTCTTCTTGTGCTAGTGCATTATTTCGTCAAGTTGATTAGTCAATCTTTATTAGTTAAAATTGCTCAAGAACTAAAGTGCTTTACGATTTGCAATGTTTTATATATAGCTAATTTAAGACGATTAAATTAAAGAATCTAACTTTGTGCCTTAATTGCGATGAACAATTTACCAATTATGTAAAAAATTGTGATGTGTGTTAGGCTATTTGAAATAAATTTAAATAAAGTGTGCAATATTGTAGTTCAACTGCTTGTCCCAACTCTTTCTATAATTTCTTACTATTAAATGGAGTTGCGAAAAAATAATTTACCTGTAGCTGTCATGAAACAAATAAGAAACTAACGTTTAGCTACGTCTTAAGCCTGCTTTAGCATTTTTATGTTTAACGTCAGTTTCTGTGCTATGACGGATATTGCCAGAGACGGTCTGGCTGAGACTCGAACCGAGATAGCTCCTTGTTTGAGTTGTAATAGAGATCCCAACTTGGCCTTTGTAACAATTGAGCTGAATTTTTAAAATTAATTCATAATCATCTTTTTAAAAAGATTATTCATAAATCAATCATCACAATGAATGTCATTTTGTCAATTTTATCATTTTGTTTTAAACACAATTCAGAAATATAATTCATTCAGGTGTTAAAATAGCATAGCCTTGAGGTGAGTCCGTTAGCTGGTCTGTGATGAGCCTTTGTGTGTCGTAAACTGGGCTGAAGACTGGGCAGTAATATGTGCATCGAAACTTCTTTTTGAAAAAATAAATACATTTAATCTTGAAACATTTCGAGAAGATTGAAAGATTGTTCAACATTGTAGTAGGGGACACGTACTTTGTTGAGTATTAGTATGAATAAATGTCTTGGATTAATTTACAATTGGGTAGAACCCTAGGTACGTGAACATGAACTTGCGGTTTTATTATGACTGTACATCCGATTAGAAAACTATATAAGTCTACGCAAAAGACTAATTTAAAGCTTAGTTTAAAGCGTAGTTTAACGTCAGTTTCCTGTCCAGTTGGGTGTCAGTTTAATGTATTAGGTAAGAATAGGGCTTTAACTGTAGCGCCAGTGTTCCAGAAGCTGCACAATTATATTTACTCCGATTTGTTAGATCTGTGTCATTTCATAGATATCAACCAGTTACTTTCTCATCTTATCCAATATCAACCTTCTCGTAAGCTTCGTTCTTCCGATACCAAACTGCTCAAAATTCCTAATATTTTCACTTCGTTAGGTAGACGTTCATTTTCTTTCCCCGCGCCTACTGTTTGGAACTCTATACCTCCTGATCTTAGCTCAAGTTCTATTACTTCCACTTTCCGTTGTAAGTTGAAAACACATCTCTTCTCACCATAGATTTTATTTCATCTTGCCTGACTGTTTTTTTATCACCGGACCGGCACTGTTTAGGATATTTATTTCTCTTCAGCACGTGTTTTTTCAGATCGTTGGGGTGAATCGATTTGTAGTGACATGTGATGGGGGGACGTCCCTGACATCATCCTTGATGAGGAAAGGACGTTAAACCTCTATTATTATTATTATTATTATTATAACACGTCTTACTATAAGTCTTAAATAAGTCTTTCTTAGTTTTGATCTAATCAACCCTACCTCTCCTATGAACAGTTTTACAGGCAATTAAAGACCTTTGCCTAATTATTTACATATATTTTTCTCACCTGCATGCTGCCAATGGGATACGGCCAACCCTTAAACTTTCATAACATAACATAACAAACACTGGGTCAGAAACACAAATTTCTGCACAATTGCAGAAATTTGTGGTTTAAGACACACAACAAATAAAAGTTGAAAAATTTATCAACACAACTAGCATAGCATAGGCCTACATGTTTAAAGCAACAGTAACAACAACGAAAACAATAATAAGAATAGAGTGTAACTGTTGTCCATGACAACATCGATCACTGTGGAACCAAATCTAAACCGATGAGCGGAGTGTGGGGTCCAAAACGGTGCAAACCAAAATCCGATTAATCAGTCCATGGAAGGGTACTAGCGGAATGGAGGTTTACGTGTTGGTCTCGATCAGTTCTTGGACATTTGGTGGATAGGAAAAATCTATGAGAAAAGCATTCAACCGCCTATGAAACTGTTTGTAAAGTAGGAAAAGCTGATCAGGAGTTGATGAGGGAGTGTGCAGAGTGGAAGGAAGAGAATTCCAGATCTTTGGGGCAGCAAGCAGGAAGGAGCGCTTAGACAGCTTGCTACGTGTAGGAAAACTCGGTGTCTCTAGAGTAACTAACTCAGAGGACCTGGTAGACGACTGCCCGGAGGTAGGGTGCCCCACTTGTAGTAAGCAGTATTGTAGTCGAGACCAAAACTCTGGGACCAGACCAGGACCAGATCCCTTGAGACCAAGCAAGGCGTAACTCTTTCAAAATTCCTTTTGACAGCCCCCCCCCCCACACTAACAAAGTTTCCTCTATCCGTCCCTGAAGTTTACAATGCGCTATTATTAGTCATTTAATGACAGTCTTCTGTTGCCTGAGTTTAAAAGCAGATCAATAAATAATTTAATTTTGTGATTAATCTGCTAAGATCTATGGTACATAATACTCCCCAACCACCAGCCCCTAATTCCGTCTCTCGAAGTAGCTGTGCTCTCGGATCCCCACCAGTCAAATCCTGCCCTGGTGTATGACAATTGCAGAGCAAGAAGAGGACATTAAAGCACATCATTTTAGTACATCATACCTTCATAATTCTTGCAATTTGTTAATTCGCAACTTCTTGAAAGTATGCCTAATTAAAATAATATGCAGTGGTATCGAAAATATCAGAGACCAATCGCATGGGACCAAGACCAAGACCGCGGGGACTTCAGGACCAAGACCAGCAAAATCCGAACTCAAGTGGTCTCGAGATTAAGACCAGCTCTCGAAGACTACAAGCCTGGTAGTATGTGAGACATGCAACCACTGTCGGTCGTACAGTGATGTTCTTGCATGTTAGAGAAACTGTTTTGTATAAAACGCGTTCTTTAACTTTGAATAATAATAATAACAACAAAAATTAGAGCGCTACAGTCATCATTGACAACATCGAGCACTATTGAGACAAAAATCAAGCCGGCGAGCAAAAAGAAGGTCCAAAAACGGTGCAAATTCAAAAATCCGGAAATTCAGTCCAAAGTAAAGGGAGTCAAAGAAAAGGTGGTTTAGGCGCAGGTCGCTGCTTATGGACACTGAATGGAAAAGAGAGATGGAAAAGATAGGTCTTCAACTGCCTATGGAACAGCTCATAAGAAAGCAAAGGCCGATGTGATTTAAATGAAGCTTTCAGAAGATTGGACGGAAGAGAATTCCAGATCTGCGGTACAGCATGCTGGAAAGAACGATTAGATAGCTTAGAGCGTGAAGGTAAGTTAGGTCTCACAAGAGTAATTAACTTAGAAGACCGAGTAACAACAGGCTGCACCACTTTAGTCAAGTGAGACATACAAATTTGTCCAGGGATGGTGATGGACTTGTAGGTTGACGAAGCTGTTTTGTAAATGATACGCTCTTTAACCTTTAGCCAGTGCAGAGACTTTAAAATAGGCGCAACGTGTGAGTACTTGTAACTACAAGAAATTGCTCGCGCAAGAGAATTCTGAACAAAATGCAACCGATCAATCTCACAGCCAGGGATATTTAAAAACAGGGAATTGCAGTAGTTCAATTTCGATTGCACAAGAGCAGCATCAATTGTAGAAGCTGTCTCACATGACAAATATGGACGTATTTGACGAAGATCACGGATATGGAAGAAACACGCTTGTGAAGTTTTAGTTATGTGTTTGTGGAAGGTTAGGTGTTCATCAAGGATAACACCGAGATTTCTCACAGAAGACACAGGTGATATATTAATATCCGAGGATAACGAAAGAGTTTTCCCATTCAGCTTCAGAAGCTGTTGAGGTGTCCCAACCAACAAGAATTCAGTCTTAGATGGATTAAGTGCTAAGAAATTAGCAGATATCCAAGAGGATATAGACTGAAAACTTTGTTGCAGGAGGGTTTCAGCATCAGAGTAGGAGTTAGGGGTGAAACAAGTGTACATTTGAGTGTCACCAGCATATAGTTCATGATCAAGAGAATGAGAAGAGATTAGAGAGCTTATGGGTGTTGTATAGAGGTTAAAGAGGATAGGACCAATAACGGAGCCTTGAGGCACACCGTACTTTAAGTGAGAAGGCGAAGAGATGAACTCCATCACTTTCACACTAAAAGAACAATGCGTCAGATATGAGGAAAACCAATCAAGAACAATTCCACGAACACCAAACCAGGAAGAAAGAACCAGTGCAAGCTTACTAGTCAAAATAGCATGTACTAACATAGGCCTATTTTCATCTACAACACATTTCGTTTCTTGTCTTGATTCCTATCATTTGACTTGCATACTGAATTTTCGGTTTGCACCATTTTTAGATGCTCTTCGCTTGGACAACAATAGCATTGTCTTTGGACTGTTGGACTGACTTTTCTGGATTTTTAATTTGCACCGTTTTTGGACCTTCTTTTCGCTCACCAGCTTGATTTTGCCTCAGTAGTGCTCGAAGTTGTCATTGATGACTGTAGCACTTCATAATTGTTGTTATGTATGTTATTTCGTTTTTAATGTTGTTGTTATCAACGAATTTCTGATTATGGTTACACTAAAATTTTGTTGCTATGACAACACATTCTCTTTATCCAGGATAAACAAACGTTTGAAACTAACACATTTACTTCGAGTCTGTGCTTTTTTTCTTATAATGTAGAATATTCTAAAAAAATTGCAAATAATTACAAATTATTATACGTATTATTTTATGCTGTAAAACTGTGACAGTCAAATTGGTTAGTTATTAGTATGAGTGATATTTTCACGTACAAGTTTAGGATCTTACTTCTCTTCAGGACATTCCTTTTGCAGATTGGTTTGGGTGAATTGGTTGTAGTGATGTGTGCTGTGGGGACGTCCCTGACATCATCCTAGGATAAGGAAACGGACGTTAAACCTTTATTATTGTTATTAATAGTACACTTTAGCATTGCATAGTGAAAATTCAGTCTAACTATACCTTTCGTAATTACTTTCTGCCATGCTGAGTTGTAGCATTGATTGAGTACAAATAATGGGCATCTCTCTCCTCTCTATCTCTCTCCCGCTGTCTTTCTATCTAGTGTTCTACCAAGTGTTAAGTCCCAGTGATTCAAATGCTTAACTACCAATAGTCTGCTTTCACGCTCCACAAAGAACACTGTATAGTTCAACGAGTTAGTCTTAAATGAAGATACTATGTCATGTCCACACATTTTATGGCTTATGACTTCTGATTTCATTTCCCGTAGCCTTCATCAGTTCTTACTTAGTGGTCTCTGACAACACGTACAGTTAACGGCTAGTGTATTTTCCCGTATTGTGTCCCTGACACAATATGGGAAATTAATGCAACATATTTAGAGAGTTGGTAATCTTGCAGTGCAATTTTGAATTGTTTGGTCTTCAGTCTGTGATATAAATGTAAGTTTAGAAAAATTAAGAAATTTGAATGGTTAACGTTGCTGATAATTTCTATAGCTGTTCTATTTGTAAAGTATCTACTGGTTTTTGTTATTGTTAATTTTTTCCTATTTCCATTGAAGTTATTTGCGGAAATTTTGATTGCACTGCACTGTTTCAGCATTGATTTTGCAGTGCGATCTTTAGTTTGCTGAAATAATGTCAGATAATGAAGATGAAGTGAGTCGGGGTAGCGATGATGATGATGCAGGTGATAATGCGTCTGTGTCTGGTTTAGATGACGATGAGAAGGAAAAGCATGTGGACTTGGTTTGTCTTCTTCTGCATTTCTTTTTAACCATATTTATATTGCAGCTAGTTCACTGGTTAGAAGTTTCTATTATCTTCATAAGGTTATAGGAGGAAAGGTCAGAGTTCAGGGTTAGCATTATAAAGCAGATAAATGGTATTGAACTTTAGGCCTGGAACATCAGTTGTCTATTTCTATTTCATTTACTTAAGATTCATTAAATTTGTAAACTATTTAAATATAAAAATTTGAGGTATACCAACATGGATCGGCTACTTAGTAGAACACTAGAGAGAGAGAGAGACAGAGAGATAGATAGAGAGAGAGAGAGATAACTATGATATTCCTCAATTGATCTGATACTAAGTTCACTCATAGTTCTCATAGACCTAGATGAATATAATTTATAATAACTAAAATTTCAAGTATTGTGTTATAGCTTTGGTTCAGAAAGAAATGTCGGTATTAGGATAGGTCAAGACCATGCCCAGTGCTTAATATTAATGTATCGTATGGCTTGTAACCCTACAATATATACTTGTATAAATATATATATACCTATATAATCATCATCATCATCATCTTCCCTTAAATCCCAGTTTAACCAGGGTTGGGATACGAATAGACTTTCTCCAGTCCTCCCTGTCTCTCCTATTATATACCTTCTTCTCTAAGTGCCGTGCCTGTTCCAACCCGGGGCGGTCATGGTCATATTCCTCCATATGTCTCTGTTCATTGTTGCTCTGATCATCAATATAATATATATATATATATATATATATATATATATATATATATATACATTAATCCTTCTTTCACTTTGTCTTACTTAAATTTACTTTCAAGTTAAATGCAGGCAGTCCATTCAAACATAAATTCTAAACATCCAACATTAACCTAGTCTATAGCTTGGACAAATATGATTTCTGAGGTGGTTTTCTACTGCCTTCTCAGTTTTTGCTTAGTTGCTTCTAATGACCTGTGCAGTTTACAGCTGACCAGTTTTGTAGCGACCTTGATGCAACAAGAGTTCAATGTCTGTTTGCTGCCATATGGTTTTATAGAAATGGATTCAATTTAATTGTCTATTTTAAATGTGCAGCCCATGACCAGAGAGCACCTAGCAACATGTCTGAGTATGCTGTGCAAGACTGGAGATGGGCTGGCCCATGCCCTTGTGAAACTAGATGCTTCTAACAGGTTAGTGTATACATCTATAGGGTAATTATAACTATTGGCCATGCCCTTGTGAAACTAGGTGCTTCTAACAGGTCTGTGTACAAGTAGAGTAATTATAATCTAACAAGTCTGGTGAACATGGAGAGTAGTATACTATAGGCTTCTTGAACGAGTAAAAATAGATGAGCACTGTTAAAAGGTCTGCTTTTATTAAAAGTCTGGTTAATACTAGTAAAATTAGCTGCATCGAACGGATCTATGGTATAGGTGGAGTGATAGGAAACATGGTTTGCATTAATATTTATGCTTAACTACTCACTTAAAGAATTATAGGCTAAGTTGAATGTTTTACAACTGATTTAGTCCTATTGGCTAAGTAAATTTTAATCAAAATATTAATTACGAGCAGCAAAATAAAACCTATTTTAAAATTTTGTTTCTTAATTTAACATAGAGACTAATGTTAGCTCTTAGTTGTTTGTGCCACTGATTTTTAAAAAAATCTAAATTTCTCTTGATAAAAAACATTAATTTATTATTTGACAGAGAGTTGACTGATATCGAAATACTTCAAACATTTAAGCATCTTCGCTATGTCAAGCTGAACAAGAACTCGTTGAAGAATTTGTTGCCACTCAAGAACAACGAGCACATGATAACGCTGGAGGCCGACGACAACGAGATTACTGAAGTGGAGCTGCACGACCTGCAGTACGTTCAAATGATCAGCCTCAACAACAATCGACTGACAAACTGCGAGTGCCTCAGTCATCCGCAGCTCACCGTGCTCAGTCTGAGAAGTTAGTAAATATCTTTTTCTCTTAATTGTTGCAGTTTCTATGAACAGTGTTTAAATCTCAGCAGCAGAAGTTTAAACTGCAGTGTGGTTATAAAATTGAAAATTGGTATTATTAATCTGACATATTGTTTAGTTGCTTCATTGATTTGGAGGAGTTGTATCTCTCTTGAGATTTGAACCTTTAAACGTTTTGGAGTAAAATATTAATTGTGTTCGGAAACTGGTCAATCAGCATTCTGCTCTGAGCTGCCATTGACTGATCCAGATAGCTTTCTGTACTTGACCAGGAAGATTATATCCTTGCGAATCTGAATGGACTTGAATTTGTTTTGCCATGGATTAAAACTCAGAATAGATAGTATTCTGCAGTTGTATAAAATGCAGACTACTGTCTGAGCTGAGTCTTAATCCGTGGCATTATATTCCTTGCTACACTAATCTTCCTAGTTTTTACATCTTTTTCTTACCTATTGTACACGTTGTCTTTGAAAAACATTTCAGGTAATTTATATACACCTATATTCCATTTTTGTGACCCTTTCCTAGTATTCAAGCCCCCTATTTTTAAATAAATTCTTTAAATTTCTGTAGATTAATCAAATTAATTAATGGTTATATGAATGGCGGTGTTATAGATTGTCAATTGAAAGTTGGTTGAGTTATTGGCAGGTTCATCATCTCAAAGATGCACTGATAAAGCCACTGATGCAATTCACTGAAATACAATGAAGATTTAACGTTCGTTTCTTCTCTCGTAGTCAGGGACGAGGAAGATGCAGGCAGAATGTACAAATACTCATAATTTCTAAGCAATATACATGTATATTTATTTATACCAGTGCTTGCTCAGTAGCTTACTAATTTCTCTTTTACTGCACAATGATTCTCTTTTCTAATGCAATATACACACCACTGCTGATATGTTTGCATGTTTGTATAGATAACAAAATAACGAGTCTGGAAGAATTGGCATGTGAGAGACTATCAAATCTTCACACTCTAGAGTTGAGAGGCAATCAAATTGTATCATTATCGGGACTTTGTTTGCCTCATCTACAATATCTCTATCTGGTATCAGTTTACTTCTATGTGACATGATTGAATCAGATTAAGGTAGAAATTTTATTAATTAGTTATTGCATTTTGTGGAGTTTTCAGTAAAACATGCCCTGCTAAATTATATTTTAATAACTTGCTATATATTCCTAATTACTTGTTAGCATATTTGGAGAAAATTAAACAATCCTAATTAATTACTGAGTATTATATTTGCCTTGCAGTGATTCCCCACTTAATTGATTTTAATTTGATTTGATTCGTGACTTACCTGCAAGATAACAATTATCTGTCACAAACACCTTGCAATAACTGCACTGTAGTACTTCAGTTTGAAGAAGCTGTATAATTGTAGACTCTCTGTCTATAATGACTAAAATTTTTACCAATCTCTGAGTAGTTTCTTTATTGTTTATTACGTCTGTGCTATTTGATGTCATTTCAATTCTTTTAAAAATGACGAATTTTTTCATATTATTTTGTGCAGGCCGAAAATAAGATCAAACGATTAGTCAAGATGGAGGATCTAGTGGCTGAATTTCTTCATATTATTTTGTGCAGGCCGAAAACAAGATCAAACGACTAGAGAAGATGGAGGATTTAGTGAGTCTGCGCCTGATACACTTGCGTGGTAATCCGCTTGAGTTCTTGTCCGGGCTCTCGGAGAACAATAAAAACTTGCAGCAAATAAATCTCAGGTGGGAGATCGAAATGGACAAAAATAAAATAAAATTCGCTTCGACAAGATAATGGCTGTTTTTAGCTGTAAATGCACATAGCCTATATGTTAACTTTTAATTATTTTAGTCAATGGAATGTTATTTTAAATGAATTTTTCACAAGCTAGAAAGGTATCATCGTTATCTTTAAATGGTAACTTTTGCAACTAATGAAAACATTAAGTAGATAGCTGAAGAGCTGAATTTTATACACTGGCAGCAACTTTTAAATTAAACCTATATTTCTATGCGATCCTTGTATCTTTTCCTCATTATCCACTGCATTTGCAGATTATGAATTTATACCGATTATTACCCTGATGATATTCATAATCTATTGAGTAATCAGGTTGAGTCTTTTCCTGGTAACGAATTTCAAATATATGTAGCTGAGTGTTTAGAGCTTCAGTTAGCTTTCTGAAGCTTTAAACGACTGTTCTTGAGATCATGTGATCAATTCCTGGTCGAGCTGATCAGAGAGTAAAATCTCTGATAATTAAAGGTTTGATAAAACGGACTTTTAATATAAGCGTCCCTAAATGTGTTATAAATTATCAGTCACTAGATCTAATGCGTGTTGAATGCAATTAAATGAGGTAGGCTAAAGGACGATCATGTCTAACTACTTTTTGTGTTGTTCTAGATCAACTGCTGTGAAGAACGTGAATGAGCTGCGACGCCTGTACAAGCTTCCTGCTCTACAAATTCTAACTCTCATGGGTATTACAGTGGATGTCTTCTAGAAAGCTATCGTTTAAAAACAATGAAAATTAATTCTGTGGAAATTGCTGGGTAGTCTGCACATTCATTGTTGACAATGAGTTGTTTGTATACCTTTAGATAATTTGTGGTTAATTGTATAGATAATTCTAATTATTTTGTTACATATTTTAAAATGATACTTTTTCTGTCAGTAGTTAGAGTTTTTTGATAATATCTCGGGTCATATATCTCATTGAACTGTACCTAGTGCTACTGTATCACTGTGAATGCAAGAAGAAATTATTTTTTAAATCCTTGATTAATTTTATCTGCAGAAATGAAAGTATTCTTTTCAATAGTCAATTAATAAGTCGACGTTATTGATTGATTTCGTCAGTAGCTATGAAACGTTGCGATGAGTGTGTGTTTTATTTGCTTTTATTCTCAGTAGCAGTAATTTAATCTATACTATTCATATACAATGAATATATTGAGAAAAACATTTGTTATAGCTACTGTTATAATTATAACAGTTGTTATGATATATGTAGCGACGTGGTATGACGTCAAAGAAGCTACACTTTTTCTTTAAACATGCGCTGATTGATTTATTATTAAGGGATTGAGTGACTGATCTTTTATGCTTGTTATGTCCGGACTGATGAAGAATAGACCAATTGTTAACTGCACGTGTTGTAAAAGGCGACAAAGCACTAACATCTAAACCAACGTCAGAAGGGCACTCAGTTGGCGAGCGCCTAGGCTCCTGAAATCGCTGAAAAATTTCTAAAACGAATGCAAAGTTAGCGTGGGATGCAGTGATTAAGAAGGAACATAAATAGGAGACTGGTGACGTCAAACGGAGAGGAATGGAGTAGGCATATTCGTATCCTGACCTCAGTTAAACTAAGATTCAAGGGAAGATGATGATGATAGCGATGATGAGTGACTGACTGGTTTGATTAAATTAATTAATTTTCGTATTTTCGCTGGCAATGTAGAGGCTTGAGAGACCTTTAATTAATTGAAGATTGGATCTACTCGCTTATATCAGAGGCTCGTATCTGCACCTTCTCACTTGAACTAATTGACAACCTTCAATTGATTGATTGAGTTGATTGATCGATTGAACTGTTTTATTTACTTTTGATAGATCGATTGAACTGTTTTATTTTTGGATTTATTGTTTGATTGATTGATTGATTGTTTAATTGATTGATAATATAGACAGTCCAGTGGCGGAGGAAGAGACGTACAAAGCGGAGGTTCTGATCTTCGCTCCTAACCTACAGCGACTTGATAAAGATGTCATCAGTGATGAAGAGAAGCAAGAAGCTGCCAGCATACGAGATGAAAGAATAAAAGAAAATATGTTTGAGGTTTGTTTCATTTAACGGCATTTTTGCAGGTTTTGCATTTCTCTTAAGTATCATTACATTATTATATTTATAAAAAATTATAAACCTCTTTTAGTTAATAGTTTATAGTAAATGTTATACTACATTTCTATGTTCTGATTGTAGCAGAATTGCGCTCTAAATTAATCTATTAATCAGAATCTAACTAGAAATTAGCTAAGTAAAATTATACGCTATAAATAGAGATAAAATGTGCTAACGTGTGTTTAACTCCACACAAAGTGTAACAAAGAAAAATGCCATAGTGGTCCCAATTTTCAAAAAAGGAGATAAAGGCGATATAGGAAACTATCGCCCAACATCTCTTACATCAATTGTATGTAGATTAATGGAAGATAGTCTTAGAGATCAAATGATGTCCTACTTTGCTAAAAATAATTTTATGTGCTCAAACCAAATAAAGTTTCTTGCCAAAGTGATCAACAAACACTCAATTACTCCGTTATTTAAATGAGCTATCATCAAGTTTAGTAGATGGAGGTCAAGTAGACCTAATCTACCTTGACTATTCAAAGCCTTTCGACAGCATAGTCCATACTAAATTACTATTTAAGATAAAACAATATGGTATCGCCGGAAATTTATTAGTATGGCTATCATCGTTCCTAAATGGTAGATTGCAGTCTGTTAAAGTAAACAATAGTTTCTCCGGATGGTCAGCAGTAAATAGTGGAGTTCCTCAAGGCAGTATTTTAGGACCTTTAAATCGTTATCTGATTGTGAAACCGTCCAAAATATCTTTATTTGATCTCCCTTTGGTCTAATCATTGGCAGCTAACTCTTGCTAGTGACAAATGTCAAATCATTTCTTTTTCAACCAATAAAGTAGCCTTATTTAACTGTAACTATCATACAAATTCTTACCTCTATTAAGGGTAACTGAAGTAAGGGACCTGTGGTTAAAAGTTGCTATGATTTCTCTTTTTATTCCCGCTTAAAAGCTATGTGTAATAAAGCTAGTAGAAAGGCATCCATAATCCTAAATTATTTTTAAGTAAAAAAATGAAGATATATTATTTAGAGCATTTGCAGTTTTTGATAGGCCTATCAAAAAGTAAAAGTAAACACGCATTATAGTGAAATGATCAACTATGTCGATATCTATCACTTTTACCACATGTTTAATCTATTAGACAATTTAGACCATTTTCCGTACAACCAGTCCAGTGAATGTCCGAGATTTTACTCTCAGATCATCCTGTATCCTGTACTACTGCTCAAACTTCTGGTCCCCATATCGGAAATCGGAAATTGCTTTAATCGAATCAATCCAAAAAGATTCACTTGAATTGACACGTATAATTACATGTATGATGTGATAAATGAAATAAAGCGATACTAGCTAGAGCTAAACAGTTACTTTAGTAAATACCTATACTATCTTAAGCTACATACTTCTCGCATCAGTACCTTCATTCAGGCTCCAGTAGAAAATATTAATGGTCATTGCGAAAATCGAGCAATTTTTTTACAAGCGCTTCTAATATGGGCACCACATAAATTATAATTAAGGCTCAACGTATTTCTCAGAGCTATGCTATACTGTAACTATCAGTAGCTAAGTATCCGTGAATTGTATTGCGTCAGTTTGCGTGACGCAACAGAATGGCGACATTTATAGAGAAACTATCAATTTAACAATATTTTCGACGTCCCTGATAATAGCCAACTGGGGTGGAATCATCAAATTAATTGATTAATTAATTTATTAATTGATTTAGGTGATTGATTGAGTGATCGTGTTTGTGTCTGTAGCTGGACTACAAGGAAGACATGGATCAGGACGAAGGGGAAGAAGAGGAAGAAGAAGAAATGAAGGAAGAGGGAGATGTGACTGATGCTGAGGCCACTGGAGATGAGAAGAGTGATAGAGGAAGCGATGATAATGAGGAAACAGGAGCAGAGGATTAGACATACTGAGGCAGACTAGAATACACACAGAGGCAGACGATTAGACACACTTAGGCAGAGAATTAGACAAATGTCATAGAGGTTGAGAATTAGAAACGCTGAATATAAACTGATGCAGACAATTAAACTGACAATATACATGTGCATGTAGGTCCTATATTTCTCAGTCGAGTTCTTATCACACACTGTCTTTGAACGATGAAATGAAAGATAAACATTACGCACCAGTAATTAAGTTTATCAGTGTTAGTTCCATCGATGAAAAGCTTAAGTTTGTACGATTGTGCTTTATCAAACTATAAATTTGTAAGTTTCGATATTGATTCTACATTACTTTGTTGATTTTACTATTTTATTATTTTTTTATTTTATTATTTTTCATAGAAAAGCTGCTTTACGTACTACAGTTTATTTGTCTTATTCGCTTCCGTTTTCATTTCTGCGGTGGGCATGAACATCTTTTACCTAGCCATATGTATAGGGTATTAAGATAAGTTTTTCTGTCCTGAATATCTCTTCACGGTAACGTCACCATTTATGATTTCATTTTCTTACAAGCAAGAATAAAAAATTATGTAGAAGAAGTAATAATAAGAATAAAGAAATATAATGTATAATAAAAAATTAAACGAAGAAGTACTAGAGAGGCTTGATATAGCTGACTATTTACACGTGTTCAGAAGAACAGAAACAACTGAGATGATGTTAATGCTGATATGATTAATAGAATATTACTCCTTAAAGTGGATGTTCAATCAAATGAGTTAGTTAAGAGAGAGTAAATATTGTCAATAATATTTAAAGGAAATGTTAAATTAAGATAATCCGTTAATCATAATAGGGCAGGTTCGTAATGTAAAAGCAAATTCTTTAATTACTATTCATTTATTTAATTAGGTGATGCTATCATTTTCATACTACCATCCATGTAGTAATTAGCGAATTAAATGAAAAACACTCAGTACGTTGTACTTATCATAAAATGTATATTTCCATTAGACTACGGCAGATTTCTTGCTTTGCATAATTTAAGCCTACGTTCAGTTGAAACTAAATATACAAAACACAGTCTGCTATCTCGCTCACTGACGAGCAATCGCTCGATCATTAAATTTAAATCAGTCTCAATGTAAACTTAAAGTTACTTAAAATGTAGGACCTAATTGATTTCTATGAAATCCTCTGAAGCAAGCAGATGTTGGGCTCCAGACGCAAATAAAGGCAAATGCGACAGCGTATTTTATGATGTTGAATGAATGAATTTAAAGAAGTACATGTACATATGTATATTAAAATCGAAAAAAGTCTATACTTTTTCAAACAGTTACTACTTTTCCGACAATATAAAGCTGTCTTTACTAGGCAGATATCAAAGCTTTCTACTGAACATCAGAATAATAACATATGCACTAATTTGTATTTGGAAAGATATACTAGCAGAATTTTCGTTTTGCAATTTTTTTATCCAATATTTTCTTCCAACTACACGAAGCAATGATGTTGTCATGTTACGTCGAATTAATCACGTGATAAAATGGAGGGACAACTTTATTTATTGCGAGACGATGAGATAATCGAGGGGACATATATGATGAGACAAGCTTACGATTCAGCCAGATCGAATATTGATCCCCGCCCAAGGTCGGCGTCGAACCCCAAACCTTAGGTTCCCGCTTAGCCCTAACTCTACGATCATAGCTGGCGTTGTTGTTGTTGAAATGCGTATCGTATAGGACCGGATTAATCTGCGGTCTCGTAGATCTAAATGGATCATCGGTAGAAAACTTGGAGGCCATTGGTTCATTTGTGTTTCTGGGTCTCAACATCTCACTGGTTCTTGCCTCACGAACACTCCAAGGTGACCATGGATAGATCAACGGCTGACGAATATTAACGTGGTTTGGGATTGTTCCCGGTCGTCGTGCCGGATCATTTAACGGATGAGATCTGGACATTGCTGCTCCATCCGCACCGGAAGAGTCCTCCAGGACGCCGACACGGATGACGGAATCGTTATAGAGACTTTGATAGCGGTTGGTATCGACACTTTCGTACGGCTTCGCCTGTATATTGACCAGACCCCTTTTAAACAGGACGTAGGGATGACTGATGAGGTTGTTGTTGTTGTCAATTTTATCGTAACTCAATCGACGTTTCGGCAAAGAATCGAAATTGATGACGCTAAGGGTTGTCTGCTGGCTATCATTGATCTTGTGTGATAGATGTTTGGCGGGAGGTGTTTTGCCGGTGCTCTTGAATTCTGCCGGCACTGCTTTATTTGACACTTGTTCAGTAATGGATGAGCTGCTCAGCGAAATCCGTGGTCGCATTAATTTAACCGACTTTTCGGGTTTTGACATTCGCTGCTTGCTGGTAGTTTCTAGCTTATCGAACCTTTTAATGCCCACTGAGGTCGGCTTTGTTTCTTTTATCAGCTGATTATCTGAAAAACCAAAATCTTTGCCCGACAAATCTTTAGTTTTAGAATCCCACGTCGTTGAACGCTTCAAGGTAGATTTTTCTTCAGTTTCTTCTCTATCCACAATATCGCGAGATGATGGTTGATCTGCGTCTAATAGTGGAAGAGTGGCAAGAGAACGCGTGGTTGAAGTGTCAATGGAGCTGTTTCTAGCATTAGTATTCACCTGGGTCCATCTGTTCCCTAGAGGTATCATTTCGGGTGATAGTAGTAAGTTCTTTCCTGGATCGTCACTCTTCAATTCCGAGATCGGCTTCAAGAATACTGAATCACGAGAAGAATTACCAGCTGTGGAATGCTTGTCTCCAGATTCCGAACTAGCACCATCTGCGGAGATCTTTGTTTTAATTTTGTCAGATTTCTGATCCTCATTATTTGACCGTGGTGAGCCTTGTAGAGTTGGCGAAGACTGTCGCGATCTCAGCGCAAATCCCTCTGTTATCCTAGAACCACCGCCTACGGATTTGATTCCCTTTCCATCCGGTTCCATATTTAAACTTTTAGCTGATTTGGACTTCCCTCGTCTAACCTGCAGAGCGCGCATCTCCTCCTGAAGAGCCGTTGGACTGTTGACTCGGAAGACTACTTTCGACAGCTTAACGCTCTTCCTAGCCGAGAGTTCAGACGAAAAATCCTTGAGGGAACTCGCCCCGCTGTCTCGCGGTGACGTACCGGTCGACGAGAGATAAGAGCTGTTGATACTTCCCAGAGGCTCGTGTGCCGATAGAATTGTAAACTTTCCCGTCTCTCGAAACTCTCGAGTTTTCTCCCCTGCTCTATCCATCCTTACTTCGAACATCGATGCAGGGGTACGGTCGTCTTCGTCTTGATCCAGTGTTGCTGCCGCCACCGCAAACTGCTTCCCTCTATCCGGCAGCTGGAGGCTACGCAGATAGGCGCTAGGACGGAGAAGTTCGGAGGTTGAGTTTCGATCAGCGGTTAGCAGCGAACCGAAAGTCCGACCTTCGTAGATCGCCTCGAAGTTTCTCTGCGATTTGACCGGAGCCACCGGGACATTACGTCGCGCCTTATCGAAACACTCTATCGACATACCTGCAGGGAAAAGTTTCAGAAAACGTCAATTAATTATCGCCTATCAATTAGTTAACTGTCTAAACGTGAATGATCGTTTATACTATTTAATTATATATTAAACTGAATTTATTCACTTTCAGTGCAATATGTACAATAACCAATTTTTGCGCTTAGATCGTTGCTGATTATGCTATTGAGTTAAGTTGACATTGAACCGAATTGGTGGTTGGATGGCGTGTTGTTCGACAGAGGATCAGTAGGTTCAGGGTTCAAATCTTGTGCTCTCAATTGTGTTTCCATGCTCGATAGCATTGGCACGCTATCGAGCATGGAAACTGACGTTAATCATGGTTTTAGCTTTTTACAATCTGTAACTGACTGTTTGTTAAACTGTTCATTTTGAGACGTTTCTGCCGTCGCCTTCGAGTAAGAAACCTGCCATTAAGTCTTCAGTATACTGTTGTGATGATGCAGTTAATTAAAAAATTGATGGTAAACAAATAAACAGGAATATCTGAAAATCTTATCTTAAACAAGCACGTAATTCCTTCTTGATTCAGTACGGTTATGTTAAATATTTAAAATGCAGTTATCAATTATGCACGTAAAGTTTAGCGATTGTTTTCAACCACAAACACGAGAACACAACAACATTGTCATCAAAAGAACATTGTCAGAAGCGACGGCGCTAGAATTCGTAACTGCCCCTTCCGGCCTACCAGATGAGAGTTCTTTCTATTCCGATATTCTTTCAAAATAGTTGATTTAGATCATGGATGCATTTTATAAGACTTTAAATAAACGCCCAACTTTGACTATAGCGAAACATTATGGCTGAGAATATAAATTAACATAGACTGAATTATTTAGATAAATTAATGTCGCACTTAGTGTTTCGTGAAGAAGGCCAGGTACAATCTCTCTCAATGCAGTACAGTTCGTCGCCATGCATGGATTGGCATTGATTTCTATCAACCACACCTGTGTATAACAATCAACCACACCTGTGTATAACAATCAACCACACCTGTGCATAATAATCAACCACATCTGTGTATAGCAATCAACCACACCTGTGTATAACAATCAACCACACCTGGAGTATAATAATCAGCCAATGTGTATAAGAATCAAAAGCACCATGGTATAAGAATCAACCACACCTGTGTATAGCAATCAACCACATATGCGTGGTTGATTGCTGGTTCTAACCACTGCTAGTCCGGCTCTAATAAAACGCTTTTGTTATTTATCTCAATTCTTATTGTCTAAGCTAACGGACTAGCACTAATAGCTTCTCTGTTACTTCCATACAGTAACAGCAGAATCCAGATAGCATTAATCTAACAAGTTCTCTCCCTCTCTCTATCTCTCTCTCTTAGTGCACTGCCTACTGGCTGGTCCATGGTATATATAACGCCTCCTCGCTTCTCCGTCTTCCGATTTTCTCTTCATGTCCACATATTAGTGGATCTTTAAATCATCTGACATTTTTAATCTCGGCCTGCCTCTGCCTCCATTTCCTTCCATTCTGCCTTCTATGACCTTTTTAGTAGACTTTCCCCCATCAGAATGTGTCCTATCCGACTCTTCTTCCTATTTCTTAATACATTTATCAACTGTCTATCTGTACCAATTCTCTCCAGAACCTCTTAATTTGTAACCATTTGAGTCCAGCTAATCCTTTCCATTCTTCTCCATATCCACATTTTCATTACCTCTAGTTTCCTAATACCTTCCTGAGAACTAACTGCAGCCGCATAATTTTGATTTTAACCACTGTGACAGCTATTTCGCTTTAAAAATGTTAAATTGAACTTTTAAATTGTCGTAGCTCTACGCCATTAATCGAGCCTACAATATAAATAGATTAGCTAAAGCCATCAGGCTATAGATTAGAAATTTAGGTATTAATCTTCACCTTCATGTTGCTGTCGATCATAAAGTCGAATCCATAGAGATCAAAGTAGCCGACCTTAGCCTGTAGCTTGCTCTTGACGGCATGGAAACAATACAGCATTATCAGCTTCAACTTGTTCTAAAAGTACAAAAATAGCAGCTTCAATTTGTTCTAAAAGTACAAAACTATCAGCTTCAAATTGTTCTAAAAGTACAAAAATATCAGCTTCAACTTGTTCTAAAAAGTATAAAAATATAATCTTTAACTTGTTAAAAAAGTAGAAAGATACCAGCTTCAAACTCTAAAAAGTACAAAATGTCAGATTCAGCTTGTTCTAAAAAGTGCAAAATATCGGCTTCAATTTGTTCTAAAAAGTACAAAATATCAGCTTAAACTGGGTTTTTATTCAAACTTGTCACGACTCGTTCTTCCAAAGTGGCTGCTCATCCAAGTACTAACTGAACCCGAGGTGTTTAAAATCGCTCAAGCCGAGCACGATCTATCAAGCACGTTAAGCCCGCAACCGCAAGAGTTGATATCAACTTTCGCTAAAAGTACTTGACAAACATCTATCACCCACCTTAAGAACTTTATGAACCCAGTCGGTTCCAATGTTTTTGTGGGGTGCCACTTTGCGATTTATATACGAGTTGAGCCTGTCCATACTCCAAACTGTGTCCTCCTTAAAGAACTCATAGGCAGCGTCCTTCTTCTGAATAAACTACAAATTCATCAATCACTCCATCAAGCAGTCATTCAATCAGAGTCAATCTGATAGTTGTAGTTTATCCATCAAGTAAAATACTCTTTAATAAAATACACCATGTTAAAGTCTATTACTATAATCAGTTATATAATTTATCTAGCAGAAGTGAATTTTAGAATTTTAAATTTAAAATACTAATTTTAACTATTTAATCAATGAACTATAGACAAAATAATTTCAGAATAAGTTAACAATTTATACTGTAAGTTGTCAGCTGTCGATCATAAATTCACAGCATTTCCTCATTGTGATTAGATTGCTCAATTACAGTTATTTACTTCAAAACCACATCAGTTATATTTGTTTTCGTATATAGTTTTACAAATCCTTTGAATGTGTATTATTCTTCTGTTAAAGAAATCGAAATGATAAATGAAAAAGTGATAAAAGAAAATAGAATATAGCATCCGGTATCAATAAAACAACACGGATATAAATTATACTTTGCGCTTGTACAGAGAGGCAACTAGGAAGAAAATTGAAACAAGACGATATATCAACAGTCTATTACTGATTGATTAGCTATAGTAAAGTAAGAACTAAGAACCATACTAGTTAGTTATGGTAGAGTAAGAACCTGATTGGTTAGTTATCATTGAGTAAGAACCTGATTGGTTAGTTATTGTAGTCTATGAACCCGATTGGTTAGTTATCGTAGAGTAAGAACCTGATTGGTCAGATGAGTCAGCAGATCTTCGGACTCAAGGCTGTACTGCTGCAGACAGAGCCTGGCGTAGCCCTTGTGGTAGTAGACCATGTAGGGCTTCGTGCAGGCGATCAACATGTAGGCTCGGATATCAAACTTGCGGTTCTCCAGAAGTAGAGGATTCATGATATACCTGTAGAACAAAATAGTGAGACTCAGCTCAGATGTAAATACTGTCGAGCTAGAGAATTGCGAAATGCAGTCTTCGAAAACTGTAGCGGATTATTGAAATGATTAAATCTCTTAGTCGAATTCAGGAACTGATCATAATTTAAATTTAATTAGCAGGACTAGATAAATAAAGACCATAGTGATTTATAGTAGATTCTTACAGACGTATTTTCCTAGAACACAGTACAGCCTAACTTATTGTCAGTGCATATTTAGCCTTCGAATGTGTATTTTATTTTGCCTTTTTGAGAGAACTGAGAGAGAGAGAAAGAGAGAAAGAAAGAGAGAGAGAGAGAAAGAGAGGAAGACAGACAACTATGCTTAATGACATTATCATCAAAGCACGAAATACAAAATTGCACATACAAACGGGTCATCAAAAAGGATAATAAATCCTATCTAGTTGACAAGAAAAGAAGAAAGAAAAGAAGAGAAAGATTATAAAAAGAGAAAGATTGAAGATCTAAACGTGGGAACATTTTAAATTGGAAAATATATTCCATTTACAGGTTTATTATGCCCTTTTCTTTATAACAAGTCTATAAATAAAACAATAGAATTTCAGTTAATAAACAAACCTTTGAATTATTCGATCCGTTGTTACTTTCTTCTTCGGCGTGTCAGGCACGTCTCCGGCACACTCTTCGTCGATGAATTCACTGATGTCCCTGATGAGCTGAATGCCACGACCTTGGTTCATAGCCGACGGCTTACTGATCCAAATGTCACCCGCTAAAAACAAAGAAAAACTATATGAAAGAAGTGTTGAAAATGCCCAGTAATCTATTTACTTATTAAAGGCTCAGCCAGAATAGAGGTTCGAGACATAAATTTAAGCACGTAATCTATTTCCTCTTCAGCATCTAGCATACTATCATTTAGTGTAATGCCATTTAGCGTAAATCAGGAGAAGTTATTCAAGTACATTGAAAATATAGCGGTTACAATGAGTTATATATAAAAGTTGCTCTTGTATTTATAAAGATAAATATTTCCAAAGCATTTAAATTGATAAAATACATGTATTTAGATTATAAATAATTTAATAAATCAACTAGTCTGCATAAACATATAGAAATAGAATCTGATAAACAATCAATCATTCTCTCTAAGTTCCATAAAGATTCTGCATATTAAGCAATACTGGCGTCTACAGAGCGCCCTGTCCTCTGCTCTTCTATTATAAAGCTAAATATTTAACTCTACTCATATAGAGTTAAATAGATAAACAATTCTCCCAAACAGCTAAATAGCTGAATTGTTCTCCAATCAAGCTAAATAGCTAACTCTTCTCTTATCAAGCTAAGTAGCTAACTCTTCTCATATAGAGCTAAATAGTTAAATTATTCTCCAATCAAGCTAAATAGCTAACTCTTCTTCTTTAGAACTACACAGCTACCAATTCTCATATCAAGCTAAATAGCTAACTCTTCTCTTAACAAGCAAAGTAGCTAAACTTATTTATATATTTCTTTATTTATTTCTAAACTCTTCTCCTATAGTCTATAGAGTTAAATAGCTAACTATTCTCATATCGAACAACATGATAGCTAATGAGCTAAACACTTCCTATATCGAGCTAAATAACTAAACTATACTCCTATTGAGATTAAACTAAACTCAGATCATTATATGTAGTAAATTATCTATAAACAAGTGAGTGAGTTTCCGACAAGTGAAAGTAATTCAAATTATTTACTGCTTACGCTATCAGATATATTTAGGTCTACTAAAAAAAAAATTGTGAAATAAAAAATTGCAATTTTATCATTTATTAACGATTAAATTAACATCTATAAACAAACGTGCAACTTTATCGATCATTTTCCTTTTCCGTATTGCCGCTGCAATTGTCATTATTGCAATGTCAATTCGTATACAGACCCTAGCTAAACTTGTATACAAGGGAAGAAGATAATATTATTAAGATGATAGTACTGATGATGATCAAATGTCATAACCACGAGAGTTACGTGCACAGTCGTTCCAGAGTCCGCATCAGACACTGGATTTGAGTTTATTCTGGCTGGAGCCAGTGGCAATGTCGGTAAGGTATTCGGCTGCGGATCAGTATGTGCGGGGTTCAAATCCTGGGCTCGCCCATCACCGACATCGCTTTCGAGTGAGGAAACTGACATTAACATTAGCTTTACCTGCTTTTTTAACTTTACAGCAAATCAACAAACACTCTGTTGTAATATAATATCTTATTCTAATTAATTTTTTCACTTTCAAATATAATCGCGAGGCTTACGTTTAAATCTTTGCATGAACAGTTTACGGTCAGACGGATCGCAGAGTCGGTATGTTTCGGGTAGAAAATCTTCAGTCTTCAGCTGGATTAAACTGGAGAGGTTGAGAAGAGATCGAATTTTCTCGAACCTCTGCAGCGTAATCAGCATACCCAGCTTGTTTGTCAGCAGATAGCAATTCGGTATTCTATTCACCATCTGCTCCCCTGAAATCAATTAAGTCATATTTCGTACAATTGATTCAGTAAAATTTAGCAACAATCAGTAATTTTAGTGAGGAAACTGACGTTAACATTAGCTTTACCAGCTTTTTGAAAGTGTAATGTTGTAGAGTTTATTTTTCATCATAAATCTGATAACATTTCGCTATTAAACTCAATAGCACATGTCCAGAAATGAGTTAAATCAAGCAATCGCTTCATACAGTCGATCAGCATCTTCATCGTCGTCATCATCATCATCGTCCTCATCATCTTCCATTGAATCCCAGATTGGCGAGCGCCAGGATACGAAGAAACCTAAACGGGTACTCACATGGAGCCATAAAATTGATCAATCAATAAAATTAATTATCTATCAATGATATTTTCTATATTTTATAGAATGAATTCTAACGTTCTTGTTCTTAAAGGGTTGGCAGTTAATTGTACTTACAACTACTAGTAAATAAAAGTATAAACAAAGGTATTTATAATCTCAATTGACCTACGTGATATTTAGTGATTCAGTACTTCAAAATTTCAGCAAATTACAAATTTATTAGTAACGAGCAAAAACAATTATATTTATCAACTAAAACAAATAAAACTTATTTGCCATCTAGAGACCCTCTAAATTGCTTACTACTCATCAGAGAAATTGTTATTGCATGATGCAATGCTCATCTTCAATCTAAGACGAAGAGTCCATTAAGCCGATAAACATGTATGTACTTGGTGATAGACGAAATTTCTTGCTCCTCTCTTGGCCGACGATGCCTAATGGTGTATTCAGCCAATCGCGGTTGAAGACATCCAAGCTTAACACAATTTTAATTTTTTTAATAAGATTTAAGTTGTAAGAATAAAGGCAAGGCGTGCTGCTATTGAATTATATATTCCGATATCTCACTTATCTTTAATAAAATAAAATTTATATGTCGCCATTAAGAGGAGCCATACCACCACTTGGGATCTTAAGATGTTTTGAAATAGTGTAGCCCTAACTTTTTATTTTATTGGATATATCTTGACTATAAGTGGTTGCCTATTCTGTACCACAGAAAAAAACTGAAGAAGTGAATAAAGCAATACCTTCTCTGAAGCTGTCGAAATTAATTGCATTACGTATTTCAACCCATTTCAGTGTAAAGTTCTCTGCCGATCTCTCGATTCTCTTCCAGCCCATTCTCAACAAGACCTGCTCAATTCTGAAAATGAACAATCAAGTATTCTTTTTTAATTTTATCGTTTATGAAAAAACTAGATCAGCAGTTCTCTCCTCAATTTTCACATCAGATTTTTCCTTAGAAAAATCTATTACTTATCCATACGGACAAATTTATCGTCAAATTTATCGCCCAGTTTATCTGAACAGATAAATTGGACGATAAGTCTTATAGTATATGGCCACAATTAATGTCGTTTGTCTTCGTTAGTCGATCAACTGGAAGAGAAAACAATATTGCACAAAAGATAGTGACAACACCTTTATTTATTTTTGTGTAAAATTGTGTAGACTAAATATAAATGTCAATGGTATAAAATACAATCACTTTCCCTTTCTCTGCCTGTCTTTACTCTCTCTCTCTCTCTCCTCTCTCTCTCTCTCTCTCTCTCTCTCTCTCTCTTTCTCTCTATCTCTTCAGTTTTCTAAATAATGCCTTTACAGCGGTATATATTACACCTCTTTAAGGATCGTAGCTTCCATGATTAAAATGGACTTGCGTAAGAATAGATCACATGATTTTGTATTAGATAAATTACTAGATTAGCCTATTAACATATCACAATACTGGGTCATCTGTTCTAGAAGTTTATAAGGAGCTTACCAATCTGTTATTATTGAGAATTTGAAATTATACCTATATAATTAGGCTATTGTTAATTATTATAGATATAATTTATGTGTTGATCATGCATGTATGCTATTGGCCAGGCAGTGGTCAAGCTGCAGAGTAATTGAATCTGATTGGTAGGTTACCAAATGATCGAGCGTCACCAAAGTTCATAAACAATGATAAAGATAATGATAATGTCATAATATTAATGATAAGTAATTAATAATAATTAATGATGATAATAATGATAATAATAATAATAATAATAATAATAGTGATATAACTTACATGCCGCTACCGTTGCCCCCTTGAATGACGAAAGTCTGCTCTCTGATTGGCTCCTGAGAGCGTGTCTTGACGGGCTTCGGTTTAGCTTCTTCTTCGCCCTGAAATCTCTTGCTAATCTCCTGAAGTTTTTCGTCAATCTCTGCGATCTGATGCTGTACGTAACTGCTTGCTTTACTGCTGCCGCTGTTGGCTGTACCGCTAATAACGGCTGTAGTATTATTATTAGCAGCTACAGAACTCCCGACACTGCTGTTGTTTACAGCTGTGGCATTGCTAACAGCAGCTACAGAACTGCTACTGACAGCTGTGGTATTGCTTGTAGCTGCGCTGTAGCTGCTGGCAGTGCTGTCGTCACTGCTAGAACCGCTGCTGTTGCTACTGCTGTTGATTTCGTTGCTGCTACACTCCCTGCTTACGCTGTCACAGCAGATTCCGCCATTGCTGTTCTTGCTGCTGCAGCTGCCTCTGCTGCTGTCGTCATTTAGCTTATCTTCTTCATCATCCTGATCATGTAGCTTCAGCAGCTGATCGCTAATCTCCTGCTGCTGTTCTTGTTCCGACTTGCTGTCGGCTGACAGGTTTTCGCCCTCCTCCACTGCGCAACATAAGTATTAGCCTAGGTTAATTGTTTGTTCGTTTGGTTATAAACATGTCAGACGCACGTGCTACGTGGTTTCAATCGCTTAATTTAGTTGTTCGTGAATTCCTTCATCACTGCATGGTTAACGATAATCATTACTTTTTGATAGTGCAATCGCAGCTAGCGTGGATTTATGAATAACTTCCAATAACTCTGTTGTTTCTTTTCTTTCAAAACTGTTAACAATCAGTCTTCCAAGGTAGTCGCCCATCCAAGTATTAACTGAGGCCCACGCGTCTTCCCTTAACTTGCTAGGTGTTTATTATTATTAAACACGGTTACACAAATTGCATGGGCTAGCTAGGCCGTTTATGCTTTATATCTATATGTTTTGGCCCAGGCTAGGCATAAAAAAATTTTAAGTTTAAATTAGGCAAAAAAAATAATTTTTAGAATGTCTTAATAGCGTAGGGGTAACGTCATGAAGTTTTAAATGCCTGATCCTGACGTGAATTGAATCCTCGTGGGTTCGAATCCCAGCCGCGCTGATCTGAGAGTAAAATCTCGGACATTCACTGAACTGGATACAAGGAAAATGGAATAAATTGCCTAAAGGTTTAAACATGTGGCTTTGAAAAGTGATAGTTAGTTGATCATTTCACTATAATGCGTGTTTACTTTAAAACAAGAACTAAGACCATAGGAAACCACTTCAAGACCATACTTTTTATTGAAGTTTAGTAAAGACTAATTAGCCTTTGTGTCAATTACTATAGACTTTGAGTACGAATATGTACCTCGAACCTGTTACTTGGCAGAACTGGTATCAGAGGGTGAGGAGAACGACAGTTAGAGAGAGAGAGAGAGAGAGGGAGAGAGAGAGAGAGAAACATTTGTTAGACTTAACCTTAAAAAGACTATACAAGTGTCATCCTGACACCTAATAGAGTAAACTTACTTTTATATCTCGATTCTCTGCGTTTTACTTCTTTTTTTTTAAATTTAGAAACTATTCAATGAAGTGACTCGTATTAACACCATACTGTTCTATACACCTTTCTTCGTAACTTGTGCTTCGATTTTTCCTGCAATATTAATAAATAACCTACTTAAACGTCATCTGATATATCGTTATCATCAATAACCTAAAAACGTTATCTGATATATCGTTATCATAAATAACCTAAAAACGTTATCTGATATATCGTTATCATAAATAACCTAAAAACGTTATCCGATATATCGTTATCATAAATAACCTAAAAACGTTATCTGATATATCTTTATCATAAATAACCTAAAAACGTTATCTGATATATCGTTATCATAAATAACCTAAAAACGTTATCTGATATATTTTACAAGTATTTTACTCAATTCGTCGAGCCTGCATGAAGCACCATACATTGTACAAGCAGGCCTATATTAAGTATCGAGCCAGGTAGCAGAAATCATAAACTTACTACGAATGAACTTCGAACTTTCAGCAATGCTGAATTATTCTGAGCGTTCACTCGATCGAGCTGTATGGAGGCTTTACAATAAATATTTTTAAATGATTGTAATAATAAGTTAATAACAACAATTCGACTGCTGTTCTGATCAATATCAACGTTGAGCACTATTGAGACAAATTCGAGCCGGCGAGCAAAAGAAGGTCCAGAAACGGTGCTAATTTCTAAATTCAGAAGCTCAGTTCAACGAAGAGTAATGTAATGTTCTCAATGCTACTGATGAAATACAAAGTCAAACAAATTTACTAGGATTCTCCAGTCCTCCGGCCTATTCAGATACTACTTAATAGAGTAGAAAAACTTTAAAATTCAATCTCAGAATATAAGTCTAAATTTCAGACAAAATCAAATCAGATGAATTAAATCAAATAAAATACACGTATTAGTCCACTTCCAATTACTAAATTGAATTCGACTGCTTACCTGAATAAGAAGTCAATAATAAAAGTAGGACAATTTAAGAGAAATTCTCTCAGCCGCCAATTCCAATTCAAATCAGATTTCTAGTCAAATCAGACTAGATTAAATCATATCCAAGGATTTACACGAAACAGCATTAATCACTCGCCAACTAACGCATACTGCAGTTAGTCAATTAAAGATTATTATGCCGAAGGAATCTTTTAAAATTGGTGAATAAGTGTAGCTTATGTTTAGAACGCTCGGTTGCTTAAGTAAAATTTCAAATATTTTGTAAACTTTTTGAGCAGAGTTTTAAAATAAATTGCTAACTTTCTGAAGCCCTCAAAAGTGGCAGGTCATTTAACACACCGTCACAAAAGCAAAAGTTGAATTAGAATGTTGAATTAGTTGTTGCAGCCAGCAACGAACATCATACATGAAGACATACCTGAGATCTTAAACATACGGGATCTATAGGCTGATTTAAATGATGGATTAATGATAGGAAATTCAAACTTAGCACGACATTTAGTCTATATTATTTCTCTGAATATATTTAAGAGACATGGACATTAAAAGTCCGTAACATGTGACAGGATATGTGTACATGTTAGGAACTATAGTTGGTCTTAAAAAACAGTGTACATCTTGAGAAAACTTAGTTTTATAGCTTGCTTTTTAATTTGAATCGATGGCTATTTATCCGTTTTAAAGATAAACATAGAAATAAGGTATATTAATTATTTATAATACTTCAAATTTGACGTTTCCTTTATTTAGATGTGACGTGGATTAACTGAAGATCTCATAAAAGATCACTTAATTTTAGCACAATAACTGTGCCTTTTATTTCATGAATATTTAATGAGTAGAGTACACCTTTGTTTAATGAAACTAAGCCATTAAAGTGTGCTGCTTTTAAAGGCTAACGAGCTACTAATGTTGACAATATAGGCTACATGAAAGAAATTGGCTTCATGAAGGTGTATAGTTAAATGTAGTGAACAGTTGTTAAGGCATAGTATAGACTTAGGATTAGCTCTCCCATAATAGACCTACTCTTTATGGTGCGCGAAAGCAGTATAAGAGTAAGATTACGTACCATGGACTTGCCACTTGGTAGTACAGTACACTGGAGGAAGTGAATGTTCGCAACTTGAAATTAATCGATAAAGTAGGCCAATCGTAAAGCTGCAGAACGTTGATACCTGACGATAAGTGTCATCAGTTTCAGTAGGCATATTAGTCTAAGTGTACGTAGCTGTACCTTACTACTGATCTATTTATATTTTATAGACCGCTTTTTTGTTCGTATGGTTCCACTATTACAAGCATGATCATCGCATGTGTTAAGAGTTCCTTGCTTTGTTGCTATTTTTGTAGCTTTCGTTTCCTTCCTCTCCATATTTGTTAGTTATCGTTGCTTTTGATGACACACTGATTGCACCGTCGCAGATTTAAGAATAACCTTCCATCATCCTGGGAATTGTTTCATTAAAAGCTTTCAACATTCGGTCTGTAAGGTGGTCACCCATTCATGTACTAACCGAGCCCGACGTAGATTAATTTCGTTCATAGCCGTGCAGTTTAACAAGGTGCTCTAAATCACGCCCCAAGTTACACACACACACACACTGATTGTGTACTTATCATACCCTTCTAATTAAACTGAATTGCTCGTTTTTGTCAACTTTTGAAGTTATAAGTCATTTCTCAATTGCGTTTACACAGGAATAAATCCGCATAACACAAGAAGGCAACGGTCTGGCGTACAATTCTACAGAACGTTATCACTGGGTATAAAATTTGTATAGCAAGGATTAACGCCAATCCAGTAAATACACAATAATATAATATACATGTACACCCATTTATTACGTCGCAATCTTCATAAAGTGATTGTCGACACTTTACATTCACAGGCTTGTCTCTCGATTGATCCTATTTCTTGGGATAATGAACCTGCATTGTTTTGGAACTCGCCCCTTCCATTGTAGCTCTTAATGAGCTGCAATAACGTAAGAATTCGCCAAGTTCGCTCAAGACGTCCCTAATACAGTCTTCAGATGATGAGCCGGACGAAAAACCCGTAGTATAAATTCTTACCTCTTTCTCTCTCTCTCTCTCTCTCTGTGAGTTCTACCTAGGGCAGGTTCAAGGTACATATTCCTTATAGCCTGGTTATGTTTTATCTAAACTTTAAGTATAATTTGGGAAAATTACGGCTTCTGAGGTTGTTTCCCGTTGCCTTCTTCAGTTCTTGCTCAGTCGTCTTTTACGCTACTATAAGATTTCTATTTATCCAGATTTCTGGATTTTAATATCAAGTCCCTGCGAGATTTAAAGTTACTATAGACTGATGAGACGATAGACAGTTTAAAGAAATATTATTGAACGAAGTATATGTATCAAAGCAGACATTACAACAGCACAAGTTTACATAATTAATATCGGCAAGCGACGAAACAGCGAGTTCATAATGTGTAGCAGAACAGCGCAATCTTCAACATCATAATATATATTATACATGTATATACACTATATACATGTACATACAGTATATACAATACATGTATATACACGTACATACAGTATACTTTAGCTGCCGTTGAAAGAAGAGTACATGAGAAATAAATTAATCGAGTGAAGTTTATTCATATTTTCAAGACGATCGTAAATATTTTAATCACTAAATGTTAATGGAACGTGATTAACTAACAGCACTAAACAAAGAAAAAACAACCAAATACGTGTCCATCACGCTTTACTACGTTACCAATGAAGACAGTTTACAGCGGCGCTTGCTTATAACAAAGGTTTAAGAATTTAAAAATAGGAAATTAAAAAAGGGGGAAATAGAAGATAAGAGAAGAGAGAGTCTAAAAAATTAAATATAAAATATATCTCTCAGTCGCCAATGATAAAAGAAATGGCAATTCTAGGTACAGATTTATATTAACCCATTACAGCCCAGCGCCCCTTTAAAGGGACGCTTGGTTATAAGTCACTAAATTAAAAGTTGTACTCGTAGCTATGTAATAAGTGACTTATATGTTGTAAAAATGATAAAGATAACATAGAAATATAAAAAACAATTTGATATAAAAAATAAGGTTGTAGTAGCGTGACTTGAAATCAGCTGTACTTAAGAAATGGCTGCAAGATTCAAAGACCTGCAAGTAACCATCCCAATTTTATATTATTTATATTGTATATATAATTGTTTTTGTATAAACTCGTTTATTACATGTATATCTTTATTTCTAATATGAATATAGTTGCAATTCTTGGAATTTGGTTCATGGAAAAAGTTGTTTGAATATTTGTGTCCCTTATAAGGGACGCTGGGCACTAGCCGAACTAAAAATTTCATAATTTCACTATAGTTGTGGCGCAACTTTCAGCCATAACTCTGCTGTTATATGAACCTTAAACCTTAATTAAGGCTATATTGTCTCACAATATCTACTCTGACCATTTAAATTCGAAGTACTCTTGACGTCTAAGTTGTGCTTTTGCACTACAGTGGCACAAATTCCTCAATTTGTGGCTGAATGATCAAATGATGAATTACCAGTTGACATCTGCAAACAACCTCTAGCGGATGCTCATGGTATAACAGACGAGGATAGAGCGATATATGCATCATATAGCTTTCTAAGAAACTGGAGCGTCTGTGGATTTCAAGCCAGTGAAACAGAGAAAAACGGACATGGAATGCCCTGTCCCATGAAGTCACTGACGAGAGTGAAGAAAGAACCTGGAGGTTCATATGATTACAGAAACAGCGGTGAAACACTGATGATCCGATGGAGTGATAGCAGTATTGTGACGCTAGGAAGCAAATTCAACAAATATGACGAAGGTTCAAAGATGATCTCAGGCAGTCAAGCCCAGGATATTTGTTCCTCAACCAACAATATTTGACGTCTACAACTCAGGAAAGGGTGGCCTTTACCAGCTGGATCAGCAGGTTCTGCATGTCGCACTCAGATTCATCAGCGTAAGTCGTGGTGGCCAATAGTTATCAACCTCACTTACGTTACACTTGTCAACTCATGGTATCTTGACCGCTGGATCGGGGTATACAAGACATCACACAATTTTATATATCCTTCAATTAAGAAGTATCTGTAGTGGATCTGTTATAACTTATTAGACATCTAATAGCAGAACCAAATAGACAATAAGTAATTTTAAAACTATATTATTAATTCACCAAGTCATATATTTCTGAAACATTTAGTGGACCATACCCATCAATTTTGCACAATTTTCAATAACCATACGACCTATCTTTACCTCAAAACAATATTGGCTCGCTCAAATTATTTCATGCTAGAATAGCGATACTGTATAACTAATTAGATTCTTTAAATAACAAGTGCAAGAGCTTTGGGCTACTTCCCTCAAACGTCTATTAATGTAACACGCTAAAAACGGCGTCCCTTCCCCCACAAATGTTCTCTGTTGGGCCCAGGTGAGCTTTTGATTGATTAAATCATTAAGTCCTAGATCAGCCGTATGATTTCTACACTGACGATGATAGGTCAAATCATGATTCCTAGATCGGCCACTGATTGACCAAATCACAATTCATACACTGACGTTGATAGGCCATATCACTATTCCTAGATCAGTCGTTCAGTGATCAAATCACGATTCCTAGATCAGCCGTTGATTGATCAAATCAAGATTCCTAGATCAGCCGTTGATTGATCAAATCAAGATTCCTAGATTAGCCGTTGATTGATCAAATCATGATTCCTAGATCGGCCACTGATTGACCAAATCACAATTCATACACTGACGTTGATAGGCCATATCACTATTCCTAGATCAGTCGTTCAGTGATCAAATCACGATTCCTAGATCAGCCGTTGATTGATCAAATCAAGATTCCTAGATCAGCCGTTGATTGATCAAATCAAGATTCCTAGATTAGCCGTTGATTGATCAAATCATGATTCCTAGATCGGCCACTGATTGATCAAAGCATGATTCATACACTGACGTTGATAGGGTATATCACTATTCCTAGATCAGCCGTTGATTGATCAAATCATGATTCCAAGATCAGTCGTTGATTGATAAAATCAAGATTCCTAGATCAGCCGTTGCTTGATCATATCACGACTCTTAGATTAGCCGTTGATTGATCAAATCAAGATTCCTAGATCAGCCGCTGATTGATCAAATCAAGATTATTAGATCAACCAATGATTGATCAAATCACGATTCCTAGATTAGCCGTTGATTGATCAAATCACGATACCTAGATCAGTCGTTGATTGATCAAATCAAGATTTCTAGCTCAGCCGTTGATTGATCAAATCAAGATTCCTAGATCAGTCGTTGATTGATCAAATCAAGATTCCTAGATCAGCCGTTGATTGATCAAATCAAGATTCCTAGATCTGCCGTTGATTGATCAAATCTTGATTCCTAGATCAGTCGTTTATGGGTTAAATCACGATTCCTAGATCAGTCGTAGATTTTATCAAATCATGATTCTAACATCAGCTCTTGACTAGCTCTAGATTCATACAGCAGCAGCTCGTCTTATCTCGATTCCTCGTTCGTTCGATGATTATATATATCTGAAATAGTTACAAGTAACAAACCTAATGACTATGATCACCTGATTATTTATCAGCACAAGTGGAATAAAATAAATATAAAAATTTAGATTTTCATACTACATATAAACTTTGCAAATAAAAGTATTCTCAGAAGTCGGGGTTTTTACTATTAAAATCGCTCCAGTGTGTTAACAATTATTGTAGGTATAAAATTTCTTAATAACGAAGTATTGATTTCAGTAAAATTATATATCTACAGAATAATCAAAACATAGAGAATAACCGATAAGATAGGAGAGCAACGATTAGCGTAAATACCTAAATGCATCATGAGCAAAGAGGTTCAAACAGACACAAATGCGAACTTTTTCACAACTAAATAAATTCAATGTTAATCCACAAATTCTACCCTCAGCCATCATGACATGGGAATGATATGGCAGTCACGAAGGTTAATTGTGCATCTGTGCTTGCTGTCGGCTGCGCTACTCCAAGTTAAACAAAATTGATAAAAATGGACCTTAAACCTATATTATTATTATTATTATTATTATAAGTACAGCTAAAATAAAAAATATCTAAGCAAGTATGTATGATGCAAAAATTAGCGAGGAAGTAAAACATTCTGACAGACACTTGTTGGAATAATTTAACACACGAGTAAAGTCATCACTGGCATAGAACTACTAAAGTAGGCAAAAGAGTTAGTTTTCTAGGTAAACAGTTTCTTTCATTCAAAGTAGCAACATTAAATTTCTAATTTTTTTAATGTAGGACAAGCCTATGCAATGATTGCCAGTAATAACCATCTACATACAAGAGAAGAACTTGTCTGACATATAGATAAACCTAGCAATACAGAAGGCAAGTTACATTTCAAACCACTAATTATCATAAAAAGTCCAAGTTACCTTTCATTCGTACTCATTATAGTAAATCATCATCAGCACATCGGCATCTTCCCTTGAATCCCATTTTCATGAGGGTCAGGATTATAAAATTTGGAAGCAATTCCTGGAGCTGAATGCTCACCACCCGAATGCACTTTCTAACGTTGGTTTGGATTTTATTGCTTTGTCGCCATTTACGACACTTTCAGTCCACAGTTGCCTCACCAACTGTGGCCACAACACCGAAATTTATTAACTATACTAAATATATATTTAAATGTATTTAAAAATTTCCATGTTTTAAAAACTTAGATATAAGAGTTAAGGATTTAAAAAATAAATACAACATACCTCATGATTCCTCACATAATATTCCTTCCAGTAAGTGCACCGGTCAGCAGTGATCATTTGGACCATGTTTTGGATCATTTGGACCATCCATTATTATTCATACCTCATTGACCAAAGACAATGCACCCATAGGTAACTGATGCTTCATGATTCTTCATAATGCCCTCATGGGTATTGGATGCTTCATTATCTGGACAATGCAACCATAGGATAAATAACTGATTCTTCATGATCTGGACAATGCACCCAGTGGTAGCAGATACCTCATGATCTGGACATTGCACCCATAGTTAACTAATTCTTCAAGGTTTAGGACAATGCACACATGTTTACAGATTCCATATTGACCATAGATATAGCCCCCATGATTACTGGTGCCTCATTGTCGCTAGACACCCACACATAATAGGAGTTTCAAATTCTTCTTAGCATATGTCGCAGTCGTTCAATAATCGTTTGAAGTCACTTGATTGTTGACTGTGTAACTACTAACTTCTAGTTGCTGTTGAAAAGAGTATGGCCGAGATTATTCATAATTCTGGATAAAGCCTCAATAACTATAGATTAGCACAGTTCCTAGAAAAAGCATCCATGATTGACCATCAATACTTAGTCACCCTAGATTATCAATTGAGAATCATTGATTTCTAATAGATCCTAAATAATGTACCATGATCACTGTGTTCTCACTGATCTAAGATAATGCATACACAACCACTGATTTTGCATTGCTGTAAATATATGTACAAACTGATTCCTACAGACTCTATCCACTACCCCATCAGCTTCCTCAATGACCTCAGATCACAACAGTCTCACTATTCAAAGGTAAAGAATCAATATTTTCTTTACTATCCCTACATGAAGCATCGTTTTTTTCATCTTCTTTAGCAGGTTGCACCACCTCTTCCTTATCAGATAATACCCCTTCCTTAAGTGATAATGCATCGTTTTCACTTTCTTTCTCTTTAGAAAATGCATCAAATTTTTCTTCTTTATCTAACGACAACAGTGCATCAGCGTCCTTATCACAAGTTGTCTTAAGTAATACTTCAATGCCTTTGCATGTATCACTAGATATTAAATCCATTTCTTTCAATTCGCTGGTAGATAATGTCTTAGTTTCTGGCTCATTATTTCTAGATAATATTTCTGAATTCTTCCTATTAGACAACTCACAACTTTTAGATATATTGTGAACTTCATCACCACTGTATTCTTCAGTTTCACTTCCCGAACTGTTGAAATTAGCCGGCAAGTTAACAACTTTATCATGAAGCCCAGAATCCCTACCATGCTTTCCATGATCATCACGTTGATTTTTTAAGTCAACATACTTAGATACAGCTCTCATTTTGCTGCGTTTATGTATCCAATTGTTTTTGTTTTTTGCTTCAGAAATACCATTTATAAGCTTACAACAAGCACTTCCTTCTAATTCACTGATGCTAATACAATTTCGTCCATGCAAGTCTAACACTTCCAGCGACACGTAACAGTGTAATGCTGAAGTACTAAGATTCATCAATTTAACATAGGAGCTATTAGATCTATATCTCAAACAATGCTGAAGCCGCTGCAATGGTTGACACTTTAAATGTTTTTTCTTGTAGCGACGTGCTGATTTATGACTTGCTCTTCGAGATTTTTTCCTCCTCTTTTGAGCCTGCCAGGCTGCAACAGAGTCGTCTGAAGACCAGTTAGAATCAGAGCTCTCTGATTGGCTCTCGTAACTTGACGAGCATGAAAGATTAGATTCGTCATCCGATTCAAAGTCTTTATCGCTCCTCAGCAGTTCAGAAAACTCGGCTTTACTCCAATCATCTCTTAATTTAATACGAGAACACTTTCGTCTTTTCTTTTGTATTTTTCCATCTCTAATTTTACTATAATAGGTAGTCCAATTCTTAGGAGATTTTCCTATTGAAACAAACCGTTTTTCAAAATTGCTACTCTTGTAACCCCCAAGAGAGTTTATGTTATCTGATATTTTAGTTTTATTGCTCGCTGTGTCGCTGTTCCTCCGCTGAAGATTATTTTCTTTAACGGAAATCAGAAACTCGTTTTGAGCAGAGGAGTATGGCTCGGTCAGATCTTTAAATGCATCCATTAGTGAGTCTATGCTTGAATCAGAATTGGAAGGAATACTAGTGCTTCCTACACACGAATTCTTATCACCAATCATAGTAGAATCCAAATGTGAAATATCAAATGAAACGCTTTCAGGTTTTACATCGACAGAGCACTTAGCGGCCCTGACATTACCATCAATACAACTACTTTCGACATTGTCGGGAAATTTTAGGTCTGGCCTATTGATTTCATTTTCAGTTAATTTACCGCAAATATCTTGGAAGAGCAATTGCTCTGAAAGATTCGATGAAGTATTTCCGGCAAATTCTTCACTGGCTCTAACAACAGACAATGGATATAGTGGACTACTGGGCCCATTGAGCACACTTTGCTTTAAGCACTGCAGTTGCGTTGCTGCAGATTGGAGTTGCTGCATATTAGGAAGAACTGTAAATTCAATAGTACTTACAGTAGAACGCAATGATGGGTCCTTTATTCTCAGTGGTCTGAGTTTTGCCAGTGCATTAATTACAGCCGCTGATTGACGTTTCTCTGGTCTTGACAATTTCGTTTTAGACTCGTCACCAGCTTTTAATTTCGATTGATCAGAATTTTTCTCATTTAAGCTTGATGACTCACTTCCCAACAACTTTGAGATTAGAGCCTCTTTAGTTAAGCTAGTAAGACCATTTATACCATTACCATTATTATTATTCCCATTTGTATTTTCTGAACAGGACTTGTTCTCATTTCGTGCCAAAAATTTTTCCTTCAGTATATTAAAACGAGTTTCCAGGTCATCATTGTTCAATCCATTAGATAGACAGCTGCCGTTTGAAGATACATTAACCGGATTATTAATAATTGGAAGTGTGGTACCTAATGATAGTATAGGATCATTGCAAATGTTAACCAATCCACCAGAATAGGATTTTGGATTACTATAAATCAAGCTAAGGTCGGGCTGAATTACAAGAACATTGGAACTCAAAGCAACAGGTTGTGCAATAGTCGGCACACTACACGATGTGATAGAATTCACATTAAGACCGTCTGATGGTACGGAGATTTCACTGAGTACATTCAGACACGTACCTGCAGGGCCAGAGTAGGTCAAAACATTACTCGTGCCAGCTAAAGACTGCTGGGCCAGGCCAGGCGAATCAACAGAAATTTGCGACCTCATCATTATCTCCCTCAGTTTGTCCAACAACTTCACTCGCTGCTCATCGAATCGGCTGTCGTTATCGACCTTAGACAGGCATTCCTGCACCGCTTGACGCAGGTTCATACCAGTGTCTGACAAATCAGTAGAATCCTGACTAGAATTACTCTGAGGTAAATTAATGCTACCTAGAAACTGAACATTCCCTTGCAAATTTGCAGAATTCTCAGCACTGCCCGGAAACTGAAAGTTCGTACTTGTAGGTATGTTGTATGTGGGCAGAATCTGCGGAAGAGAATTCACTGTAGAAGCACTGTTTTGAAAACACGGACTTAATAGTGGCCACCTCAATGAAACTGGGAAATTAGTATTTGAGAGCGCAGTATTGGGTAATGAAGACGTTAGAATTGACAGAGCAACAGATGAACTCAATTTTAACGAAGGATTACTAAATGCAAAGGTCGGGGAGTTAGTCAATGAAATGACAAAATTATTACTCGATGATATATTCCCTGTTATCCCTGTAATTACTTTGGTTGATACCAAATTTGAATCAGTTCCATTACCATACCCTTCTAAATTTACTGTCGATGAATTTGGAGTGATTGAAATAACACGCAAACTTGATGGACTATTTGGCAGTATCTCATTGCATTGTAGCTGAATAGAATTCATCTCTTCTGTTCCATTCACTGCTGAAGAACAATCATCCGAATCATCTCTCAAATCAATTGTTTCAGGTTCTACGCTTGAACGATTGCATTCTGAATACACGGAAATGATATTAAAGTCTGGTTTGTCAGCAGAGGCAGAATTCTCAATGATATTACTCACAACATTGGAAGATACTGAAGTTGTAAGGCTTCTATTGACATCACTTGCTCTATTAACTCTTGCTTTGGACAGTATAGCAGGCACATTAGTCAATTTAATAGCATCGCAACTTTTTGCAGAACTAACAGCAGATTTGACCGACGATTTTTTCTCCTTTCTCCGAATTTTACTGGAATGCAATGAGACGTTACACTCATCATCGTTTTCTTCTACACAAATAGGTTCTGCTTGTACTGAATTCTTGACCAGTTTACGCTTTGCTTTACCACCTATCGGCACGAGAATTGTCTGCTTGACTCCGTTTATACAAATCTCGAGCTTCTTGAAACGACTTCCTGGTGACGATTCTGCAATTGCTGATTGGATATCCTTAGACATACTTGTAGATGTAAGATCATCAGTATAACTAGATGACAATAAATACAGAAAAGTTAAATTAGTATAGCTACGGAGATAAAGCAGAGGCTTCCTCTGAGAAATCTACAACTTCCAGAAACATTCTTAGCAATATTATATTATTCTATTGTTCAATATAGAAATAATATTATTAATGACGTCAAAATATTTCAAATTAATACAGATTACCTATCACTCAGTAGTGAACTGCCAAATTGTCAGTGCAGCATATACAAATGCATTATCAAAATCATCTAACATTCTAATTTAGGTCTTCCCCTAACTCTCTTTCTCTCTATTCTTCCTTCTGTTACATATTTTGGAAAACCATCCCCTCTACAAACATGTCTGACCCAGCTCCTCTTTCTACTCCTTAACAGCTCTTAACAGTCATGAGCTAATATCAGTTATATATGCATCAATTCTGCTCAGTGCATTGTCATTTGTGTCATTTGTCAGTCCACCTAATTTTCTCCATTCTTCTCCAGAGCCATATCTTGCGGATTCAAGTTTCCGAAAATCTTCCTTTCATAGTGCACACACAGGTGTACTAGAGTGTGGTCCACATTACAAAACATTGCAACATGCCGATAAGTGGAACCTTACATCCAAACAACAATCGTAAATATCTGGGAACAGGCTTCACTAATAAAAAAGAAATAAAATCGTGCTCAGTATATTGCATGTTTGGCACATTTTGTATTGCTCTGAACACAGTGCTTATTCTAGAATAGTGTGAAACTTGAGTACTGAAGACTTCTATATTTTACTGTCAATCTGACAATTAAGCAATTTTGGTGACTTTCAGTAAACTCTCTCCCTTAGTGCCTATTGGCAGGTCCATGGTATATTATGCCCACACGCTTCTCTGTCTTCCGCATTCCTCTTCATGTCCACATATTGGAGGGTCTTTAAATAGCTAACATACCTAATCTTGGCCTGCCTCTGACTCTTTTTTCTTCCATTCGACATTCTACGACCTATTATAATAGACTTTCCTCCCTTAGAATATGTTCAATCCAACTCTTCTTCCTATTTCTTAATATTTCTCACTATTAATATTTCTTACTATTTCAACTGTCTATTTGTGCCAACTCTCTCCAGAACTTCCTCATTTGTAACCTTTTGAGTCCAGCTAATATTCTCCATCCTCCTCCATATCCACATTTCCAATACCTCTAGTGTTCTAACGTCTTCCTTCCTTAGGGTCCATGTTTCACATCCAAACAATAGCGTGGTCCAAACCAAGGTTTTCACTATCTTTATCTTAGTGCCTTTCTTTATACATTTTGTTAAAAGTTCATTTCTATTACTGAAGGCCACTTTTGCTTGCGCAATCCTACTGCATATTTCAGTCTCTCCTTACCTGTTAAAACTTTGTACCATTTATTGTGACATTAACTTCAAATATTATTATGGGGGACACTCTCATCACTTTGGTCTTTTTGATAGTAATCTTCATGCCATATCTCAATGTCGTATCATTCAGTCTTTCCATTATCTTCTGCAATCCAGTCTCGCTGCCTGCAACCATTCCTTCGTCATCTGTCAATCGTACATCTTGTAACAATTTTTCTCCTACTTTTATAAACTAGGAGCTAAGAAATCAGCAAGTTTTCAACCCTAACAATGTTAAACAATAGAGGTGGAGAGATAAAATACATGTACAGCAATACCAAATTAATCAGTAATGAAGTAAAATTTTAATTTTCTAAAATATTTTTATAAACTGCCAAAATATTTACCTAAAACTGCACTTCAATCCAAAATGCAGTCTCCACGGCACAATTAAAGAAATTATATCTGCAAAAACATAATATATATTCAAGTATAATAATATATGTATATATATATATATATATATATATATATATATATATATATATATAAAATAAAATGGGGAACAATAACATTAGCAACTCTATATAACTGCTACTTCCATCAATGGTTGCATAAACAGTGCTTTGTTAAAGCAACATCTGCTGCAGAAAGGTTGCATTAATTCAACATTAATCCGAATGTCAACACACAATCTCAAACACAGCTAGTAGTTTCGTTTCAGTGCTTAGATATGAAGCTAGTTATCATCCACTAGAATTAACTTTAAGAATAACATTGCCCATTAATTAAATCGGATTAAAGATTGAAATAAGCTATGGCTTTCTTCTCCGCTTCAGTTTCCTCTGCAAAATTTTTATTTACAAATAAAATCACGGGAACGATACTGATGGTAGTTTTAATGTTAATAATAAATATTACATTAGGCATTTTGTACTTTATATAGTTCAATATCAATATTAAATCCATATATAAATGCTATACAGTGAAAGCAAGTTAGACATAAAAATTCGAGAATGCATTTTAACTATGGAGATCTCTAACAGTGAAAATTGTTGTTTTTGTATAAAATTAATTTGTTTATTTTTTTAACGAAAATCAGGTAATAATCCTTACCTACTGCCTAGGCTCCCTTTAAGTGACGCCATTTACAAATATTTTGTTTCACGTTTGTTGGTTATGCATAAAAGGTAAACACGTATTACAGTGAAATGATCAACTGTGTTGATTTCTATCACTTTTAATACCACATGTTTAAGCGATTAGGCCATTTAGTCCATTTTTCGTATAACTAGTCCAGAGAATGTCTGAGATTTTACTCTCAGATCAGCGCGGCTGGGATTCGAACCCATGAGAGTTCAATTCATCTCAGGATCCGTCATTTAAAATTTCATGACGTTACCCCTGCGCCATTGAGGAATTCAGCATTTTCATAATCTTCACAGCAAACAACAACAATTAGAACGCGACTGTAGTCAAGACTAACTTTATATGACATTATGCACTATCATGGGCGCCCATAACTGGGGGCAAAAGGGCCAGTTGCCCCTGGAAAAATTCGAGCAGGGCAGTGCCTCTATATAGACAGTGTTGTATCTAATTTACGTACGTTATATTTGATTAGATTTTTCATGCCAATTAAAATGTTAAATGATAGCCCCATGCACAATCTCTGTGTGTAACTGGATAGGCTACTATAATCATTGATACTGAACAATTTTGTTCAACTTCAATTAAAATCTGTGATTGTCGCGAACAGCCTTACTGCCTGCTCGTCCTCGAGCGGTTGTCTACTTCTGTGCTCGACCTCCGGCCGGCAGTGCTTCGAGACGGCAGCTCTTTCATCGAATGCTTTACTAAGGGTACCGCTTGTCAGGAGGAACCGAGTTGCTGCGTCTTCAGATGATACTTCTTTCCCGGTATCATCCGTCTCGATAGGCCTTTCTCGTTCATTTCCGACTGAGTAGGCCATGGTCCGACCCCCCATGCCTACTTCGTTATTGGGTTCTCGGGAACCCGGTGCACAGCGTCGACGCTGGCCCGAGTCGGGAGTAGAAGCGTACTCCACGTCTTCTACGTATTTAGACGATGACGGTCGTGTTTCTGTCATGCTCCCTTGGTAGATTCTATCCCGTGATATTCGTGGTTCTCGGGGCGAAGTGATATGGCGACCCGAATCGGTAGTGGAAGCGTCTGCGTTATCTTGGGCGACCGCGGTTTGATTTTCTACCCTGCTTCCTACAAACTGGTATCATATATAATTATATGATTTGTTGTTTAAACTGCGACGAACTTTATCTTCTTTTACCTTATTTAAAACTTCCCTATATCCCTTTTCTAGACTTATCCTCCCTATCTCTTTTCCTATATTGGTCTTTCCGTAGTCCCTACTCTCGTTCTTGCTGAAGGTAGTATAATTGGCTTTCCGTGTAGTCGATGAGAAATTTGTTGATAGTCAACTGGTAATTGGTAATCCTACTCCCGCCTGCAGAGACGAACTCGACCCAGTCAATGAAGTTGTTAGCCTCCCGCCTGCAGAGACACACTCGACTCAGGCGCTTAGCAAATACCCGCAGAGACGAACTCGACCCGAGTATTGCCGTGGACTACCAGCCTCTACCTGGGCCTACCCAGGGGACACCGAACTCTCTTGCCTCCAATTAGCCTTCGCGGCTTGGGAAACTAGTCAACCTGAGGGGCTACGAGCCTAGGCTAACAAGCGAGCTTGAAAGCTTTCGGCTAGACGTAGGCCAGATTTCTGTATACTAATCGTACTTTTGCCTTGGGATTGGGATATTACGTACTATTCTCCCTCGGTTCCCAGTACTTTCGCGTAGAAGGTTCTGGCCTCCCTGAGTTACTGCGCAGACGAACCACGCAGAACCCAATCTGATTTGCTATGTATCGACAGCCGCTTAATATACTACTCGAGCGATCGACTTCAGCCAACCACAACATTTCTCGCTCAGTCGATTTACGCGCCAGCTGCGTCACTTTGAAACTACCCAGTGTAATAATCTAGCTATGCCTACTTACAACTTTTCGGCTTATATCATCTATTATAAATCTTTGGAAAAACCCTGTCACTTAATATTTATAAATAACAGCTGTATAATATTTGCTTTCGATCTATAATATATATTTCTTAATATATAAATTGTGAACAAGGCGTGTTCATTACAGTGATTAAGCTTAAGGGCTGGGAACCTTGTGGTAGGACTACATTTCTCACAAAATTCCGAAAATCACATAGGCCTATAGTTATGTTACGTTTTATTATAATGATTTAATCGAATTACTAATTAGGACAGTTCAGTCTTATAACAAATAGCCGGACTATTCTCGGGAAAGATAACAAGTAATTTAACCAACAATCGTATGGAGACCTACTTGTAATTATACATAGTCTAACATTAATTAATTAAGCTTTCAATAAAATTTGCAGACGGCTAAGAAACATTTTTTTTATGTGATGCCAAATTTGCGCGCCTGCTTTTGTACTGTATTGGATCAGATAGTTTAGCTTAACCGCGTTAAATTTTTTTCAAATTAGGAGCAATGAATGAATGAATGCAGAAAATATTATACCATAAACTATTGTAAGTTTCTCTATCTGGAAAAAGCTGATCGCGAACATGTGCTTAAATAAATTACCCATTACTCAATTTTAAAATACTTTACTCAACAAGTTAAAAGGAGATGCATCGCAATGGCTGGAGCCAGTGGCGATGTCGGTAAAGTCACCTGGAAAAATATTTTAATTAGTGGCCATTAACATAGAAACGGGGAGGGGTTGGATTTGAAGGAATCGAGAAGACAGAGATTTTCACTTCACTTACAGACGTCATTGGTTCTTAATTCACACCCCCCCCCCCCAAACTGGTTTGAAATGAACCGTCACGAGGGGAAGTTAATTACTGTATATCTATCACCTTCACTTTTTACTTTTTAAGTTCAGTAAGCTATCAAATGCTAAAAATTGGAAAACAATGTTTACATAATTATAATTGTAAGTGATCAGCTTCTGGGGGCTTCGTCCCTCAAACCCCTTACAAGGGCTCCCCCCGGGTCCCCTTGTTTCGGCTGATTACGAGTTCTTTCTGGATTCTGGTCCATATTAACCCCCCCCCCCCTCCACTGGTATCTAAATAAATTCTTCACTGGGGTCGAGTACTCAAAAAGTTAAAAGGAGATGCATCGCAATGGCTGGAGCCAGTGGCGATGTCGGTAAGCTATTCGACGGCGGATCAGTTTGTGCGGGGTTCAAATCATGGGCTCGCCCCGTCGCTGACATCCCTTTCGAGGGAGGAAATTGACGTTTACACTAGCCTTTTAGATAAGTTTAATAAGTTTCAGAAAAACGGCTATAACCAATGAAATAATAGTTTGAAATTTCTTTACCACCAACCCTAAAGACCTGGCGACGCAAGTACCCTCCATTAGTGGAATAGGTGGGTCTGGAAAACCTCGATGCTCAAGCAGCTCAAAAGAATTTCACCCCCCCCCCCCAAAGTTTCAGCCATATGGGCGCCCATGTGCACTATGTAATTATAACTTAGCCGAACAGCAAAAATTTGTCTAACTAAATCCAATAATAATAGGTATAGCATGCAAAGTAAAAATTCATTATAATGGAAGAGGAGTTATATGATGACCTCAAATGTAGAACATGGGCGCACTCAAAGCGCACTAGACTCAAAAGAAACATCGACAGGGTATTGGAGTTTAACAGAACTTTAAATAATTGATGAAAAATGCAATGGCTGATATAATATAAAAGAAGATTTTCGAAGAGAGGACGGAATTTGTGGAGCAACATGCAGGAAGAAAAAGCGATGGGGCAGTTTTGGCCTTCATGAAGGATATTAGACCCCCAGCCGCCGCCGGCTAGCCGAATTAGCCGAAAATTGCTGTTATCCGAACATCCGCTGTAAAACTTTGTAGCTAGTCAAATTATTATAATTTAAAAATTAATATTCATGTCATTAAATGACAAGTTAGTCTATCAATTCAATGGTAAAGATACAATCCCAGGTTTTACTTGGGAACCAAAAAAATCAGATTACTATTGCAAGTTGTTTGTTGCTTTGTGTGATAGCCGAATCATTTATTTTGGCCATTGTCTGGAATCTAGATTTGTCTTTGTGCAGTAGCCTTTTTATGTTATGCAATTCGTAATACTCGTGCAAGTTGTTTAGCATTCTAATTTTATACATGTTTCTTCTTTCTGCTATGGTTAACTGTTTCGATGATTATTGTTTTTTGTCTAAAATAAAAGTAGTAACTCCATACCAAAGAAATTACTAACGATTTTATAGTATATATTAATATACGATAAAATTGATAGTAATTTCTTTTGTTAATGATTGTTGAGTATTTTATTTCAGTCGCCTAAAATATCTATGACTCTAATATAATATTAAGACTGATATTTTAAATTTGACTATGGAGCTGTTTAGGTTTTTTATTTGAATTATTTCATTACTTCGGCAATTAAAATTATGTCTACTGATATTGCATTATATATGAAGTACTCTATAGTAGCCTAAATTCCTAAATTAGTTATATATATATATATATATATATATATATATATATATATATTATATATAATATATATATATATAATATATATATATATATATATAGTATATATATATATATATATATATATATATATATATATATATATATATATAAGTATAATCTTTAGTTTATGCAAATTACAATTTCAGAATTGATATAATATTGGCTGAGACGTATTATTTTTCGGGTCCAAATGCGACCTATCAATCTCGCGCAGATAAAAAAAATTAAATACGGGTTGCAATAGTCCAATTTGGATTGTCAAATATTCACCAGATGGTAGCAGCGGTAGCAAGTCTTTCTGGCTTTAGTTTATCGATCACAGAGCAATAATTAGAAAAGTTTCATCATTGAATCATCTGTTTTTAAGCGTATGCTGTATTTGTTCTTTACTATGATATGGAAAACAAGTAAAAAGGTTAAATTTAATTTATTCATTTAACGATTAATTTGAATGAATCTCGAATCGCATTATCATTTCATTGTCATTCAGGCTTTATCAGTACCACATAGTTCAATCCGGAAGTCCAATTTGACAGAGCCTATGTTCATATGTTATACATAGTATTACTAATATGTCTGCTTTTAGTAACAATTGATATAACGCATTTTCCAAGCGTAATTCCTATTTTACAACTATTCAAAAGATATTAGATATTTCAATTAATCGTAATGCGGCTCCATCTTGCGAGTTCCACAAAGCAGAGTTCAGCGTGGATTTGCTATATCATTGTTCTTCTGTAGTAATTTCAGTTTTAAATTTATTATGTAATAGTAGCTAAGAATTTTGAGATAAATGATATTGCTGCATTCAAATGTTTTGTTACTTTAGAAGTCCCATTCTTCTCTCGATAAGCCCCAAAGCTCGTAATAAAATTTAAGTACCATGCCTCGAAACCCTCTCAGTGCTCCGTCGATATCTGCTGTATGCATGTAGTATACCAATCAAATAGGAAAGTTAACTTAACTATTGGAAATCTATTTTTCTAAATTTAAAGCAACTGAATGGCAAACTAAGCTCAGCTACTATTAATTTTTCTGATTTTGCTGTTACTCTTAGATTTAACGGAATATGGATAACGATACGTTTTTATATTCGTCTAGTTACACACGTAGGCCTAGTACTTACTCTCTCTCTCTCTCTCTCTCTATCTCTCTCTCTCCCTAGTTTTCTGCCAAGCGGCAGGTACATATTCCTACTTGTATGCTTTCATTTCATGCTCCATAAATAGCACACCGTCGATTAACGAGTTACTCTGTTCACAAATGGCTGTGCCTCATCAACACCTTAATGTTGCCTATAGCTTGAGAATAATATGGCTTCTGTAGTGGTTTCCTGTTGCCTTCCTCAGTTCTATAGTGGATTAACTGCTACTAAATCCTGGGAAAAATTTCATGGTGAGGTGGATCCCCTCTGCCTTCCTCAGCTCCTGCCTTAGTTGCCTCTTACGTAGCCTATACCTGGCAGTTTGAATGCGGTTGCCCTAGTCTGCAGTGGTCCCAACCACACACCGGGCTCAACACGGGGTCCCGGCTCAACACGGGGTACAACATACCTAATTCCAGAGTTTCCTTGCTAAGTGTACAGTTTTAAAAATATTTGTTGCTATTTGCATCTCTCCATTCTGATACAGCACCAATACCTTAAACGCTGTTCTATTAACTTTCAAAGAAAAACTGAAATGTTGAAATGGAAGACTGGCAAGTAGGCAGGTATTTGAAGCTGTCGCAGAACCTCTAATATTCCATGCAGATCCAGTTGTTAGCATTTTATTCCTGAGCACGCTCTAAATGTATCCGGAGTCACTGACCAGGATGTCCCGAGATATCAAATGATGCGGTTGGACGTGCTGGAGTGGTCATTTAACGATCTCTTCTCCATGTCAGGCACACACAGATATATTTATATAATTCTAAAATCAAGTCAATGAAAATACTTGAAATGACAAGTACAAAGTTCTCCGTGGAAATCGACAGATAAATAAATATATTGTCGTGATTTAGCAAATGTTACCTCTTTGTCGTTAAATCTAGAAGGTATGGACTGTAGATTTTGCTTTCTATATATTCAGAATAAACCTAATGGTATCAGGTTCTCTAATAAGCATGCGTAAACAAACAAATTAGCCAGGTCCATATCGCAAAATTAGATTTGATATGGAAGATCTATCATGTTATTTATAGAAATTTTTTCCTATTTGTGTTAAAATTGATTAGGTCGGTGAATAAGCCTACTGTAGCCAGATCTTTCAAACTTAATAAAATAGAGAGTAACATATTTAAAGTATATCGACGAAAGGCATAAGAAAATGCACTGTTGAAAAATTAATTTAAATAGCCTATGCCTCATGCAAAATTCTATAGTAAGACGGCAAATTTCGAATATGAAGTAAATAATTTTCCTATTAGGCCTATAGTTTTATTGGCATGTAAAAAGCTAAAGCTAAGTTTTATGTCATTCAGATCGACCTGTCCCTGTCGTTGAAGGGGAAAGCTATAGACTTCAATAATCTTTTAAATTTTAATAATTGTCAGACTTTACTTGACAATAATTGTAGCAGTAAGAAATAAGAAGAGATGAATAGGATATGTTCTAAGGTCTATTAAATATATAGTATGAAAATGAAAGACAATGAAAAGATTCCTATAACGTTCGGCCTCCTGAGAATACTACATTTTGTATATTCCATTGAGTTTAGGTATATATGAAGTTTTTTTGATTGAATTAATTGAAAAGTTGATATAATAAAACTCACACCTTGAACTAGAGAAACAAAATTGCATGAAGTGAATTTGCTGCGTGGCGATGTCTTGAGATAGTAATATCGAAAAGTTTTTATGAAATTTAGTTACAAATTAGTACTATTTTAAAATAATATTATTAGAAATAATTGACACGTCAAAACAGCCTTTTGAGAGAGAATCATGTTTCAGAAGCCCACCTGCTTAATTCTAGATACAACAAGACTTTGCTGACTCGCAAACATGGCGAATATTAAATTATTTCACATCTCATTAGAAGGACGCTTAAATTTCGTAACGAAATGTAACCTTTGACCTAAACTATATATCTTTCGGGTCTGCCAAGCTGCTTGTGTTACCGAATGTTTATCGAACAAATTTTCTTTGCGTGAAAGTCACAAGTACGACACGAGCGAATCGGATGTCAGCGTAGACTCTTATTTGCATCTACCATGAAACTTGTGACAGCGGGCTTTTGTTTACCAATGGCAACTAGGAATTTTCTAATTCAGTTTTTTATGCAAACAAACTCTATTCTATATTCTATATCAAGGCCACTATAGTAGTAATTTAGGATGACCATGGTAAACCACCTCAAAATTTGACAGAAATCGAAATTATCTTCAACTGCTGGTTCCAATAAAGTATGGGAAATATGAGGTATGAGAAATGGTTATAGATTTTCTTGATCGTTGGTGTGCTCGTCAGTAAGAATAAGAATCAGACAATTAGAGCAGAAATATCTGCATTAGATGGCATTTAGGTTTAAAATATTTTACAAAATACCAAACTGTAGCACTGTATAGGCCTGCAATGTTTTACTCTGCTTACCATTTATATACTCATATTTTGCTAAATGATAAATTCAAAGTACAGTCTAGTCGCTGTCTATCTTTTAAGTCTCTGTCTATCTGGAATTTGTCAGATCACTGGCTACCCTCGCTCTCTCCCTATACTTCTCAACAAGTTTATTCTTTAACAGAGGCCCTACAATAAACCCAACAATAGGCCCTACAATAAGCCCTATAATAGGCCCTATAATAGGCCCTACAATAGGTCTTACAATAGGCCCTATAATAGGCCCTACAATAGGCCCTACAATAGGCCCTACAATAGGCCCTATAATTGGTCCTACAATAAACCCAACAATAGGCCCTACAATAGGCCCTACAATATGTCCTACAGTAGGCCCTACAATATGTCCTACAGTAGGCCCTACAATAGGCCCTACAGTAGGCCCTACAATAGTACCTACAATAGTACCTACAATAGTACCTACAATAGGCCCTACAATGGGCCATATAATAGGCCCTACAATAGTACCTACAATAGTACCTACAATAGGCCATACAATAGGCCCAGAAGTAACGTTCAGCTCCTAAAATTCCTGCAAGATAATTGTCCTTATTATCAGCTGTTGCAAGTCTCGCGAAGTCTATTACCTGGTGTATTTCTGATCTCTAGGACATAGGACATAACGCCAGTCTCTCCGTGGTTCCGTGGTTGTGAAAGCTAAATCTAGCATGTTTATCGGCGGATCATAGACTGCTTATCAAGGGATTTGTCAGCTGATCCAGACATGGGGGTGAGATCCCAGAATGTTATTTTGACCGGATGGAGCATCGTGTGTCAATGTCTAGATCACTGTGTTTTTAAGTACTTCCTCAATCGACTAAATACCTACCATAGATATCAATTATATGTATTAATTAATTAATTATTATGTATTAATTATGTATTAATAATATAATATTATATGTACTATAATATAAATATCTACTTTCTCTCCTTTTTGAACAGTGTTATCTTTATCCGATTTACATTCCCTGCTCAGCAATCGATGATGCATAGTAAATAAGTAGTAGATCAGTAATTATTGATCTAGTAAATATAGAATAAAAATATAGTAGATAGTAGCTAATGTCAATAGAATAGCAATATAGAAAGCGAAAGTTTCCTCTTCGCTAATAGTTGTGTAAGCTATCCTAAATCAATCCGGCAGCTGTTTTGTATTTGCTGTATTGCCTGTTTCACTGGCATTTTAAACATATTTCATAAAAAAACTACAAAATTCTCAAGATAGTGATTGTTTTTAGCGTATATCGCACTCGTTCAACTATCGTTGCTGCTGAAACGAGAACGGCCGAGATTCCTTTTTAATGGAGTTCGGCCGACTCATTGATTCTATTCTGCCGACAATATTCAGGTTTGTGAAATGAAATAGACTATTTGGTCTGCTCACTTCCTGAGTAATGTAAGTGGAACCTACTGTATGCTCTGGGGAACTAGGAGATTTTTCATTCAAAACTGTTAACACTCGGTATCCCAAGCTCCCATCAACGGACTAATCGAGCTCGGCATTGCTTAACTTCGTTTATTGACTTGCAGCTAAACCAAGTGAGCTAAATTTCACCCTATATAAAGAATGAAAAATACTACACATAACCCCAATACAAATTATTGGAACTGCTTATCAAATATATAGAATGACATTCAGTTACTGTAGATCGACTTATAGAAATCAAAACTTTAAATTCTATCATCGATTCTCTTTTTATACTTCCTGTCAACCTCAAACCGACCCCAAATATGCCTCACGTTTACTACTCAAGTCATAGCTCTTCAACATCTTAGAATACCGCTATACACTTCGCTACTACTGGTCATCGGTCCTGACGCTGTATTAATCTCCGTCAACTGGATTTGCTTCTGGCGTCATTTCTTTTTAATTAACACACCCGAAGACCTGCGTTAGCGCAGAACTGGTGACCTTTGCTGACACTTCGCCAGTTATTACGTCCTCGTTAGAAACGAAGCTAATCAAGCCCCGAGCTGAGAAATCAGGACTGTCCTGCCTCGATCTCTCCTCGATCTCGCTTCGATCTCTCCTTTATCTCGCCTCGATCACTCCTCGATCACTCCTCGATCTCGCCTCGATCTCTCCTCGATCTCTCCTCGATCACTCCTCGATCTCTCCTCGATCTCTCCTCGATCGATCCTCGATCTCGCCTCGATTTCGCCTCGATCTAGCCTCGATCTCGCCTCGATATCTACATAAATTCTATCAAGTTCCACAAGTTGCTAAATGTACAAACAGTAGTGTAAATTTCATGAAAGCGTATGGTGTGTAGGCCTATGTTGACAACAAGTAACTTAATTTTAGAGATTTTTTGATTTCTTTTGGTAAGATTTAGCCTAAACGAACTGCTATAGGACTAATGATTATTATCTTCAAATATTCTTCTTTAACCCTCCTGGATCTAATTTTTTAAAACAAAATTATGAACGCGTAGCCGCATACAATTACCTCAGGAATTAAAATAAGATTTGAACGGTGTATAAGAGAAGCAATAGAGCTATCAACGACGTAACAGCTAGAAAAATTGTGCTGGTCTTTTTTCGTACTATTTTATAAATCTAGGTCTGTTCCCTTGTGACTTCAGTTCAGTCAATGCAGATGCTAGTGAACAGATGTTGCCATGGACTATCTTGACAGATTAAAAGCTAGATTTGAGAAAGTTAGGTATTTTGGTAAGTTAGCAGAGAAAATGTTAAGCTTAGTTAAGTTGTTGAATGGCAGAAAAGCAGTGAATATTACTATATAATAAGTATGTAATGAACTGGGGCATGCCTGAAACAATCCTCGAGAACCAAGAAAAACCCGACAAGAACATAATATAATAGTAATTTTAATATAGGCCTACCACTAAATTAGCAATAATTGTATTCATGACTGAATTTCTTGTATATATATATATATATATATATATATATACATGTTTATATATATATATATATATATATATATATATATATATGTATGTATGTATATATATACTATATATCTTCTTCTAGTGTACTGCCTAAAGGCAGATGCATTTCATATAATGCTTCCAACTCACTTTATATATTTTAGCCTTCCTTTAAATCTATATTTAGGCCCTATATAAATAAAATATTTACATGTACATAAATTTGATATCAAATCATCTAATATCCTAAGTCTTGGTCTGCCTCTAATTCTTTTCCATTGCATTTTTACTTCTTTTAGGCCTACATTTATACATATACCTCAGAAACCAATTGCCCTTATAGTATACATGTCTTATCCAACTTTCTTTCTATTACTTATCACACTTATTAACAGTTCATATGTATGATAGATATAATTATAGGCTTATTTATATACATGTATATATATATATATATATATATATATATATATATATATATATATATATATATATATAATCATACTTAGACACAGCATCAATGTATAGATAATTCATAAGAATTTAATGGCTTCTAACATTAATCAAGTTGTTGCTGATTTCTTATTGCATACAGTAGTAACTGTCTAGAAAATTATACATTTAAAATGCATTTATTAAGTCAATTACTTAAGAGGAAATGTATCCATATCACTCTGCACTGTTTGCACGGAGCAGCTCTGCTGTTTGGGATGGGATACTAAGGGATTCATGCACGGATTCTCTGAGAGGATACCATATGGAAGCTCCGAGCAATGCGGCATAGGTCTACTGCAGCAGCCGCAGCAGCTGCTGAATCAACAAATGCAGCACAGACAACAGCTGAAGCAATATGGGCACTACCATAACAGTGGCACATATAAGCACTGGCTCGACAACGGCACAAATAAGCATTGGTATGAAACAGCAAATATGAGCACTAGCACAGCAGCATACAGCAGCAGCAAATATAAGCACTATAGCACAATAGAGGCACATAAAAGAACTACACAATAACGACATATATAAGCACTGGTATAAAAACAGGAAATATAAGCACTAGCACAGCAGCAGAAAATATAAGCATTAGCATAACATCAGAAAATAGAAGCACTGGCATCGTAGAAGCTTTAGCACAGTAGCAACAATAGAGCATTGATACAGAAAAAAATTATTTATGGAATTAATTTTTGATGTTGCAAAAATAATACGTATGATGTGCTAAATGAATTAATAGATAAGTAAATAAACCGTTAAATAACGAATAAAATAGGTAGCTTATGAAACTCTGTCGACTGTAGAAAACAGCAGCAACTTCAACGAATCCCTCTCTCCACCCGGAGCATCCCACGAGGTCCTGCCTCTTCCGCTCTTCCATCCCTTCACGCCCGATCGCTTTCCCAAGGGCGGATATATTCCGTTTATTCGCCTGGAAGCCAGAACCTCCCTCCCGCTCCAGATGACCTGTTCCCTAGCAGCAGCTGCGGTAACCCACAGTCCCGGATCTCTCCAGTCCATCGCATCAACTGATCCTGCTCCATAATCCCGACAGAATCTCAGTGAGTCCCACCCCTTGCTGGCTGGGATTCGTCGCATTATGAATCTGTTCTGTGCATGGAGAAAGTTATTGGCACAGTGTTTAGAGATGCTGCTTCATGGAGAGTTTAGATGTAATTCTGGCCATCACCAGTTGATGCATTATTATAGAAATAGTTTCACTACCGGTTTATGCGTTTTGAGTCGTTTTATGTTTGGAAGTTTTGAATGATTGCAAAAAAAAGTTATTTCCATGAAGATTGAAAAATTGCTTATCTTTGCATGCTCTCTATATAGTGACTCCTTTGCAGATGTTAAGGGGATCTACCAATCGGAGTTTCATTGTAGCCTGTTATACAGCGAACTTTTCATACAGTGTCTTACATTTCATTGAGCATAAAATATCGATTTATTTAACGTATAGGAGCATTGCAAAATCATTTACTAAAATCTGATGAAACCAATTATAGTTTCTTTGTATACTTGTTGAGAAACTGAATAGAATTTAGTAAAAATATTAAAAATGTTAAAGTAAGCCTACATGTACCTGCCAATTGCTTTAAGATAGATCATTCAATTTTTAAACACAATATTCGAAAGTGTTGATCATTAAAATGGAGATTTTATTAATTTTAGTTAGTCTTATTTGCTTTTAAATATTACTAATTGCACAAATTTATAAATTGATGAATTTAATAAATATAGATAGCAATAACAATAAAGAGACTTTTATAGGTATTGCTACATAGCTTTCTACTTCTAAAATGAAAGTCAGCTGGTTGATATGAATTATGCGTGAACTCATCAATGAATCTGTTTGCCGGATCACATCGGACAGGCTCCCTTGCGATAAAGAAACAGACGTTAAATTTAGCGCTATCTCTTTAACTATTTAGCTTTTTAAGGCAATAAATTATTTTTATGATGTTCTTCGCTTATTGTTGTGCGTAGGAAAGTCAAGAAAGTATTTTATTCTAGAGACAAAGAAAATCTATTGTAAATATGTTTAGTTTCCATTAAACATTTTTATTAGAAACCTTTTATCATGATGTCTTTGAAAAATACTGCACTGCATAAGTTGTTAAAGTGGCAGAGGCCTACACGTGCAACTTCGCACTGTAGTTTAAGCTAATATGCTTACCAGTACAAAGTCAACTTTTATCACAATGAGTTTTTGTTTTTTGTGTTTTCTTAAAACAGGCGGATAAATTATGCAGAAATTATAATAAAATATAAATGATAATAAATTGAAGGCAGCTAATTTTCTCTAAATTTTTAAAAATAAGATACAATAAATTTATTAAGAAACATAGGCCCTAATTTGTTTCATGTTGTTTAATAGGCCTAATTTTTAATCTTTAAGCAGACACAAATGCATAGGGTCGATGCAGTGTAGTAGATAAAGGTATTTAAAATTTGAAATAAAATATCAAGAAGTGTCACATTATAGGACGGAGTATATGGCTAAGTCTTGTATGTGCCCAAAATAAACTAAAAAATATATTTATATTATCTAATAAGCAATATGCGACACAATATTGTCTATATTAGATTCATATAAAGTATGTTTGTATCATAATGTATGTATCGATATACATGTATATGTAGTATATATATATATATATATATATATTATATTAAATATAACATATATATATATATATGTGTATATATATATATGTATATATATATATATATATATATATATATATATATATATATAGACACTTATTATACTTAAGTTTAAAATGTACCTTTAGCTATTATATTTAACTGAACACCTTACTGATGAAAATTTAATATTCTATGCATTACACGTATATCTACAACACATTCATTATGTAGACCAATCGTTCTAAATATTTTGTTTCTGAAAGAACTCAAGTTTATTGCAGTAAAAATATATAGTAGCCATGTTCGCATGCTGCAATGTTTACATTAATCTATAGAAATTTGCGTCTAAGACGTATAGAAGAAAACTGTGTCAAATAGATCAACGTTTAAAGAATAGCCCCAGAATTCCATGCGGATAAGAAACGGTTGTATAAGGAAAATAATGGGCGGATCCCTGCGTGGGATTGACTCCAGGCCGGTCTGGTAGACTATGCGCCGTGAAGACACGGTTGTAATATTAACTGGATAGAACGTTTACGAAATACATTTCTAAGCTGCCTGTAAACACTTGCTAAGTCCAAAGGTTGAGAAATACCTTCCTCAGATCTTAATTTTTGAATATATTTTAGTTTAACGGATAAAATATGTCTTGCAAAAGTAATCAAGCTGATAATTCTAAAACATATTGTCTGCTTAATGACTTTGTATCAATAAAGCTAAACTAAAAACTAAGGTTAACGTCAGTTTCCTCACTCGAAAGCGATGTCAGTGACGGGCGAGCTCAGGATTTTAATCTCACACCTACTGATCCGCGGCCGAGTATCTTACGGACTTGCCACCGGCTGGAGCCTGTGGCGAAGTCGGTAACACGATATAATACTTTAACATATGTGATTGCATTGCCTAGTGCAAGCTCCTATTCAAAAGTACACATATAAGCAAGCCAATTAAATCACGTTTCCAATATGGCTGCACCCATCACTCCAGTCCATCACCACTCGAGGACGAAGACGGAAGTCCTCACCCTCTCGGGATGAGGAAGATTTGTATCGATTGTACGCGCTGGTTCGAAAGGTTACCCGGCTCTCGATCAATAAGCCGGTCTGCATAAAGAATGACCGGGGGTCAGAGAGGGTCTGAAGGGTCTGAGAGAAATCTGACCACTGCTAATGCCACTTTATACGCAACGACAGCGACGGGCGCATGAGCCGCCAAACCGCAGGTCCACCACTGCGAGAGGCTGCGATTTTAGATTTTTATTGGGGGAATTATTATTTAATTTATTTAATAATTAAAATTATTTATTAATTATAAATTTAAATTTTATTGTTTAAGTTTGCTTGTAAGTGTATTCAGTCGTCAATGGTACTCCTTCTTGTGGTATTTTGTGATGAATAGGTTTTTATTGGTTGTGCAGAACAAGTTTTTAAGCTCCTGTGAAACAAACAGAAAGTAGCTAGAGAAAATTTGCTGTGGCAAGTTTGACTCTGATTTATTTTTTATTTACAAAATAATACTCTTCATCAAAAACACAGGTTTTAAAATGGAAATTTCGAAATTCTGAAAAGCTAAAAAATTTATTATAAAGCAACAGTAAATTTTTCCTTTATATTCATAGATATGCATGGCATATCTATAAGGCTGATTCTGTTGTATTTTCTATAGTAAAAATCTCCTTTCTTAATTTGCTTCCTCAAATAATAATTAATTAACAATTAACATGTAAATTGCAGAATTACATCACCCAAATCAGATGATTAAATCTGGGAGCCTTCCAAAAGCTTCTTTGAAATAAAAGAATTTATAAGTTAAGCGGACCTTGAGTAGCAATTGATGAACTCTTTCGATTATCATGGGATATTCCATTCAACAAATGGGGCTACAGTTCCCGAATGTCTTGGTGGACATACAACCACTACCGGGGCCTGCGGATCCGTCCTCGGACAGGGAGATAGATGAATGAGAGGATGCGGTTGGCAGTGAATGAGAAATAAAATGAATGATTGAGCGAAACAACAGCATGAGGGATGAGATAGCGGATGAAGGGTATAATTAAATAGAACGGTAAAGAAGAGCGGAGGATATTTGAAGTGGATTATCGTTGTCTTAAGCACACGTGTTTTATACCACATAGAGCATATCATGTCAGTGAACCAAGTTTAGATCAGGATTCAGGATCAAGTGATGCTTGTTTAGACCTTCATCTTTGCAAGAGAAAGCAATAGCCCATCAGAACTGTGGTAGGGTCATTATCATGTGTACTATCTTGAGTGTTTAATCTGTCTCAACTTGGGTTGCTTTAACAACTTCATCTAAACAACTCCAATTAATTAAACAACTACATCCATAAACCATTCTAACTAAGCTAAAGACAATTCGGGTAACCTTAAGACTTAGCAGTAAGCTTAAGACTTACCAGTAACCTTAAGACTTACCAGTAAGCTTAAGACTTACCAGTAAGCTTAAGACTTACCAGTAAGCTTAAGACTTACCAGTAAGCTTAAGACTTACCAGTAAACTTAAGACTTACCAATAAGCTTAAGACTTATCAGTAAGCTTAAGACTTATCAGTAAGCTTAAGACTTACCAGTAAGCTTAAGACTTACCAGTAAGCTTAAGATTTACCAGTAAGCTTAAGACTACCTTTTCTCATCGTTGACACAATCGAATCTGTTATAGTAATAGGAAAACAAGAAGATAGATGAGTGGAGGCGTTAGATACCATGGATCTGCCAGTAGGCAGTGCACTAAAATATATATTGGCCTATATACATGTATATACAGTATATACATGTATATATATATATATATATATATATATACATATATATATATATATATATATATATATATATATATATATAGAGAGAGAGAGAGAGAGAGAGAGAGAGAGAGAGGCCTATTCAATTTTCTTTACCCAATATAAACATATTTAATAGCATTAGATGACTCTTAGCATAGTATACAGTATTGAACTGTTTGAGCTATATTTACAATTTTATCATATTGGTCTCCATGGTTGATTGAAATTAAAATGCAGCAGTTGGTATTGAGAGATTGGATGAGGAATACAGTTGATTTGATTCTTTCAGTGCTTATCAGGTGATGGACAAAGTGGTAATGCAATCAACGAAATGATACCATCACATATCGAATACAAATGTCCTCTCACGCAATTTCAGTTCACACTTCTAACCCCGACCATCTGTATATTTTTACAGCGGAACAAGTCAATCCGCTAAATAAATGTTGAAACTCTTTTAGGGTCTTATTCAAGCCGAAAATCACACTAAGCAACACTTTAAAACCTTTATTATTACTTTTATTTATTATCATTATTAGCGCTATTATTATTATTATTTTACAAATTTACTTTATATATTTTTTCTATAATTTTTATTATTAAATTAATTTTTTAAATTATTTTCTTTTCTTTTTATTATTATTAATTTATTTCATTATTATTTTTTTTAAATTTTATTTTTCGTTAATGCCCTGGGCTGTATAGGGCCGTGGGCTAAAATTAGGATAAAAGAAGGACTTTGTTTAATTAAAAGAATGATGAAAAAGAAACGTTTAAAATAATTCCTCTACGCTCTGGGAGGCCGCATTCGCCAATTTGCCACGAATGCAGACAGCATTATTATTAGGCCCTATTATTATTAAAATTATTATGATTATTATGATTATTATTATTATTTTTATTATCAGTGGCGGATCCAGGAAGGGCCCAGGTGGCCCGAGCCCCCCCCCCCCCTGATAGTTTTTTGTAAAACTATATCTTCATTGTTTCTATGGCAATTTCTGTGTCATCAAGATGTTTGTAAGGGCAGTGGATGGGCGGGGGGGGGGTTACCAGAGGGAACTCAGTTCTACTAGCTCAAATTTTATCAAATACGGGCTTAGGGGCCCATATTTGGTATCCTAGGAGCCCTGCATAATGGAAAGGGGCCCGAAAAATGCTGATCATTTTACTAGCTTTCAATTTTAATTTTAACCACTGTGTATGAGGATAAAAGGGTGTAAGTAAAACATGCGAACTCTGTCCGGGAGCAGTGGTACAAACAGCCTTGGCGGGGAGGAACTTAAGCCCCCCCCGTTACCGCCAAAATTAGGTCACTTTTGCAATTCATCCAGAGCCGCTGAGTTTATTCAGAGGTGAAAATTTTAACCTACTTTTTTCAAAAAACAAATGTAGGATTTTAAGCATTTTAGGTTTTCCTCTCACTTTGGTACGGGTATGAGTGGCGGGGGAGGGGGGGGGGGTAAGATACGGGGATACACTCATTCTATGAGCCGAGCGCAGTACTGAATAAATTTTGAACCCCCCCCCCCCCTACAGCATTATTCTGGCTGCGTAACATGTCCCAAAGAACGGCGAAAAATCTGTACGCAAAAAATATGTAAACTCTCAAAAAAAAATTCGGGCCCCCCCCTTAAAAAATTCCTGGATCCGCCCTGATTATTATTATTATTATTATTATAAATATTATTATTGCTATAATTATTATTATTATTATTATTATTTAATTATTACTTCGTACATAAAACTGCGATGGGATACTTCTGTTTAATGCATTGCCATAAAATTTATGTAAATAGTAAACACGCTTTATATTGAAATGATCAACTATGTTAATATATATCACTTTTAATACAACATGCTTAAACCATTAGGCAATTAAGACATTTTCTGTATAACAAGTCCAATGGATTTCCGAGATTTAATTCTCAGATCAGAGCGGCTGGGATTCGAACCCACGAGGGTTCAATTCACATCAGAATCTATCATTTAAAACTTGATGACGTTACCACTACGATGTTAAGACCATCTAATTAGACAATCATCGCCACGAGAGAGCCATGGATGAGTAAATAATAACTTAAATATCAACACTACCAAAATATCTAATCGAGTTCTACCAGACTGAAACAAAATTGTACATGTAAAATGAATGGAAATCGAATAAAAGCGTAGGCCTCTATCTATTTTACCAATTACTACTAACTGAAAAGTACTTCTTATTAATCTATCTGGTGTTTAAACAACAGCTATAAATATTGTTTTAAATTAGCCTTTTCTCACAATAGAGATGTCTTTAAGTAGACCATTATTATCTAATATATCCATTTTAAAACTTGATGATCCATGTTTGGTGCCATAGTGACCTAATCGGAAAATGTTTCACTGAGAATAAGTTGTACACATTTTTTAACACCCTGCTAAAGTTTCCCCTTTTTGATTGATAAAGGTATGACTATATTGACATTAGAGAGCCACAATTATTTGTTTGAAAGAGTGTCGTTTGCAACTTTTTGTAATTATTTATTTTATTTGATAAAATATAACAAATAAAAAATTTAAAAGAATAGAACGGTTTGGACATAATATTATTCTTATCCAAACCCTGTTTAAACTGAGATTCTAGGCAATATGATGAAAAAATATTAATTGATTTAATCTAGCTATTAAAAATTTCATCAGTGTTGTGTCCGGGTTGCTGGAGAATACACCAACCGTGGACTGCACGCATTATGTGTTTTCAAAGGCTCAAAGCACTAAAATCCTTAGATCCAAAAAAAGTCAGAAGGGGGATTGGGTTGATGAGCGCCTAGGCTCCAGAAACTGCTACAAAATTTTCTAACCTCATCCCATAGTTAAACTGAGATTCAAGGGAAGAAGATTATTATCATATATCTTATGAAAATTATTTAATTTAAATACCATTTCACTTAGGATATTGTAATTGAAATACATTTTATATTATTTCAATTCTTTAATTGACTTTAAAATTAGATAACCTTTTTGTTTTATTTCTTAAGCTAGTTTTTAAACTTGTCAGATCCTATATACTCGTTCGAGAGTCCAATGAAATGGCGACGTAACAAATGGAAGATCTCAAGTAGCCTAATAGTCGCTAAAATTCTTCTTATTGTTTTTAATTATGATAAAATTTATACTAAATTCTTCTTCTCGATTCATTTATATTAACTAACAATGTTTGGGTGTATATAAGAGCAATAACCTGTCGAGCGTAGTGTTGGCTTAGGAAGGCCTAAACAAACTATTTCGGTGATTACTACATTGGATCATCCAATATTTGATCAAATTTACTTACGTTAAATTTTATGACAGCCAATAACCTCCGCTGAAAAATACATTGATTTTTTACTTAAGTTTTCTAGCAATTGAGTTAATTTCTAACAATTTATATCCTTTTTAAATTAAAGATTCCATTGGGGATTACTGTTTAAAGTGAATCACTACAGAAGCATAAAATTACGGATACACAGAAATAGTTGCTACTTTAAGATAAAGCTTCAATATTTTTCTCTCTTTGAAGAATAATCCTTTTATTCAGCTGATTGGACTCCTGTACAATAAATCCACAGGAAGCTTTGATACATTTTTCCCACACAGACAACAGAGTGAGAAATCTCTAATATGTGATTTATGCTTCCATCTATTCACTAGTATTTGTTCATGCCTTCTTAAGTCAACTCTATGCCAGCACCTGCTACACTGCAAGTTTTTTGCTCTACTCTCTGACAGACATTCCTTCTTTAGAGTTTTTATTGTGCGAACCACCCAGTCAATATTTCACGCACTGCGTAATACAATAGCTCGGGTAACAGAAATATGACAATTGTTTGACGGACATTTATTATCGACCGTTGTTCAATTATTCCACCGAGAGCTTCTCTGGAACAATCCATTAGTGAGAGGAGAGTTCATCGGAACTATGCAGAGGTTAGAGCCGGCGACGAGAGGGAAGAAAGTTGGGTTCTCGAACCGCGAGGCATCCCAGAGACAATGGAGGGGTTAAGCCGGGTCCTGGACATTCCGCACTCCTGCCCTTTACCGTAACCTCTTATTGTTGGCTGTCTCTAGAAATTACTGATAATCTTCTCTGATAAAGTATAATTTTTAATGCCGTCACCCTCCTGTCTGCATCTGAGGCTTTCTGCATTCCAATCCAACAAATTTAATTAATTTACTTTACTTAATTTCTAATTTCTGAGTGTGTGAGAGTCTGTACAGTTTCGTACTAAGAGAATACTTTCATTGCAGACTGAAAATATTAATAACTGAAAGGTAAAAATGATAAAAATTGAGTAATATTAAATATGGCATGTCAGGTTTTTTATATTTAAATTTAAACAAATTGGCATTTTTGCTGCGCAAAGAAATTTTATTTCTCTGCTTATAAAATACATGAAACTCCTTTACGTTTTGATATTAAAATCGGATGCATCGTTATATATCGTTAATCATAGCGATTTATTAATATGTTTTGAGAATGAGCAGAATGTTATTGATAAGTAAAAAAATGAATCCTTTTATTATATTATATTATGCTAGTAGAAATAGTTATGTATATCCATATCATCAGTCAATCCCGATAATCTCTTCTATTCGTTTTAGAAAATTTGTAACAATTTCTGGAGCCTACGAGCTCACTAACCGAATGCCGCTTCATACGCAGGTTTGGAGCTTAGTGATTTAGTCGCCTTTTACGACACGCTCAGACAACGTTTGGTCTATCCTTCAAACACAATACGAGGAAAACATGTAGCAAATATATTAAAATATATTATATTATATATATATATAAATATATATAATATAATATATTATATATATATATATTATATCTGTAGCAAATACTATTTGTTACTATAGCTTACTAATTTCACTTTAAAATTTTGTATCTAACAATTTATTATAAGTCTTGTATTAATTAAATATTAGAACGTTATACTAAATCTGGATTGAGTAAAGCAAGGGCAACTCGTCACATGCAGAATTTCCCCAAGAATAATGGTAGGCTATGTCATGTTAGATGATGTAAAGATCCACTCTTTTGTGGACATGAAGAGGAAAACGGAAGACAGAGACGAGTAGAGGCGTTATATAGTATATACTATGGACCTGCCAGTGGGCAGTGCACTAAGAGAGAGAGAAAAAGAGAGAATACGAAATGAAATAGCAGTTAGTGATATTCTATCCTTGAGAGAGGCAGTCGTAGATCGTTTTTACGTCCAATCTTGATAAATAATAATATTATAATAATATTCACGAAAAATCTAATTAAAATATTAATACTTGTCAACTGAGATGATTTACCATTGTCTTTCTCAGCTTACGCTTGATCGCCTTTACAACTCATCGTAAAACGATATAAAGTTTGATTTATTCTGGGGCGATCTAAACGCAACATCTGAACATTTTATGTCAACAACAACGACAGAGTTAGAGTGCTACTGTCGTCCATGACAACATTGAGCACATGTTAGGAAATAGTCATGTTAGGAAGAGGTGGTTTACATCAGTGGAGGGTATCAGGTGAGTTCCTACTTTAGCTAATCACCTGTTAGCTCTGGCACCTGTGAGCGGAGAGATCTCGCTTCATTTATCACACTGTAGCACAAAAAGCAAAAATTCCTTCCCTACTGGTCGACGACTTCGTGACATATGTGGCTAGCGAGAACTAGACATGGGGTAGAAATCCAGTAAGGGTTGAGAGGGGAGGGGAGACTGCACAAAAAGATGCGACTCAACATTCTTTTTCCACTTTATTCTTCTGAATGAGACGATTTTTGCGCCTATTATTCGAGAACAATGGAGAAAATATGCGATGTCATAACGACTTCGTCGACCTCTCTATAACTGAAGCTTAAATATACAGCAGGTTGTTTGAATTGACACGCAGATATGGGTAAGTGTTATTTGAACCACGGGCCTCAAGCTTTAACATTCGCTGAACGTAAATGCGCCCTAGGGTGCAATGCATTAAGCTCCGATTCTAGATGAAGATACAAATTTGACGTTTCAAATAAAATCTAAATTATACTCCATAGCTTCGATCAAACCAGAAAAGTGTATTTAGTAATATACGCAGATAATGTAGTTGATTTAATTTAATGTAATGGAATGTTTTGATAATTCTCCCCCCCCCCTCTCTCTCTCTCTCGTATAGTGTAATGTCCAGTGGCAGGTCCATGGCATATAAATTCTCCACTTCCCTATCCTCTGCCTTTCTCTTGATATTTACATATAATGATGTAATGAATTATGAAATCATCTACTTTTTAACATTTGATGACTAATACTGTAATATTATGATAGTAAAATAACAATGTTATTATATTGTGATAATAGCTTTTATTTGTTCTTGCTAATTGTGTACGGTGTTGTCATTGACGACATTAGCATTCTAATTGTTGCTGCTGTTCTTGCTACCTTATATTTGGTCTTCACAATAATTTTAAGTAGGAATTATAGCCTCCCATGGAAGACTGTAAAGTGGCAAGTATTGCAATTTAATTATAACACATAATTACTACAAAGCATTATAAATAAAGTAATGTAACAAATACAGCATATATACATGTGTAGTATACATATATATATATATATATATATATATATATATATATATATATATATATTACTTGTGTATTTATTTATTATTTACAAATAGCTATAATAAGCATTTGGTTTAAAGCAAATAAATTCTATTCGACTTTAAAACATACTCAGAAAGCTCAAAGCCAAACAAAATTATCAAAAGAGAACACGGTGGTTATTTAATCTCCAAGGTAACCAAACTAACAATTCTCCAATGATCTTTCTGAGCTTGTGATAAATCATCTAAATCTTCGTAAGCAGACAGTCACTGTGGATCAGTAATTGTTGCACTGTGGTTCAGTAATTGTTGCAGCCAAATCCAGTGCTCCCAATCGATATTAATAATCACAATAATTTTTAGTATATCCCCTCCCAAGACTGTAGGTGGAAGTATTGCAATTTAATTATAGTGCATGATTACTACAAAGTATTATAAATAAACTAATGTAAAATATAAAGTATATATAGAGTACGTATAAATATATTGATAAAAGCAATAAATTTTATTAAACTTTGTATACATACTCAGAAAAGGCTCTAAGAAATTATTAAGATGGAAAACGATGTTAATTTATCGCTAAGGTGGTCATCACAATAATCTCTAATCATCTTTCTAGGCTTGTGATATGTCTTCCAAATCTTCGTAAGCAGACAGTCATTGTACTGTGATTCAGTAATTGTTGCATCCAAACCCAGTGCTCGACAGTGGATATGCTTTCGTGGCTGCAAGCTGACTTTAATCAAGTCTCTCGGGTTTTTAACTTTAAATCCACGAGTGATCTGCGCTACGGAAGGTGTTGGTTGCGCGTGTAGCGGTGTGAGAAATTCAGTTAAGGGTCTGCACGCATCGATGAGCGAGATATTTCGCCTCTGATTGAATCTTTCGCGAGACAATTCATCAAACATTTTACACCATCCAATCCTCGCCAGTCCTTCAATAGAAAGAAATTGAAAACTGTTTGCACTAAACATCGGTATGTGCTTGATTTACCGAAATTCCGATTATATGCATTGGCCCTACACACTGAAGTCTTCATCGGCAACGGACCGGGCTATTAGAGATCGCTATTTTATTACTGTCATCGTTATTTTTAACTATTTTAACTATATGCCCTCAGCTGTAAGGGACCCCTGTCTAGAAGGACATACGAAATTTTATTTAACTAAAAATTGGGTCAATGATATTAACAATAATAATAAAATTAATAACAACAACAACAATAGTTATAATAATAGCAATAGTAGTAGTATTAGTAGTAGTAGTAGTAGTTGTAGTAATAATAATAATAATAATAATAGAATTAGGTCAATTAATTGTGATAATAATAATAACATCAACAATAATAATAATAATAATAATAATATTAATAATCATAAGCATAATCATAATCATAATCATAATCCTAAACATAATTATAATCATAATAATCATAACAATAATAATAGAATGCGGCCAACCAGAGTGTAGAGGAATTATTTTAAACATTTCTCTTTAATCTTTCTTTTAATTAAATAAATACTATAAAGTCCTTCTTTTATTTTATTTTTAGCCCAGGGCCCTATACAGCACAGGGCGATAAAAAATAATTAAAAAAATAATAACTAATAAAAATAACTACTAATAATCATAATAATAATGAGCAGAAAAAGAAGAAAAGGAAAATGGCTTTATCACTAAGGCCATATACATCTATCAAATTATTATAGAGCTAGTATTGTATGCTACAGCTTTGATTTATATAACATAATTCACATGGGTATATATATGTGTAAATATATATATATATATATATATATATATATTAAAATTAAATAAAATATATAATAAATAAAATATATAATACAATATGTATACAATGTAAATATATATATATATATATATATATATATATATATATATATATATATATATATAATTATTATATAAGCGAGAAGAGAGAGTGAGAGAGGAAAAGACTTTTGGTACACGAGAGCGAATGGAAGCTATCTATGAAGGGATATCTAGAGACGAAAACCATCTCAAGCACACTTTCAAATCTACTGTCGACGGAAGAGAGGAATAGAAAGAGAGAGAAAGAGAAAGAGAGAGAGAGAGAGATATAGAGAGAGAGAGAGGGAGAGAAGGAAAGAGAGAGAGAGAGCTGGTTGAATGAAGGCAGGGTGGGAAGTGGATAAGGCGGGGGTTAAGCAGCTATAAGAATTTGAAGAAGGTCGTCAACGTCTCTCGACCTAGAGGTCTAAGGACGAAGCTTCGTAGCGGCGGTGTCGCGGCGGTGTCAGAACGTCCTCAGCGTTCTATCTTGCACGGGCTCGGCTGTCGATTGTTCTCTTCCTATAAAGATTCTGAACCCTGAGACCCGAGTTCAACCCTCTGTCCCAGCTCTCAACCCCTGTGAGCTCTTCTCCTAGAGGTCACGTAGCTAAGTACTCTCAGTGTCATAGCGAGGGGTCGACTGGTTATTTATAACTTTATAACATCATCAGATTTATTGTTAATACGTTATAAATGCAACGTCAGTGTGCGATATAGATAATAGTAAGCTTAGATTTTATTATAGCGGTCTATGAAGGTTAGATAGCCAGCATACTGCGATATGAAAATACTTGAAAATGAAGAATTTTTTTACCAAATTAATTGAGTTTTGATTTATATACACATAAATCAAGCACTTAATAGATTTACTTAATCAATCTCTTTTCAGTTGCTCATACGTTATTTAGTTGTTCATATAGGTTGTTTAGTTGCTCATATGTTTTTAGTTGCTCATATGTTGTTTAGTTTTTCAAATGTTGTTTAGTTATTCTTATGTTATTTGTTGCTCATATGTTGTCAGTTGCATATATGTCGCATATAGACATAAATTCAAAATCTTCCGATGTTTGCGCAAATATTAAAAGCTTAATCATCAAATTATATTGTGCAATGTGTTAGTTGGAACTTTTGTTTTATAGACCACAAGAGAGAGAGAGAGAGAGAGAGAGAGAGAGAGAGAGAGAGAGAGAGAGAGAGAGAGAGAGAGAGATAAATGAACTAAATTTGCATAGTATTACAGTATATAAAAGGCCATTGGTACAACTTTTAAATTGAACTAATAACAACTTACTTCTTGTTTTTGTGCGGAGTTTTAATGTTTTCGCTCGGAGCTTGATTTGCCTTTTACAACAAAAGATTGCGCAACTGTTAATAGTTGTCAACCGCTGATAAATATAAAGCATATTATTATTGAACCGCACATCTGTGAAGCCGCAGCAAATGCTTAACAGATGCGCCACACGGCTAGATGAAATTTGAAATCTTTTACAAATTACAATCAGTTGAAGCGAGATTTTATCCTAATGTCATACCAGGGTAGTTTCGACTTGCCTTACTCATATTTTAACTTATCTTGTAAAAATTTATTTTAGAAATAAATTATACGCCTCTTTCTACATCAGAAGCAGTCTTATTGTAACTGTCACCGCGGTGTCAGATATAGACTTATTCTTTAGTGTAAGTTTTGAACTATTCTAATGTTCTATTTATTTACTAGTTTTTAATGTGCCTGTTATGTACGTAATATAAAGAATGCTGTTTTCGATAAGGTACCTTACAAATTAGACACTATCGTGATGATTCATGAGAATTTGACGATGAAATCCTCTCTGCTTGCTACGAGTATAAGAACTAAAAACTAGTTTAATGGCAACTATCTGTCGAAAATTATTTTCTCGAAAGCATTTCACTGATGGATAAAGCGTTAGATTTGAACACATCTACTCGCAATAAGATGTCTAACCTACACTTTATAGCGGCTCAGTTATATATATATTTGGTTATGCAAGTACGAGATCATGGGTTTACAATTACAATTGCCACACATAATTAGTAAGAAATGCTTATAACTTCTGTTTTGTCTTTCAAATAGGACAATTGGATGATACTCCCTCCAGTACGAATCTTCTTATATAAATCAATTCTCAAATAATGAACAGGTGAAACTCTCAGCCATCGCGTCTTACAGTAAACCATTCGGCCTTCTAACCTTGACGTTAAACCCACATCATCCATACCACTGTACAGGCGTTCTAAGAAGTATTCAGTGCTATCAACTCTTAAAGAGAATCTCCTTAGTGAAAAATGCAAAACAAATCAAACTTAACTGTATTTTTTACATTTTATTTTATACAAACAATATTTTTATTTTATTTTAAAGTTTCGCTATGTAGTCTTACTGATAGAAAAATAAAACTGGCCATCGAAGACAGAAATATTTTATCATCAGTATGATCACTATCGACTGAATTATTTTTAAAGTAAACTGCCTTTAATCACTTCTAAGTATATTGTTACCGAATAACTTAATTGTCATCCATCTGTGTTATAATAATATGTTATATTGCACAAAATAGAGAACCTAAATTAGATCAAATTAATTTAACATCATTCTCGAATTTCTGCTTGAATAATTAGTGTGACACTCAATTGATTAACGTAGTATCTTTAGGCACCTTAAATTTTCAAACATTGCTCATTCTTAATGTTATTCTCTGAAAAGCTATCGATAAAAAGAGAAAAGTCAGTCAAGCACGAAAGAAAAGCTAAACCTGATATATCAGGATCTCCAGAATTCTGGTGGACTGTATTGCAATGTCTTTTTGATAAAAATTATTACAAAATAAATCAGGAGAGACCAAGAACTAGTCACTTATATGTTGTTATCCTTGCACCTATACACGGCCTATATCTTTAGGTGCAAAAAGTTAACTCGGTTGTAAAGAACTATATATGAGCAACAGGGTAGAGCCTTGGATTAGTAATTAATATTTTATCCTCATATTTCTTAAGGAATAAAAACCGGCCATAACTGACATTTCCAATGCAAACAACAACAAAATCCGGGACGAAATTGAAGATGAAGAGATTCTAATGGGGATGATAGTATGGAAAGATTTGAAAGTAAATGAGTAGAAGGAAAATTTAAAGTTGTCCTTATAGTCTAAGAATTCCACAGTCAAAAGCAAATAGAGTACACGCTGTATAGAAGTCAAGGCGCCGAACAATCTCTCTTCTGTATGACATCTGGCTTAGTTGCCTCCTACGAGCACATACTTTATTCATAACCATTTTTCAATTCCTTTAACTGGATCAGTCACAGAAAGTATCCTGGAACGTTGACTCATAAGTTAAGCTCTCAAACATCTGAAATAAAATTAAATATATTTCACCCCAGAATTGCATTCTTGCAAATGGTGCCATACTATTAACTAAACTGCATAAAGCCATATGCATGACTTAAAGTGTTTAACATCATTGTTGACAATTATCATTGCACTTTATTACTTATACTGTTTACACAAAACAACGGTCACTGCATGGACATATAGGGCCAACTAAACGACCCTCCACTGAGCAGCATATCTCTAATAAGAGTCTCTATTGGGGTTTTCCCCACCAGTCTTACGAAGAACAGTTGCTCTATAACTTGGGCTGAGACTGTTCGTAGTGATGGCAACCGTAGCAGAAGTTTTCCGAATCGGTTGGGTTGATTCGGATACTGACTGCGCACGTACTCTTCCAGAGCACATTGGGATTTCTCCTGGAGACTCTCCACGTGGGCCATGTCCGACAGTCCGCAAGCATCTGGAAAATTTAACAAATTAGTGTAAAAAAAACTAAACGTAAAAGTGTTTTTTTTCGTTTAGTATAGTTTGTTTGTTCATCACAGTTTTCATAAATAAGTCACAAAATAAATACAAGCGATCATGTTGTCGGTTTTAAAATGAGTTCACACTACTAAATTTTACTAATGGCTACTAAATTCATTAATAATTAATTGGTATAACGCTATATTAACTCAATTTTTATATTATTGTTAGTTTTTGTTAGCACTTGAAACTTAACGAATCATTGATAATGTCATGTACATTCGAATGTTACATAAATTCAAAATTATGGAGATCTTTAAATATTGAGTTATAAACGGTAACGTACAAATATTTAGTGTATTATCGTTGTGACGATTGTAGTTTAAATATCTCTACTTGTAGAATCTTTAATGGTTAATCCGTAGTCTCTGTTATTCTGTTCGTATATTTTTTCATTTCTTGTTCTGTTTATACTACCATCTGTTTTTGGTGAATAAAGATCATATATTAGAGAATATGTACAGATCTATACAATTTTAGATACCGCCATATTTTCTTTGAGGAAGTTGCTGTTACAGTTTGTCAAATGATGGAGAGACTTTGAACATACCCACTGGTCTGGAAGTCAGAGGTTGGTACCCAGCCTTGGTTAGGGTCCCATACGAGCTATGTTGTAGAAGGATTTGCTAACGAGGGTATTAAGAACTTATCATTGATTTGATTCTAATGGTTTTAATATCGCTCAAGTTGCTTTCGAAAGACAACCTAACTCTGTCATGACCCTTGTAGCGCAAATTTTAAATCAGCATCATTAACTTATCATCTTCTTCTTCAGTGCACTGCAAGTGGCACGGTAAAGGTATATACTCATAATCAAAGTCTGCTCTCTCGCTCCATAAGAGCACTCCTTAGATCAACAAGTTATTCCTTTCACAAAGTCTATGCCTTATGCATACCTTATGTAGCCTATAGCTTTGGAAAAGTATTGATTCTTAGGTGGTTTCCCGTTGCCTTCCTCAGTTAGATTGATTAATTACCATTTAAACAGATAAATAAATTATCATAGGTAATGAAATTAGCATAATTAGCTGATTACACACCTGAACTGAAGATTACAATGGCTTTCATACAGCTGTATTCGGCAGAATCCACATGCAAAGCTTTCAATTTCTCCACCTGTTCCTGGAAAATCCGAATATGATCCATGAACGCGACGACTCTATCCGCAGCCATCGGACTGGCATGAAGTCCCGCGGCAGCCAGGAGCGGAGCAACATGGAGCGGCATGGAGCACTGAGCGGCGTTGAGCACAAAGAGCTCCGACCACCCTAGTCTCAATAGGGCCACTTGATCCGTGATCTGTAGGTCGGGAAAGAATGGTATGTTGCGCGCCCACTCCACTGCGCTGAATAATAACCTAGCGGCCAGCTCACATATATTATCTATTCCCATGATATTATTCGCCTGCATGCAGTGTCCGTATCGGACGCTAGGATACGGTTCTGCCCGGAGAAGCATCGAGACGAATCCGGAGAGATATCCGTGATGTCCGTTCATGGTCATGGCCATGCCGTTGGAGAAGTTCATCTGACCTGGAAAGCCTGGATGTTGATTGGGAGCCACTCGTCCCCTCTGTACGGCTGTGGGCAGGAAACAACGAAGAGCTGTTATACAGGTAGTTAGAGTTACGACAAGTTCCAATAAGTCATTAGAAGCTTTTAACTTGTAATAACTCATAATGATAATGATAGATATTTAACGTCCGTTTCCAAGTACAAGGATGATGTCAGGGACGTCCTCCTATCACATCATGATAAATTAAGAGACACCGTTAGGAGAAATAACTGTGAATATTCATTCAGTAGATAAATACTATACAACTATATCATAGTAATTAAATTAACTTAGGAGATGATGAGGGGATATATATATACATAGGCATATATACACATGTACAGTATATAGCTTATAATAAGAAATAACATACCATAATATACATTTTTATTTCGTCTGAGGACAAAATCCAATCACCACTAGAATTATTCCTACTGTAACACTGTATTTATGAGCCATATTATAGTGAAAATCTCTGTGAGCAATTTTTAAGTAGACCTATATTAACTGATATAATAATAATAACAGTAATAATAAATTTCATAAGGACCATTTTTCAAACGCAAATAATATCAACATGATAGGAGTTATAATAAAGTAATAGGTCATATAGGTTTAATAGTAACACTAATATTAGCAAAACTGTAAATAAATATAAATTTAATAGACAATAACAGTAGTAGTAACAGAAATAATTATAATAAGAACCTTCATAATAATCATAACAATAATTTTCTAATAGTAATAATAATAATATTATTATTATTATCAATAATAATATTATCAATACTAATAATGATAATAAATAATAATAATAGTACTAACACTAATTACCGGGCTTTAACAAGCCGAAGATAGTTGTATTTATTAAAATAATTGTAATTTTAAACCTAAAACGCAGTACAGATGAAACTACACTTATAGGCCTATTAGGTTATTATCGAATAAATGAATATAGGCCTATTATAAAAATATTTTATTTAGTCATATTTTGGCCAAGAACATGAAACATTAAAATATGCACATGGATACGGCAGATATAGCTTTTTTAACAGATTAGTTGTAGACATATGACGTACTCTTTATTATATACGTGTATATATAATTTACACACACACATATATATATAAATAAATAAATAAATATATATATATATTTATATATATATATATATAGGGCCTATATGATATATATATATACATGTATATAAATAGGCATTTGCCTACATGTATATATATATATATATATATATATACATGTATATAGCCTATTATCTCATATATGTATGAATGTATAGGCCTATATATATATATATATATATATATATATATATATATATATACACATAGGCCTATCTATCTATACAGTATATATATACATGTATATATATCCTTTATTATTGCAAACCGCAACATTTATGCATAGACAGCAGCATAAATGGCATATTGTTTTACATTATAAATGCCGCACAGCGGCTGGATAATCCTCTCTCCACAGGAAATAGACTTCTACTTAAATATCATCTGCCTTCATTTATACACACAGAACCGCATGCATCTTGCGAACAGACAGGCCACTGTCATAATGAACGCATCCATCTTACGTAGAATTTAATTTCAGTTCCAGGATGCTCGGCAGATATGCAGGGAAAGTAGCGATGGATTTGCGGGGAACCAAAGAAAGCGGAGTCGACCTCTTGGCCCTGCTTCAGCACGTAATTATGCGGACACGTTAAGAGCTACAATGAGCTCACAGTAGCCATCGAATGGAATTTTAATAAGAACGGAAGCGTTATAGAGCAGCAACAGAAGCGGCAGGTGTGATTTACTGTATAACGGGATTTGTTGACTTCACTGACCCTGAGCCAAATATGCTACATGTAGGTTCTTCATAACGACTATACAAGAAAAAAAAATTCGAACTGTAATTTCAAAAACTATATCGTTACATTTAAGTTAGGATAGGATATTGATTAAATGTTCCAGTTTATTATTACACTGCTGTATTAAATATACAACTACCACATCAGCTTAAAAATCGGCGAATAAATGTGAAAAGATTAACATACATGTATATTGTATAAGAAGAGAGTTTTGATTAAAACTAAGTCTCAATAATGTCATACAGTTAACGAGTCAAACTCAAATCTACCATAAAATCTTTTGATAATTTACTTAAATTGTGACTAGTCGCTGAAGTTATTAAAAAAATTAAATTATTAAATTATTTTATAGTTAATTTACTTAATTAATTGCCTATTCGCTGAAGTTTAAATTTCTTATTTCATTATTTAATAATAATGAAATAAGAAATTTAATGAAGTGATTAGGCCTAATATATACAATATTCGCTTTTAGATAATATTGGTTAGAGTGAGTTTTGCATATAAATGCTGATGGTGTCTTGAAACGCCGAAACGGACGATCAGCTGATTACAATTATAGAATTATAGGGCCTACTTCGAGAACTGTAATCACATAGGCTTAGTTAGGCCTATGCAAATTATGCATTATGATAAATGCTGATCACATGCAAAATTAAAAACGAAAATTATTAGTCATATACTATAATATTAGTGTTCGCTTTAAATTTAATGATATAATACTATTAATATTACGATAAAGAATAATTAGAATATATAGGCCTACTGTCGATCGAAACTTATAATTTTATTAATCAAAGTAAATTGCTTTATGAATGAAACATATTTTTCTAAAGCTTCACCGTTAAATAACTAGTATTGGGAATAAAAGTAACTGTTATTTTTAATAAAAATTATTAAGAAGGGGCCTAATTATATTTGAATTGAGCCTATTTATAGCAATTAATCGAATTATTAAATATTTCACTGATAAAGAATTAAATAAAAATAATTAGTCATTTTAATGTAAAAAGTATACAATTTCTTTAACGTGAAATATCATCCACTAAAATTAGTAGTGTTTTACTGCAAAGCAACAAAGCCAAAAGCAAAGGCTAACACAATGTCATACAGGTTTAAAGTCAGTTTCTGACTTAATAGCATGTCAGTGACGGAAAGAGCACTGGATTGGAACCCTGTACCTATACTGCATGATCCGCTGTCGAACAACATTCCAACAAGCCACCGGTTTAGCTAAAATATGCATTTCTATGAATATACTCTGATTCTAATACTATAGTAAGTTTCCTATGCCACTTGAATAGAAATTTTGCAATATTGGCCCATTTGTATAATCCGGTTTGATAAAGGAATGTAGTATTTTATGAGGTATTAATTTTTTTGTCGATTGAACGTTATTGTATGGTCTGAAAGCTGAGTGTAAATATATAGGAATGTATGTCATGAAACCTATACAAATCTTGATTTGTCATTTGCAGATCGTCAGAACGAGAGATATAGAGATACCATAAAAATGTGACTAAAATAGGCTACATTTATCTATTTCTCAGACAATCTAATTAATTAATAATTAATTTAAAAACTAATTGACTCATTTTAATTTTGCTGAAATACCAACCTTCTCGTCGCATGCCGACCTTGAGGCATTTCTTGAAGCGACAGTACTGGCACTGGTTGCGATGATGCTGATCAATGGGGCAGTTCCTCGAACCTCTGCACGTATAAGTCAGGTTCCGTCTCACGGACCGCTTAAAAAAACTCTTACATCCCTCGCAAGTAAACTGTCCGTAATGTTTCCCGGAGCTCTTATCGCCGCAGACGATACATTCCACTACACTGTTCTGTTTACTGTCACTGTTACCGCTATTGCTGGAATTAACTCCACTCGCGCTGCTGGATCCCATATGAGAGGGATTCGACGCACTATGGAGTCCGGACAAAACGGAAAGATTGGACGTCGTTCCGGAATGAGTCTGGTGATTGTTATTGTTCTGCTGCACGCTACAGTCCGACCCGGCGCTCATAGTGCCTCCAGGCTGAGAATGTGGAGGCTGGTGCCTCAGGGTCCCGTTCAAGGCAGAGACGTCTTGAGGTGTTGGAGGGGGCGGCAGGGAAGGAAGCTGTCGACACATTCCTGATCCGGGTAGACCGACTCCGGTTGATAGAGATAATCCGGACGTATCCATTTTGACGTCCATGCCGCCGTTCATGCTCCAGGGTGAACATCCGGTCGACTGACCGCCGAGCAGTTGCATTGCCATCAAGATCTGTAAATAGAAAACCGCAGCATATATATATATATATATATATATATATATATATATATATATATATATATATATATATATATATATATATATATATATATATATATATATATATATATATACAGACAGGGGCAAAAAAAATAATCCCAGCGAAATCTCAATAACTTCAAGAAAACTCAAAATATCGTTACTAAATTTTCGCAGCTTTTAGGGGAGGAATTTCTGCGTATATCCTGCAAATATGGTGAAAATATTTTCAGTATTTTGCGAAATTATAGCATTTCTACGAAAAAATTGCAAAATCAGCTTCAAAAAGGCTTTTTTAAATGTCAGTCGTTCCTTTTAAAGAAAGTAACGACCCTGAAAAGGGGTGCTAACTTAAGTGGTGGAGTATAAGACCATACTACCTTGTTAGCTGCTCCTATAAAAGATGCTTCTGTTACAATTATTCCTAAATTTTGAAGAAAATTTTCGGTACTTTTGTTAAAATAAGCCTTGTTAAAATTGATTTTAACACTTTTTCCGGAGAAACGCTGTATTTTCGTTAATTCAGAATATATTTTCACCAAATTTTCAGGATATATGCAGAAATTCCTCCTTTAGAAGCTTCGAAAATTTTATAAAACTATTCTGATTTTTGTCGAAGTTATTAAGACTTTTGATAAAAAAAACCCTTGTTAAAATTTATTTTTTCACTTTTTTCATAGAAAAGCTGTAATTTTGTTATTGCTCAATATATTTTTGTCATGTTTGCAGGATACATTCAGAAATTCCTCCCCTAGAAGCAAGCTCCAAAACTTTTGTACAAATATTTTGAGTTTTGTTGAAGTTATTGAGATTTCGCTAAGAAATTATTATTTTTGCCCCAGTCTGTATATATATATATATCTATATACATATATATATATATATATATATATATATATATATATATATATACTGTATATATAAAACTATATATATACATGTATATATAATAATATATATATAATTATGTATATATATAATTATATATAAATACTGTATATATATATATATATATATATATATATATATATATATATGTGTATATATATATATATATTCATATTAAAATGTGTCCATATTAAACGTCAAGAGAAATAACGAAAATAACCAAATAAAGCTTATTGAAGAGATCAACTATGTTTGGAAAATGTGGCCGCGTAGACGGTGTTATGTCCGGGACCCAGAAGAGTAGATCAACCGTCAGGCTAACAGGAAGTGTAGTAACAGACGGCTAAGCAATAATTGAGGAAGGCTATGTGAAATCACTTCAGAAGCCATGACTTTCTCGGGCTGTTTGGTACATGAGGTGCGCATAGGCAATAAGCTTTTGTGAAGAGATTAACATGCTGATCTATGGTGTGCCCTTTATGGAGCGTGAAAGCAGTCTTCACGTAAGAATATCCTACCACTTTAAAGTACACTATATATATAGAAAGAGAGAGAGAGAGAGAGAGAGAGATAATGAGTTGTAGCTGAATAGCTATACTTTAACGTAAGTGCATCAATCAATCAATAATCAATCAATAAACATTTAACTTCCGGTTCCTTGGCATAAGGCAATATCGATGAGGTTAATCAAATCAACCATTATGCTATCAATTGTTATCAAACATTATGATATGAACCATTCTGTCATCAACCATTATATGATAAACCGGTATATTAACTATTATATGTTATGAGTAATATGTATGTTATCAACAATTATGTTATCAACCATTGTGCTATCAACCATTATGTTATCAACTAATGTGTTATCAACCATTATGTTATCAACCAATGTGTTATCAACCATTTTGTTATCAACCAGTGTGTTATCAACCATTATGTTATCAACTAATGTGTTATCAACCATTATGTTATCAACCAATGTGTTATCAACCATTATGTTATCAACCAGTGTGTTATCAACCATTATGTTATCAACAAATGTGTTATCAACCATTATGTTATCAACAAATGTGTTATCAACCATTATGTTATCAACCAGTGTGTCATCAACCATTATGTTATCAACTAATGTGTTATCAACCATTATGTTATCAACCAATGTGTTATCAACCATTTTGTTATCAACCAGTGTGTTATCAACCATTATGTTATCGACTAGTGTGTTATCAACCATTATGTTATCAACCAATGTGTTATCAACCATTATGTTATCAACCAGTGTGTTATCAACCTTTATATTATCAAATCAATAAATATGTTTCACTTTTGCAAGGATAACTTAGCGAAAATATAAAAGTGACTTCAAATTCCAGTGAGAAATTAAAGTGTCGAGATACATATTTTTTAAATAAACAAACTTAGGTGCAATGGTATACTTAATTAAGATCAGTAAAACTTTAAAGATTAGATTACAAAATTAACAGTCATCAAAAGCTCCTACACAAAAAATCATATATATATATATATATATATATATATATATATATATATATATATATATTTATATATATATATATGTGTGTATATATTAGGCCCAATGTAGTCCATAATATGTGCTCAACAGATAGCATACAGACATTTCTGAGTTATCCGTTATTTATACTTGGAATCGAGTCGCAATGCAATAACTAGTGTATTGATTAAGTATTTATTTTTGTGTGAAAATATATCATCTTAGGAATCAATGTAATGATGTGAATGCTATCCAGTTGTGCATGTTCAGCTTTCCATGCATGTATCCGTGCAAGCAGATCAACTTGAATGCATGCAGCTTATGAGCATACGTTTGAATGAAATGACTCTTTTTGAAGGGCTATTAACTCAGTTGCGATTAATTAAATACAGGGCCTATATCGTTAGGTATATATGCACATAGGAATATTCTATGAAAATTATGAATACGCTTAATCTTTGACTAAAGTTTTTTAATCACTATATAATTGTAATAATTGAAATTCAAGCAGTCTTGCATAAATAGATATAAAATAACTACGGAATTAAATAATTAATTAACGAATTGGCTAATTTTCAATTAATAATAAAATCTATTTAAATAGAAATGGATTAGTAAGAACAAAATGTTTAATGTAAATAAACAAGAACCTGCATTACAGTAGAGCTTATTTCAATAATCGCAATGCATTCGTGAATTTTGAAAAACTTCACTAGCCTAAATAGGAAGCTACATGTATATAGACAATATACCTATACAGAAAACTAACATTTTACAAATTATTCTGAATTATTGGACAAATTTTCAAATATCCCTATACTATAAATGATTATGAACATAATTTTGGCCGTAAATAGAGTAAGTTGAATCAAGATTATCTAGTATTTAGTTTAATCATTACGATGTATTGCATTTAAGAAATTTTCCTATAATTAGGCCTACCAAAATTTATCACATCTAGAGATGCGATTATTAATTAAGGCGCATTCTTCAATTCATTCATATAATTAAAAATTCAAGAATGTGACGGCATGCAGAAGACATTTTTTCTAATTTTGTTATAGGCCTAACTGTAGTGTGCATCAGTTAGGATCGCATTGTATAGCCTATATAGACACTAAGTAGTTCTATTATAGGCCTACCAATATCAAATTCTATTGCTTTCTTTTAAGTAAAAGTTACATCTGTTTTTTCTAACTGTGTATTTATTCATACGAAAAAGTCCCGTAGCTTCTAATATAGTGGAGGCCTATATAATAACACTTGAATACAAAACAAAATAGAGTGTTTACGCTTTTATATACAAAACAAAATAGAATTAATATATTGATACATTTAAGCTATTAAATCTTTGCCATACTTAGTTTTATCTGTACTATTATAAATTAGTTTATTTTAGAAATTTACCTATGGTAAAAATATACCACAATGTTTATTGTTATTCTACTGTATAAGACTATTTATCTTTCTTATTTGCTTAGCTCTGCCGAATCTAATGCAGTTGTCGTTTGATCTATAGGCTTAGTTGCCTATATATACTAGATTACTAGATATACTAAATATACTAGATTTTCACTGGCCCTTGAATAGAAGAGTAGATCTTTATATTTAAATTTATTTAGTGTTTAGGTATTTTAGTTTATTAATTTTTTGTGCATACATAGGGCTATTATAAAGATATTTCTGCCGTATATTTTAATTATGGGAATTAATATCACACGAAAGCTATTTAGCCTAGATAGAAAATTTTTCATTGTAATGTCTATAATACATTAATTGTAATAAAATGCACATTTTCTAATATACCTCGTTATTAACTTTATTTCATCTATGCTTCACGTAATTTTGTAACAGGCCTATATCATTTTATTCTTTTAAGGACTTCTCGTATTGACCCTATATTATATATATATATATATATATATATATATATATATATATATAATGTTTATATAGCCTATTATATTCATCATCCTCACTTGAATCCCAATTTAGTAAGGGTATATATAAGTGTATTTAGGGATACGAATAGACCTTCTCCTTTCGTTTTAGAAAATAACTTTTTAGCAATTTCTGGAGCCGAAGCGCTCAACAACCGAATGCCCCTTCTTTAGACTATATATGTGCTTTGTCGCCTTTTACGAAACGAGCAGTCCATTCGTCAATATCCCGGACACAACTCCTAGACCCATATGAGCTAGAAAAATCCAAGGTTAGTCCATCATTGATGAGATTTAGACTAACTAAATTGCAGTTAAACTATTAATCCGTTTGATAGTCTTTGGAATTTATTTTTTGCGTAAAACATAAAACTTTAACATGCGTGCTACGAGATGATCGGGATACTTGTCGGCCTATTTGTATTTTAAACTCAGTAGATCGAAAACTAGAAAATCTCTCGCCTGAAAATCGCTGTGGAGCGATAGCCTAATTTGTTGGGCCACTATTATAAACAACTATTAGTAAAATAAATAGCGTATTTTACCAGATTTAATTTACAACTATCGAACTATGCATACGTTTGTAATATCTTCCTATAATGCTCTATCAGATTTGGTTAAAATACTGAAAGATTACTAGAAATTTTTAATACCTGACATTTCCAACGCGCTCAACGCTAAAATTTTCTCCTGCAATAATTATTTTTGAATACTAAATCACTACATCAATAACTTTATATTAATACTGCAAATCGCAAACGATCAATGAAAATAAAATGACTCGAGAAAGGCTAGTAATATTTACGCTGTAAAGATTGGGACGGTAGCTGACGCTTCAAAGCCCCTTGACTCTTCTTGCCCCGCTCACGTTGGGTCAATACGAATCGGTCGAGAGTGTATCACACTATTCGAACTCTTGGCTAACCCTTCTAGCGAACCCGATGTCGCAACCTTCGGCTTTCCCTTCAATCCGACAAAAGACGGGAAGCACAGACGGACGCGCAGATCGGCCGCTAAGCCCGGGATCAACGAATGTCAATAGGCTACTACACTCCGCCCATTCCCCGACCCGACGAACCACCGAGCGACCGCCCTTCCGGCACCCCAGGGTCTCTGGGACTCGTAAGTCTGAGTCACCGCCCCTTAATCTTATTTCGTTGTCATAGCGACGCACTAGACGAACGACCCGAGAGGTTGAAAGGGCGCAACCTCCGCCATCCGCAGCGCAATCTCATTGGTCGACCGCTCGTAACTTATGCAAATTCAGGCTGTCAATTAGAGCTGAAGAGTCCGTGGCAGAGGTTATCTGGGATAGGCGGATATTCGATACTCGCTCCACTTTCTCTCTACTTTCTCCGTCTATCTCTCAGTTTGCGGTTCCTTATTTCTGCTTCTCAATTTATTTGCACGCTACGTTTACATAGGCCTTATGCAAATCGTATTCTTTTTTAAAATTATTTTCATCTCTTAGTTCTCATGTTTTTTATAAATGTATTGCTAGTTTTACTACAGCTCTCTCTCTCTCTCTCTCTCTCTCTCTCTCTTTCTCTTTCTCTTTGTCTCTCTTTATCTTTATACTTTAATTTTTAATGAAAAATTCATCGTCATAATCCGAATTCTGGCTTTTTCTTGTCGTAACTTCTTCCCTATAACTCCAACTCAATGGCAAATTAATCTTCCCGTTTTCTCAGCAATTTTCTTATTTTTTTACTCAGCATTGCATATTTAATTATCCTATTTTATACATATTAACACATTAAAATACCATGAATATATTCAAAATAGCATAGATAGGCCCTATCTCAATAAGGTAACACAATGCGAGAGTGCATTGATTCATTTCTAAGTTTAAGAAAGTATTGTAAATCTCGACAATTCTCTGATTAGATATGTAATATTGCCACTACATTGCTACTCAATAGACTATATTCAATAGGTGGATTGAATAAAGTCATAGCATAATGGACAGAAATCTTTGCTAAAATATTCATGTCAAACACAATAACACTCATCTTTCAGCCCATTTGCAAATCGCAGCTGTCATTTCAATGATATTAGGCCGGAAGCAGTTTTCTAGCAACGTCATGCCCTATTGACTCGCTCAGAACGTAGACTATATAAATACTTTGTATTCAAATGTAACGTATCGAGTTTTAACAAATATCATAGGGATACGATTCTCCTACGGATTTTTAAATTACTATTCCGTTAAATTTGTTGTAAAACAATGTGACATTTACAAAGTTATTAAAGATATGATAAATTATGACTTATCTATGTTTGGTTACAATCAATTAAATTTATGTTTTCAATTTTTTTCTCAGTTCGTCATTTAAAAAAGCGTATTGCAAATTTGGTAATCAATATTTTTGTTTTTGGAATAAATATGTAGGCCTATATAAGCCTACTTTCTAATCTCAATAATCTCATAGTTCACCCTTCTCGGAAACTTCATACTTCTGATTCTAACCTGCTCAAACCTCCAAATATTCTCACCTCTTCCGTTGGACACTCATTTTCATTTACAGTGTACTCTAGACTGAACCAGTAGCACGATGGATAAGGTGTTACACTGCGGATCTATATTTGCTATGTACAAATCCTGGCTCGCCAGTCAATGACATGCTTTCGAGATAAGAAACTGACGTTAAACGAATGATCAAGCCGCTTCTAGAAATCATTGTGATTTAATTGGCTGGAGCCAGTGGCGAATTCGGTACGATACTCGACCGCGGATCAGTGTGCGCGGGGATCAAATCTTGGGCTCGCCCTTCACTGACATCGCTTTCGAGTGAGGAAACTGACGTTAACCTTAGCTTTACCTTTATTGCATCACTCGGGAGAGACTGCTGAGCTCTTAGCTCGTGTTCTTTGCTCGTCCTAATCCCTCGTGACACGCGGCTAAGCCCCTGACGACCTCGCAGTCTACATCACTCGTTTATAGTTACGATGACTCTCGTTTATTCACCAGAGGACACTGTCGCTCCCAATCATCAGCTCTTCGTTACATCTCGCCTCTAATCTCGACGCATAAAACAGTCGTTATTATATTTCAGACCAGCTCATTAACTCCGCTCCTAGTTAACAGGATTTGATTTGTAGGGGGAGGCCACTGAAGTTTCCCCTCACTGGTTCCTCACTCCTCCCCCCAACTGGTTTGAAACTAACCTTCCTAGGGGGGAAGTTATTGTAAATACTCTTCAATTTTCAGCTCTACATACTTTCAAATGCCTTCAATTTGAAGATATTATTAACGGAAGTGTTTCAGCTTCTGGGGCAAAAAGCCCCCGGATGTCCTATCAGGGCTTCGCTCCTGGACCCCGCTGGGTTAAAAAAAAGTCCCCCGGGCCCCCTTTTAATTATTTCGGCTTGCGATTTCGATTTTTACTGGTTCATCAAACCCGTGCACCCACCAACAGCTCTTTGCATCACATCTAATTCTGTACTTAATAACGTATTTTATACATGCATTAACTCGCATTTCTATGTATTTAATGCGCTACAGAACTAGAATAAAGTTTAAATAATTTCGAAACTTCGCTGGTGGGAAATTACTGGTATTAACAAGCACCTATAGCTCAGTTAATTTATAGTTATTTAGTAATTATGTGGCTCAATGCCACATTGTGCAGTTACGTTTTATATCTGATTACAATTTTGCTGGCGGGAGGAATTAAAGGCCAATATGAGGTTTAATTTCTAATTGAGTTCCGTCATTTATTTTGCTAAATTAAAAGTATTTTGTTAAGTTTTTTGGTTAACGCCTTTCTCTTCAGTCTGTGCAACGACTGTTCAAGGTATGGTGCAGACTATATTCTACTCTATGACCTCCTACTTAGCAGGCAATTGCAATATCAACTTCACTATCTCACATTTGTATATTTAGAGAAACAGTTGCAGAATAATAGAATTTTTATGATTGCTTTCATTTCAGATAGTTCCTTGTTTGAATCTACACTGTACGAAGGCTAAAGTAGTTAATGTACCTGAATTTTAACCGTATACACTGAGGCTAAACTATATCGAGAAGACGAGCAACTTTGTGATGAATCTTGAAAGCGCTATAGTCCAAGTTTCTATTTCGCATTTACACTGAGATTGTTAAACTTACAGTAATTACAATATTGTATAACAACGCTTGACGAAAGTCATTCATGTTTCCAAAAGACTGTAATCTATGCTATGTATATAATATTTAAAGAGCAATAAAATAATCCTGCGTGTTCATATATCAGTTTACAAATAAATATTGAAAACAACCTATACAAATAAATTGTCTATATTCAGAATATTTCAGTGAAGTATCCTTACATGATGTCAAATTGTCATAAACCTTATTGATTATTAAATCAAAGCACTGAAGGCCGTATATATATATATATATATATATATATATATATATATATATAGGCCTATAGTTTAAAACAATCCGTTTTATTCCTGTCATTAAACTTATTTATAAACTTTTAGATTTATTTACCTGTTATAAATATAAATCTAAATTATAAATTGGAATAATTTTTACCTAGTTAAAAGCCAATTTTCATTAATTCTTGATAATACTGATTTAAAATTTAGATTTATTGTATCAAATTAGTCCATTTCCCGTGTAATCAGTCCTGTGAATAAACATAACATAACGGCACACTGGGTCAGGAAGCACAGATGCTTGTTTTAAGACCCATTTCCTCCTTCCTCTCCATGGTTATTAGAAATCATTGCCTTTTGATGGCGCATCAATTGCAGCCGGCGCGGATTTAATAATAACCTTTCATCACCCTGGGATTTTTTCCTTCCTAAGCTTTTACCAACACTCAGTCTTCCAAGGTGGTCACCCACAAAGTACTAACCGAGGTCGATGCAGCTTAACTTCGACAATTGACGCGCAACTAAACCAAATGCGCTAATCCCGCCGTCCTGAATGTCCGAGCCTTTACTCTCAGATTAACGCGGCCGGGAATCGAACCCATGAGAGTTCAATTAATCATAGAATCTGTCATTTAAAACTTCATGACGTTACCTTACGCCTCTAACTACCAAGCTATTGAAGATGTCAAAACATCTACAACCACGCTGAACTCATTATTATTCGCCAAACTTTTAAGAAATCTGTCCAGATTTATGCTTTTTAACTCTTAATGCCAATACAATATTTCGTCATATTTATACACATTAGGATCTACATATACAGTATATTTCAAAACGGCAAAAGAAGTGTTTGACTTCATACTTATTATTCGACTATACATGCATAGCACTGATAAAGATATTCTCATATAAAACACCGTAATGTATGACAGCGTATGTATGTAGTTATGTGTGCAGTGGGGACGTCCCTGACATAATCTTTGGATGAGGAAACGGACGTTAAACCTTTATTATTATTATTATTATTATTATTATTATTATTATTATAACAACATTTTTATACAGAGCTATGACAGTTAGTGTAAAGCAACCGCTTTTTCAGAACACTCAGACTACGGTCGCTAGATAAACCGTATAACAAAGCTAGATGTTAATACTATGTTTATCAGTTAAGACGCTTATCAGCTAATATGCTTATCGGTTCTCTATTAATTACCAATTACACTATCTAAACTACATCCGAGTCCTATTATGCTACTTTAATCCATTTGGCTCTGATCTACAGCTTGATTCTAATCCACGTATGTAGCTCACACACCTCGCTTTTCCGCGTACTCACTAATCGATCACTACTGAACTTAACGCAATATTCTCACTTCTAGACTGTGAACGAGAAAGAAAAGTTGCAAAGCATGAACGTTGATGCTTGTTTGCTCCCACTTGTGCCGTTAACGTTGCCCCGTTATTCGCTGCAAACAGGCGACGGTGGGTTATTAGCCGTCAGGGGGGCCGATAGAGTAAGGGGAGAAAAGGGGGACCGATAGAGTAAGGGGAGAAGAGGGGTGGCGCACTGGGGTGTCGAAGTCAGCCAAGATTACAATGTTACAGATGTTCGCGGTTTGTGGCTTCCGTTGGGTTGAATATCAGGGCGTGTCTGACAATTATCCATGAAACACCAGCGAATGAGTATGATAGGTGTGATGAGGAAAATTAAACGATCGTTTTGAAGCATCCCCACATTAATTGTATTTTCATTTAGGTTAACTTATAAAATTAATTTACAGTTTCAGACTTTCTGTTAATATGTCTGTCTCTCTTAGTAACAATAACTCAATTAAATTATTTGACTATTTCTCTGCGTCAAACAATTGCAGATATCTGGCTTGTTTTATACACTCCCACTGCCAATATCATTGTGGATGGATTCTAATGAGAACACTGCAAATCAGGTCAATAAATTTTCAATCAAAAAGCTCTTTTTACATCCTTTCAAAATAGACCTACATTTACATCTTTTCATTAGGCAGATTACTCTATAAATTTGTTGCAATGGGAATCGTTTTAGGTGAACTAATGGCTGAAATGTTTATGAGAATGTTGTGATAGTAGATACGTTATCAATGGTGGGAGAGATATTTAGCTTTGGATTTTTATTTTTTTCTCAGTGCAAACAACACGACTAATTTTATTAGTCAATACGAGACCTGTAATTTTTGGAGTAGTATGCTGCATTTCTGATGTCTGATCGTTAATTCAAAACTCCTAACGGTACTATTCGTACAATCGATAAGTCTGATTTCGTAGATTCGCCAACACTGTTTCACATGTAATCAATATAAGTAAATCTCAGGCGAACCCTGCTGAACTTCTGTATCCTATTTATGGATATCTGTCATCACAACTGTTTGCCCAATAGATTCGTTTCACTCACTGAAAATCTCTTCTTATTGTTTTCTTCCTCAAGTCATATCAGATTTCCATTTGTTGGTGAAGGCTTAGTTGTAATTCGGACATGATCCTGCGACAAACATGTCACTTTTTCTCAATTTTGTTAATATTAGATTTGGTGTTATCTTATTTATTATACCAGAATCAATGTAAATTCTTAAACAGTTTTGACATATGTAGACCTAAGCCCTTAATTTGAGGCACAAAGAAGTTTGCAACAAAACCCCTGGCCAATTAAAGTATAAGTACGAGTTAATTGTATGAATTGTCTAAAATAAATTGTTTTATTATATACGTTGTATATCAAATTCTACACACACGTACACACACACACACACACACACACACACACACACACACACACACATATATATATATATATATTATATAAATATATATATATATATATATATATATATATATATATATATATATATATATATACATGTATATATAAAAGTAATGGGCAGTATCTTGAAATACAATATAGGCACCAATTTGCGTGGCACATCTTCTGAAGCCTTAATTTATGAGTTTGGCATTTATCAGTTGATATCAGGAGCGAATCAAGAACTGCTGGTATAGACTCCGATGTGGTAACATTTTAGACAAAACAAATAAAGTTATATATTGTAAGTCAGTAACTATACATAGCTCTCCATATAGTAACTTGGGGCATTAAGATATAGACTGTAGTATGAAGCATTTAAGAGGTTCTGTGAGGCGAACATGATTCGTAAAAAGCGAGAAACTGGTTCAATCCATAGAGTCTCGTGTAATTAAATCTTCTTATTGCTCACTGACCTCAATAAATGTGACCATATCCGGTGTAAACTAGCAGCTAGAACTTGTTCGTATCTTCACGAGCATGACATGGAAAGTTTTCCAACTGATGGAATCTCCTTAACATGTGCCTAGTAGTGGTGTGTTATTGGTTGTTATAGTATGTTCAAATCACATCTAAAACAAATTCAAAATACAAATCTAAAGCCACGTTTAGCGGCAGTTTCCCATCTCGATAGTTCGTATAGATAACGAGGGAGAGCACCAGATTTGATCCTTGATTCTATCGCTACAGATACACAGTCGGTTAACTTATCGCTGTCCTATAGGCCTCTATAGCGACTCAACCTCAAAAGTTGTAAGGAAGCCTCTGTATGTCTGGTGTTAAATTAGTCAAAGTTGAAAGGTATTTCAAAATTTCTTTTTGTTGGATGTACTGATCCTTGAATAAATGGACAACACTAAAAAGGTTTTAAACCCAGAGTTACTGTAAAATGAAGCACAACTTAATGTATAATATAATGTAGTACACGACAAGATAAAATGCAAAAACTGATTCAAATAAAAAAATCAGAATATTCTAAGATATTTGTCATAATATAAGAAGATGGCTATACAATTAACAATGCATAGTACATTATAACAAAAACAGTAATCACCATTGCATAGAAACTCAACGACTTCGAGTTACTTAATTTTAAAGTAATTATACAAATAACAAAATCGACAATGCATAAATTCCAAATAAATTTTCAAACGCTTCAAAGAAGGCCTGTAAGGTTTTTTGTATAGGGCGTACTTTGTACAAAATGTTACTTCTAGAAATCCACAACTTCACCGCCCCTCCCCCTGCCTCCCTACTATCACCCCTCCCCCGCCACCGCTCTATCACCCTTTCCTCCTATCACCCTCTCCCTTCTCCCTCCTCGGAAAATCCGACTACCAGCGAACAAACAGTGGAACAGCGTCCTGCTGATCGTGATGCTCTGTTTGTTCTGCAATCGCGGAAATAGGTTTTTTAGCAAATTGAGCACGAACACAAATTGAGACCGCAAACATGGGACTGTCGAGCGCTGTTTGAACGAATATTCTATACTCGAAGCGTGTCCATGCGCCTAATATCAAGTACGAAGTCCATGTTCTCCGTCAATCAGGTTATTCGTCGACGGCAATGGAAGCGAATGAATAAGTGATGGGAAGAAGCATGACCGAAGTCGTTAAAAAGAGTGGGAGTCAGCTTAGTTTAAGAATGGGTGCAGTTCCGTCTACGATATATGGCCGGTAACATATCTATCTTGCAATCGGAGGTTTTGGTTCAGTAAATCACTGTACCGAAATTTTTCATTTGTATTTTAGATGTACTTCTCTTACAAAATGTTAACATAAAAAGTACTGAAAGTATATATATAATAATAATAAAGGTTTAACGTCCGTTTCCTCATACAAGGATGATGTCAGGGACGTCCCCCCATCACATATTAAGCAAGCTTATATGCGTACTTGCATATTACTTATATGCAAGTACGAATATAAGTGAAATTATTCGTAGTTACATACGAGATGAATTATTTGTAATTTGGAGTGGTTGATCAGGTAACACGTCGGCATGTTGGTCAGACACGGCATCCATAGTTTCAGGGTTCAATTCTAGAGCTAGTTCCATCAGTGATTAGCTTTTGAGATAAAAAAAACTGACAAAGGGAAACCAGCTTAGAACTTGTAGTTATTAAAATGTGGATAATTCATAGTTTTTGAAGATATTAAGAAAGCTAGTTAATCAATAGTGTGTTCTTTCAGAAACGTAAGAGTAAATGGTGTGCACGAATATGTACCATTGATACGCTGTTTGGCGGAACGCCAGAGTATGAGAGATATGTTAGGAAGATATACTATCATTGTTTGTCATGGGCCTGCCAGTAGGCAGTACAATGAGAGAGAGAGAGAGAGGGAGAGAGAGAGAGAGGGAGAGAGAGAGGTTGTCACTTAATTTAAAAAATAATACTAAAATATCGCAATAACTTACTGTGAGGTTTTATACATCTATTGAAGTTTTTTAGATCTAATGAAAAGCTCTTCAATGGTCGCCATAGATTAGGCTACTTGCATTATTGCTTATATACGACCACCAAAGAATAAGACGCAGTTCGTCCTTAAATGTCGATAAAGCGGCATTAATGCGAATATGAATGAAATAATAATGGGCTCATAATTATTTCGGCCTCCAAAGCATAAGGTCTCAAATGCTTTTATACTTGAGTACTGATAAAATTTGATGCCATGGTAGCAAACGAAGCATGTATTGCAGAAAGATAGTTACATGTAACTATTTATATTATATTAAGTTATATTACTTATCTCTCTCTCTCTCTCTCTCTCTCTCTCTCTCTCTCTTTCTCTCTCTCTCTCTCTCTCTCTCTCTCTCTCTCTCTCTCTCTCTAGAGTATTCTCTCAAATGACATATTCATACCCATATTCTCGCTCGGTAGATAATTCTCTATCGACAGGTTAACCCCTTCATAAAACGTTGTGCCTAGTCTACACATAATGTTGCCCATATATAGCGTGTTGATAATATGGTTTATATGATAGTTTCCCTTTCGCTTTCTCAATTGTTGCTCAGTCGCATCCGACGACCCATGCAGCTTACGATTTGTCTATTCTACAGTGGCCCTGACACAACAAGGTTGCAACTTATTTAAAGGATAATGTAGACACTACAATATACGGGCGTCTGAATTGCACGGTAAATACTTATTCTATATCCTTTATACGTATCTCTCTCTCTCTCTCTTTCTCTCTCTCTCTCTTGGTTCTCTGTCTACTGGGAAATCCATAGTATATAAAGCCTCTACTCTTCTCTATCTTCCATTTTCCTCTTCACGTCCACATACGAGTGGATCGTTAAATAATCTATAACATTCCTTTTGATATAAAATAATTCTTGGCGGATTCTGCTTACGACGAGGTGGTCCCCCTGTGCCTTCCGCAGCTTCGACTAAAATTTACTGGCCAGGGGCGTCAATCCCTGAGAAAACTGTCATGTCTACCCAAATAATCGTGTATATACGTAGATATATTACAGTAGTCTACACTTTGCTATACAAGGGTGAATGGCTTTCTGCTATGGGGTGAATTCCGAGCAATCTGAATATTGCCATTATTTGTTTCTGCCATAGAGAAACTGCATTTATCAATTCATAATACATTTACAGTTTACCATTTCATATCACATTTACTAATTCATAATACATTTACCAATTCATAATGCGTTTACCAAATCATAATGCATTTACCAATTCATAATGCAGCGCTATACTTTTGAAAAGACACGCTATACTGAAATGGTCTTCTGTTCTACTTCTCAGACATATTCGCCTCTATTTTACATGTAATTGAGCACTACTTGAAGTTAACTTTGATAATTCCTTATCGCAATTCATCAGGGCAATTCAAATAGGCCTATATAGTGTATACTTACTATGGTCATCTGTGGATCACCACGTGCTATAGTCATATCAAAGTTGAATCCAATAAGCTGTCTAGTGCGCGTGATTTATTGCTTACCTTATGAATGGAAAGAATAGACTATAGGCCTATATTCTTCTTTAGACTATTGTCTGCAAGTTTTTATCAAGCTTGATACGTGCAGTATTGTAGAAAATCTTATAAAATGTGTTCATTTAGTCAAAAGATTTCGTATGAGTCGAAGAGGTATGATTTGGCAAAATAAAAGACTAATGAGACGAGGCGGTGTTGGTTAATTTGATATTTAATCATATAACTGTCGTAAGGTTGCAGACTTCAGCAGTATAACAGTTATATACAATTGTTATACATGCCAAAGTTCATATTACCAAAGTTCATACTACTAAATCAAATATGCATGACTAATACAACAATGTAGAGTAATTAAGAATACCGAACACGGCTAAATTAAGTATTTAATTTAGTTAATTAAGTCAAAACTAATTAATCAATAAGCGAAATGAAGAAGACGTTCAACAATGCATGCATTACATATTGTAATGCATTTACTACAAGCCTGTCTAATATGGGCCTATTAGTGAAAATGTGATAGGGTAAATAGGATAAGGAATGACGCCCCTGCCCAATATATGTTAGTCAAAGCGGAGGCAGGCATAGCCGGCGCATCTCGTCGTAAGAAATAACCCCCCAAGAAAATGGTATATAACAACAAGAATGAGCAGCCTATTGCTAGAGAATTTAAAGTTCCACTCGTATGTAGAAATGAAGACAAAAATCGGAAAAAATAGAGAAGACTGGAGGTGATATATACCATGGAACTGCCTGTAGGTAGTGTACTGAGAAAGAGAGAAATGTGATATAACACTATTTTGTTTTCAGAAAATATGGATCTCATTATATTCAGAATCTATTGTTCTCGTTAGCCATGTTCCACAGATTTTTAGAGCTGTGCCCATTATGTCAAGTATTTTCTTTGAATCCTAACATTTATTTGTCCGTATACATACACGTGGATCAAGTATAGTAATATATAGCACACATGAACTGTTCTGACTTTTTCTTCTGCAATATAAATTAAAATATAACCTGTTAATTATTCCACTTTCATTTACACATGTTGCATTTCTGTGATGTTCAGCTAGATAAGATACTTTGTATCTTCACTGATGGCTAATCGTATTCGTAATACGTACTTTTACTTTTTCTTTTGTTGTGCATGCTTATTAGTGTTTGCTCGGATGTTTGCTTTCCTTTGACTTTTTGTATGATTTCGTTTTTCTAGTATTTAAAATTTACATGTATGTTGTTCAGAGGAAGTCAAATGATTTAAACACTATCTCTCTCAAATATAATATTTAATATAAATTAATATTAATCATTGAAAGAAACACTCAATGGATGACAGTAGTAAGTGTCCAGTTTAGGAATCTTATCCTTGTAGTATCTTGAATAAGACTCAGGCAAATGAGGTACATAATATCCATAACCATGACTACTCAGAGACACCAGTGCATTGAAAGTATAAAATTAAAGTAGACTTCTTTTGTTATATTTGAAATTAACACTTAAGTTAATATAATTAAGTAAAGTCCAAGTTCATTAACATTATGTGTGTCGCGTATACATGCATCTAATTCTACAGTAAGACATCTACAAAAATTATTTTAAAAAGAAGAAATACTGTAGCTACATATTTCAACAAAACTATTCGGCCATAGTTTTCACCATTTAGTTTACGCCACAATGAGTTACTTTAAATGCGCGTGTCAGTTTGAAATCTCCTGAGCTATTTTTAAAATCATTGTCTGCCTCCTGAAAGATAATATCCGGAAATAATTGATGAACGGAGAATTTTTTTCTCAAGCGTCTCATACTTAATTGCAGTTTTAACTCTAACCGCATAGGTCACTGAAGACATATCTGGGGGCTAAGTGAAGACTAATTTCGACTCTACGCTGACCTCAGATAGGTAAAGAGGTAGCGCATAACATTGTAAGAGGATGACACTATAGTGCTCAGGAATTCCTGACAGATTATGAGTGATCATACGGTCAGGAGGTCACGAGATGGAACAATAGTGGACTCAAGAAACCGGATATAGCACGGATCACCCAAAGCACCTGTCCCAGGCCATAACCCCTAAACTGAAAATCTATGTCGATTTCAAAATTGCTACAGCAATGTAAAATCGGATATTTTATTTTCTTGAATGAATTTAATTGGAAAAAATTGACGAATAAAATCCATTTACGTAAATTACATGCACAAGTGATCTTTAAATAACAAATTACAAATTAGAAATTACAGAGAAATTGTCATCAGCTGCATTTATCACTAAAATTATATCTACACCTATATATCTCTCTCTTATAAATGACGGTTTAATATTCGTATCTCTATTCACAGCTATGATATTAGCCATATAGAATAGCCCTTGTGGTGTCTGGGACACTGAAGAATTTTGATAAACCGTTAGCTGCACGTGTTAAGGGACGATTAAGTAGAAGGAAAGGAAGGCAACTGGAAGCCACCTTAGATGCCGGTTCCCCATGCTATAGATTACACGAGGTATAGGTAAGGCAATACCTTTTGTGAAGGCATTAACTTGTTTATCTATGATCTATGGGGTGTTACATATGAAACGTGAAAGCAGACTCCGATTATAAATATGTACCTTGGACCTGCTATTTGTCAGTACACTAGAGAGAGAGGGAGAGAGAGAGAAATAGGGATGATATGAGATATGACAACCTCTCGATCCACTCTAATCTTATTATGCATATATATATATATATATATATATATATATATATATATATATATATATATATATATATATAGAAAAGTAACACTTGTAATATGTATTCCTAGTTATGATTCGGTTCTCTTTGCTAAATGCAATGTATTACTTAGGGTAATAGTTGTAATTAGGTTTATTGAAATTGTTTGGAAGCTCAATAAAATGTTTAATTATATTCTGACAGATTTTAATAACTAAACTTAAATTTATCTAAAAGTGTTAATCCTTTTGTTATGTTGCTTACTTTTGAATGGTAGGTTCGATGCTCATTTTCCTAATCATATTTTACAGTTGCGCTCAGTATTGAGAGGTCCATCGACTAAGAATCTTATAGCATCACTTCGCGACCTTTCCGATTTAGCACAATTGTCTCAAAAAGATATTTTAATCGACAATTAATCTTTAGAAAGCTACAGTAAAGCAGGCTAACTATATGTTCAACGGCTTCGACAATTGAAATCCCAACCACTTGACTTACAGTAAGAATTTATTCTCTATTCGCTCGAGCCTATTTAAATGAAGAAGATCTTCTGCGATGAGAATGGCTAACATTAATCTGATTGTCCACTAAGGTTGACCTTTGGAAAGTGGCCAGAGTTAGAGTAGACATAGGGTTATGGTCTAGTGGACCTTTGGGTCAGTGGTCACGAACAATGGTGTCAGCCGGTGTTGCGGTGGTAGACAGCGCTCGACGTAGTAAATTAATGGCGATTCTATTCTTCTCGCGATACGATTCGCTTGTCGAATAATTGTCGCGACAATTTGACGTCAGGCGTTTACGACTTTACTGCTGACATCTTGTGGTCTGAGTGATCTACGTCGTGATTCGTCGATAAGTCTACATATCTACAAATCTCTACAGAAAAAAGTCAGATGATATTGTAAAGCAGTCTCTAAGAGCTCGTCTTCCAAAATATAGCTATTGGATTACTAATGCGAGAAAAGCCCTCTGTGTTATTGACTATGTCGCGGAAAAATGCATGTTGAAGTTTATTTTGATTTTAAACTATATACGGTTATTATCAGCCAGATTTCACAATTGCAGCATACAAGACTCACACGCGTATATAACAGCCCGAATTTCTGAAAATATCTTCCCCGTTGTAGTAGCTGAAATCAGCTAAGATTCGTTCATAAATGCAAAAGTGACTTTCTGCGACGATATCGTGCGGAGTGAAAGATATCTTTCCTTTATAATATTCGGCATAAGCAAAGTTTACTTCCGTATAGATCTATTTTTGCTTTATCATTGAATTCATTACAAACTATTATTATATCCCTTTCTTTTGAAGTTTATATTAGATACCTATATGCAATTTTGTAAAAATCATAACTACAAAAATGATAACAGATGACGGGGGTTTGACGTTAAGGTCAGAAGCCCGAAGAGATTCTGTTCAAGAACCACTGTACCCTGAAACCTGACCACCACCGTGGTTGATACAACTGACCAGTCAACCGAAGCTGTCAGTGGAATTGATAATATAAAACTAAAATAACATTGAGGACAGATTGTAAATATTCATTTAGAAATTTTCTTTAACAATAATCTTCGTTTCAATATTATGTGATATATAATATAAGCGTAAAATTCACCAGTATTTATCACTGCTAAACTTTACTCAAGTTCATTGTAAATTACTTTCAACGCACATTAAATTTACCCCTTAGAGAATACCTTTATTATTTGATTTCTCTTTCTTCGTGAATTCCTTAGGCCTATTTTAAATCCTCGTTTAAATCATAGTTATAGCAAGCTTCCAATATTCGAAACTTATTTTACATCTATATTGTTATTTCATCTACATTCATATTTTATTTCTGTGCTAAAACATTTATCCACTTCTTCGTAAAGCTGGATGACTCTATTTCTCGCGATACTTCTATTCATTGGTTCTCTATATTAACACCCCGCCGCTTCTCCCGCTCTCACGTTCACAATATTACATGTTTCAGATTGCCACGTCATTTATCAAATAGGATGTGATTTCTATCTACAGCCTCTCTTAGCGGAACATCGCTTTCTCGATAACATCTTTATATCTGTATTTCCTTCCATCTATCCCGCTGCCAACTTGTAAGTGTAAAATCGTAACAGTGTAAATGCTTTCAGAAAGTCAGTTATCTAACTGTTGAACGACTACACAGCTCCGAGCTTTCTTTTCTAAATAATTAGCATATTTTCTTTTATCGTAATTACTCCAAATATACTTTTAGCTTTTCTAGTTATTTAAACTACAAACTTCTCATACCCCTAAATTCATATACTACATATGGAGTTGCATTTAATGATGGTGGGAGCAATCGTGTCGGGTTTAAACAGAAATTTCATATTGATTTTTCTGTCAATTCGCTCATTCGCCAATATTGCGATTTGTAAGTTTAATAAGATTCTTTAAGTAGCATCTTCAGCAACAGGATCCTTACAGTTTAAAAATATAATAACAGTGTAGTGCTTACAGCCTATAACAAGCTGTTCACCGCGCAAATATTACCTAGAAAACAACCTGTATAAATGTATGCATCATACAGCGAGTACAGGGATAATCCCATGATATCCACGAAAGCAATTTAGGGGCGATACTGTAGTAATCCCAGTGGATCAAAATTCAATTTCTCTGATCAGATTCCTGTGGGAGTTTCTGATTTCCAGAAAATTTTATTGCAATATGATTCCGATAAATTAATGTAAACCGAAGCAACCTTTGACAGGTTATTATTAAATGTAAAAGATGTTTTAAATCTATTTCAGAATTAATTAAATTGAAGTCAAAGAGCTGAGGGATTTTAAATTAACTTAATTTAACCTGTAACCCTCTATTGACAACTTAGTTATTCTATGTTAACAACTTCATCAAGCCGACGATATAGGATGTACTGCTCATATATTCAAATGTAATGATGTGTTGCATTTTCAATGTCCAATTCGTTTAAAAATTGTAAGTCTATATCCTTTCCGGTCATTCACTTTTGACAGGTGTAAATTTAGACAAAAAAGTAACCTGTAACCTAACTGAATAGCCGTACTTAAAAGGCCACAATGCATGATAAACAATAAAAATGTAATGGTTTAAGCACGTTTTATTACAGCGATGGTGAAGGCACTTTTATAACGACAATAGGCTGCTGCAGCTACGACAAAACATCACAGAGTGCGAAGAGGAGACTGAGCGAACAATGATTTTTCTTTTTATGACTATTTTAATGAAAGGATGGGTGACGACCCGACCGGAGCAAACTTGATTAGGTATTGTTTGCGAAGAGACCGGGAAGACACGAAGCTCTGTCGTAGTTAATCAAACTCATACAGCGAAGTGAACGACAGAGAGACTGTTTGATCAGCTAGCATTTCCTCCCTTTAAAAGCATCTTCTTCTTCCATACTACACGCATGTCATCGGGATGTAATAGAGCATTGCTCATTGATAGATTAAATCCGAATGGTAGTGTCATTTAAAAATATTTTAATAAAGCTTTTTCAAAATAGATCAAAATAATGTGAAGAGAAAATCAGTAGATTCGTTTAAAGCCCATTTTATCGCCTGAAGGCGCCTTCAACAACTGACCATGAGGTCGCCATATTTTAAACTGTTTTGCAATTGTTTAGTACGTTAGAACTATCTCTCTCTCTCTTTCTATCTCCACTGTTCTCTGTCTTCCGCTTTCCTCTTCATTATTAGACTTGTATGCACTAGATACTTGTTGACATATTAAGTACACTATTAAAGATACAATTCATTGCATTTCATGATACAATTTTAACAACAATATATTCTCAAATGAGACCACATAGTTAGCGATATAGTGTTAGTATTTATTGTTCAGTCTGTTAGCAATATAGCCGCATGGTAAATCATTGATAAATGAAAAATGCTCATTTTTTATATGTGAACAGTGTGTTGTCCAACAGCAAAATGTCTAAAGCAAATCTAATCCCGAAATATCTAACAATAGTACACCAATCTTTAAACTAACGTCAACAAGGCATTCGATTGGTGAACTCTAAAAATTGCTACCTAAATTTAAAAGAATGGAATGGTATGGACATACTGTGATTGATGTGGGGCAGAGAGGATTGGAGGTCTATTTGTATCCAAACCATGGTTAAATTGGGATTCAACGGAATATAATGATGATGATGAGTATAGCAATGCTTGATAATTTACTGCATGCATGAACTTGATTGAAAGAAAATATAAAACCGAATTTCTTCATTTTCCTTTCAAAAGCAAATTGATTTCGACGACGCACAAAGAGTAAAAGCTGACAAGAGGGACTTCAGCTCTTATTTCTTAACCAATATATATTTCTAAGTTATTTGTATTTATTTATATCTTATTATTAATTATTATTATTACTTATAGTATTTATTAATCGAATTAAAAAGTCGATTAAGTTAACACTTACAGGACAAAACAAGGAAGAAAAATATCTTATTTCTAAGTTTTTATTTACTAATCTTTGTGTCGCTGTAACAAAAGAGGAATTTGCAGCAAACAGACCGATATACTGATGTCGATCAAAGATGCAGCTAAAACAATGCAATATAACTTCTCCATTAGCAATTTAGGCCTTTAAAATAGACGCTCACGAGTTTTCTGCAGCTTCAAACCGCTGCCACATCCTTCCACTAAATCGAGTTAAGTCTGAGCGACCTCGGCCTCTGACCCTCGTTCAGCGGGGCAGTGGAATTCTGCAGAATCCGTCAGGAATTCATCCTGACGACATCCGAATCCGTCGCTAACTACATCAGTGGGAGTCGATCTGTGAAGTAAAACTGATTAGGATTCACGGGAACCTTTCCTCTTCTGCAGAGCTGCTGCGGTTTGCTTATAATTAGAGACTCTTGGAGAGTAGGACTTATTGATAAATCGGTATTTTATTATTTCTCAATTATTATGTAAATAAAAATATGCAGTAATCAAAACAGAAAACATCCAATTGAGTAAATTGCCACAACAAAGAGCTAATAACTCTGTATGACTACATAAGTATACAACCAACAATTACGCAGACTAAAAATAAAGAACAACATTGATTTGTGCAGTTCGTTGTTTTATTGCATGCTAATTGTTGATAGGACACATTCAAAGGGGGGAGTCTATTAAAAGAGGTCATAGAAGGCAGCATGGAAGGTAATAGAGGAAGAGCGAGGCAGGCCGAGATTAGAAATGTTAGATTATTTAAAATTTCACTCATATGTGGACATGAAGAGAAAAGCGGAAGACATGAGAAGAGTGGAGGCGTTCTATACCGTGGACCTGCCAGTAGGCAGTGCACTAAGAGAAAGTGTGAGAATTTTTTGTTTTTTAATGTTCATTTTGTGACTTTGTCATTGACGACAGTCCGACTCTTATTAGTGTTGATAGAAGCTTTGCATTCTAACAGTGCAATTTATCTGTTGAAAAATGTGGAGATTTCTATGAGTAAACGCAGGCATTGTTACGTCAGAGCCTCACTAGAATTATAACTGTGTAAAATGCATGAGTTGTAATAGAAAACTAAGCTGGTGTTTAGGAAAGCAGTGGAGAATCACTTCAAATGCATTATATCAACAATTAACTGCAATTTATATAAACTCTTTTAGACATAATGCTAAACTATATATACTTCAAAAACCGATATGTAAATACGTGAAACTGCCTAACACATAGTTTTACTTATAAAGGCTTAGGCCTATGTGACTCTAACTTGCCTAAATTTTGATATGTTGTTTTTAATTGTGATTGCTATTAAGTTGATTTTATGTAGTGTACAAATTTTATCCCTCTTTGTAGTTACCTTTTCATTTGTACTCAAATTATATTAATATATTATTTTTCCTTTAATTATTTTACTACTTTTTCAATCTAGGCTACATCCGGAATATGGAAGTGATTCTATGGTTGGTATTTTTCATTCACTCAAACTTTTCGATATTTCTCATTTCTTTGTACTCTACTTGATAATTGATGCAATAAATTAATAAACAAATACGTTAACAAGAATTCTCTCCGTACTTAGCCACTGGCTGGAGCCAAAGGCGAAATTGGTAAGATATTCGACTGCGGATCAGTATGTGCGGAGTTCAAATCCTGGGCTAGCCCGTCACTTACATCGCTTTCGAGTGAGGAAACTGACTTTAACCTTATCTTTTACTTTTAGCTCTATTCCTAGTGTGGTTATTGGGTCTATATTGAATGGACCAACTGTAAGTTGCACGGTCGTAAGAGGTGACTAAGCAGGAAATCAATCAATCAATCAATCAGTTAGAATTTAACGGCCGGTTCCTCGCCATAAGGCAATGTCAGGGACGTCCCTTGAGGACTCTATACAAACAGTCGCCAAAGCACTGAGTAAGGCTATAAAAACCACCGCAGATAACATATTTTCTCACGATCAAGGCTACATTGAAGTTAGATAAAGGTCTAAAGGTCTAAACTTTCTAATCGAATCAACTTCCCTATCCATTCAGTGACTTACGAAATGTGGAAGCAGATCGTGAGTAGGAATATGATCATTGGACCTGACAATTGACAGAAAACTAGAGAAAAGTTCTTTCCAGGATAGACCACCCTGTTGGATTTGAGCAAGAATGATAGAAAACTGATTACAGCAATGAGTGAAAATTGATGTCTATTTAACGATCAAACACTTGAGATGTCGCCTGTTTATCAATGCATTAGCTTCCTCTAACAGATTTCATACGATTCTATCCTAATTAATATGAACTACAATACAGTTAACAGTTGCTCTTATTGAATCAGACGACTCTACATTCTGCATTAATATGTATTGTGTCAGAAGTTAGTGGTGTCGTTTAATCGTTAACCTTATCTCAATGCGTACAATTGACGTCGATGATTTCTATAGAGTGAAGTGAATATATATTTGCCTCAGGCAAAATTAATGTAATTAATTTATGGAGAACTGAGGTGAGTGTCAGAATTCTCTAAAAGTGAGGTAGCGTTGAGAGTTATTTCGGGGCCGGATCCAGGAATTGTTCTTCGAGGAGGGGGCTAAATCAATTTATGGACCTTCTTTTCCCGGTAAACCGTTTGGTTAAATGGATCCTGCTATAATTATGTGTATTATTGACCACACATGGCCAATCAGGCCCCTACATGGATCCGCTACTGACCACTGATTAACTGAATGTTAAATTCATTTCGTTAACAAAGTTTAAAAAATTGCATAGATATTTCAGGGGAGGACATGATCCCTTGTCCTGCAAAGTCCTTTCAGTTGTTTTTATACAGTAATATTTTGTACTCTTTTCTTCAGAATACGAATTCGTAATCAAATGATCTTGCAGCTATAATCTCGTGCTTCCCCAAGATTTTGTTTCCACTATTTCTTCAGTTGCATGTTTTACCAAATCCATCACCAAATATATTCCATATTCGATATTCCGAAGATATTCCTAATTGTGGAGGGAAACGGTGACATTTTACGCGCTGCTTCAGTGTGAATCATTACGTAAAATGATGCGTCTATTTGATCATTGAATAAATTTATATCAATTCAAAAAGTCTTCATAACCTTCTTCTTTAGTAATTAATTTTACGTCGTTATTAAAGTTCTAAGCGTCTACTTGTGTTCTTTTGAAATGATAATTATTTGCTATCAATTGAAAACACTATTATATCAGAACTTAGAGTTACTCATGCTCAATAGCAGTGTATCAAATTACGGTTTCGTATGTAGAACGTCATGTAACATGTTTCTCTTTAAGACGTCTGCGAAATGAGTGTAGATACGTTGAGAGAAATGACGATGAGAAGGCTGCTATGTGATAGAATGAAGCGTTGATTCGTTAGATGTAACTGAATTGTAGCGATGATGACGGATTATTTTGACTGAAGAAATTACGAGCTTTGTAGAATGATCCTAGGCTTGACCTTCTCACGAACTCCCGACCTCTTAGACTTTAGTTAAACAATACACTTACAGTACAGCAAATGAACAGAACTGCTAATACAGATACTATAGTGTAGAATTTCTTACTCCGAGAAAAATAGATACTTTTTAGTATTTTTATATTTTATTTTAAGTTCAAAAACCTCTCTCTATAGTGATCTGTCAAGTGGCAGATACAATGCGCATATTCCTACTCAAATTCTGATTTTCAAGATCCAAATAATGTAATGATACATGTATAATTGCTTAGATAAATAATCTTGTTTTAAGGATATATTCAACTTTGTATGTATTATGGCTGTTTTTGTGATCAGCTTGATAGAATACTGCGTATCCACCATGACGGCCGATATTATTCGCTATCTCTTTGAATGTTTCCTCATTTTCTTTGTGGTTAATGTGTTTAGTGTTTCTTATTAAGTGTTTATTTTAATTTTTTTTCATTCTGTCTGTGCATCCTCGTGTTAAAACGTCTTTGAAATAAGCATAGTTTTCTCTCTCTCCCTCAAACTCTCTCTCTCTCTCTCTCTCTCTCTCTAGCACTCTCTCTCTCTCTCTAACTTTCTCTCTAACTCCATAACTCTCTCTCTTTCTCTCTCTCTCTCTCTCTCTCTCTATAAAGATCACTCTTACGATTCGAGAGTTAATCCCTTCAAAATTGTTTAGCCTATAACAACACTTTTGTAATCAAGGCTGCCACTAGGAATTTGTGTCTTGAACAGATCATCTTATTAAGCGCTGAATGGATAGATATAGACGTTATTTCTCCCTCCGACCAGCTTCATTTATTTTTCTTTGGACCGTTGCGTGAAAATCAAAGTACAAAGCAATGCAATTAAATCAGAAACTGCGGTTATGCTAGAATATCGCCATAGTAATTCTGTTTCGCATATTTTTCCTTTCTTCGTGACACCCGGTTCACAAGGTCAACCTCGGAGCCCGAGAGGTCAAGCGCCCTCTGTCGCCGGAATTCGTTCTAAGAGGAGACAAAACGACAACCTTCTCTTTCATCGTCGGTAACATAATCCCAACAAATCCGTGTTTTGTCGATTATCACTACCGGTCCACCGAGATACGCCAGCAATGCGTAATGCAGCATCATATAAATATGTTTCATGGTGCATCGAGTTTTGAGGCAAGTATTTTACTTTGTTGATGCCTATCTATGTTAAATTTTGAAGTTGGCAATTTTTGCACAAAACTTAACTAGCTTGTAATAATGTAGGCATACTTAAATTGTTTAGCTTGTTGCAACATATGACTTCTATGTTTCTACACTACAGCGCAAGATGTTATTAGTCTATCAATGAAAACGACTCCCGATGATAAAATCCAATACCCTTGTTAAATGATTTAAAAATTAGACCCTGAGAAAGTTATCATACGAATGTAATTGATATTCATCAGAAACACGTTAAGCTTAGTTTAACGTCTATTGCCTAAATGCGGTCTATATAAGGCAATATCAGTGATACATAAGCGATAATGCGAACTCGCGATCTCCTGTTTGTCAGAGAAGTGTACTACAAATAACTCCGCCAGTCAAGATACATTTATATATTACATGCATATATATATATATATATATATATATATATATATATATATATATATATATAATGCTTGAAACTATTCGGTAAAACGTAATTTACTTAATTTTCAGATAAGATGCATACTTTCAAAATAAATTAAATAATGAATGAATTAATAAAATGATGCAGTTTACAAACTAATTTATAATTACTTGTTAATTAAGGGATTCCTTAGATTTATAGAAATCCTGCTCTCCATGGAATGTGCTAACATCAGCCTCAACCCGATGGATTACCGGGTGACGAATCATCGTTTTAGCGGGGCCAGTTGCATGATCAAAGCCCCGTCAGAAACTTATCTCACTCGCAATCTCAGGCCACGAGGTCAACGGCCCGGGTGAAATGAGGTAACAGTAATCCATACATACAAGGGCAAGTTCTAAGGTAAACGCCTAAATTGTTTTAAGTAACCGTAAAGACATAAGTATGATTATCAGAAGCTTGTAACTTAAGACGACTTTAATAAGAGAATCCCCTGTGTAAGAAATCATAGAGGACCTTACTCATTCTATGCCATCCAGTAACCGGGTAATGGAATATATATATATATATATATATATATATATATATATATATATTTATTAGGGAGGATCAATACTAAAGGGCGACACCTAAAATTCTCCCACATATGGGCGACAAAATTAATAACACATATTCCAAGCCAAATATGTTACCTAGACTACCACAGATTGGCGGAAATATAATGAATTTATGATTTAAGTTTTTAGTTTTCTTTTGAAATTGATAGCTGCACGTTTTCTATAATTTTAGATAATGGCGACATATATTGTCGCCTTTAAGGATTCTTATATGTTTACTTTTGACGTTCACGCATCTTAGGCGACTGTCGACCATTTGTGAGGAAATTAGCGATATATTCATTTTGACTGAATACGCTTTAGAGGCGACAGCACGCCAACCAGTATAGTTCATGAGAAATGTGATATACTGTATTGGTGTTTAGTAACTCTTGGCTCAAAAGAACAGTGAGCATAAGAATTAAAAGTAACTCGTTTTATGCTAATTATGATCTAGACTACGCTGTACACAATATTTAATGCACTATTGAATTGTAGTTATTGTGACTTTTACAACAATAAATTTAGTTTCAATCTATTTGGAGACCCAATCATATTATCATTTTAGGTCAACTGAAGTATTATTGAAATTATCACTTTATTCACCTATTATCTTCGCAGTATATAATATACATAAAAATTTATATTGTTTCGATTTTGATATTTTTCATTATTCTTTATTTGAGATTTTTTTTTTATTCTTGATCGGGACCAAGTTTATTATCACAATTTTCGCGCAAATACCTCTCCCTGTGGTCTCCCTCTTCGTCTCCCTACTACATAACATATAACAGTAGGCCTATATAACAACAATTAGCGTGCTACTGTCGTCCATGACAACATCGAACACTATTTAGACTATTGAGACAAATCCAAGCCGGTGAGTAAAAAGAAGATACAAAAAAGTGAAAATTCGAAGATCCGCAAAATCAGTCCAAAGACAAAAGGATTAATGAAATGTTGGTTATTATAGAGTATACTACAGTGGCAGACTAAGTTTATAGGTTGCCTCCATCTCCATAATTTTAACTAATCGTTTAAGGGAGGACCAAGTATTTTTTGGCCAGAGTTCATATATTTTGCTAATGTCCACTCCTTCTCGGGACAGTGGTGCACCCAGAAAAATGCTGGGGGTCTCAAAATGTTTTCACTACTGCCCTCGGTAATTTTTATCCCCCTCATTAATTAAAGGCGTCACTTGTGCTGACTTCATTTAAGGGTAATTTAATGAATGGTATTTAATGAATGGTATTTAATGAATGGTATTTAATGGTAGATATCATATAAAGTTCAATTAATTTTATTAGCTGGACTCAAAAGGCTACAAATGAGGAAGTTCTGGAGAGAGTTGACACAGTTAGACAGTTGATAAATGTATTAATTAGCTTAAGATATAGGAAGAAGAATTGGATAGGACACATTCTAAGGGGGGAAGGTCTATTAAAAGAGGTCATAGAAGGTAGAATGGAAGGAAAAAGAGGCAGGGGCAGGCCGAGTTTAGGTATGTTAGATGATTTAAAGACCCACTCATATGTTGAAATGAAGAGGAAGGCGGAAGACAGCGAAGAGTGGAGGCGTTATATACCATGGACCTGCCAGTAGGCAATGCACTAAGAGAGAGAGAGAGAGAGAGGGAGAGAGAGAGATGATATCAAGTTTGATGCAAACAAAACCATAAACTATTGATTTTCCATTCTCAAATAAAATAATACATTTTAGTAATATTACTTGTCGTTGACATAAATCTGAGATCATTAGACTATGAATATGTTAACATTCAGAGGGTCAGTCGCAAAGTCGATCGCTTTTACTTTCAACACGTACAAGAACTTACATAACTCCAATACATCGACAAAACTGATTACAAGTGCAGCGTTAGCACCGTTCATATAAAATGTCGCAGCTAGTAAGTTATAAAGTAGGGTTAATCACGGCATCGTATAGCGTTACAACTCTCTTGTAACGTTAATTTCTGATGGTTTCTTTGAAATTTCGTAAATAGCATTAATGCCTACTTTTCATTTTGAATAACGGTGCGAAGCGGTAATCCGGGTCCTTTCAAGGTACTGGGGCAAAATTCCCGTTACCACTGTGGAGTCGGCGACTATGCCACTAACAAACATATCCTAAAAAGTAAAGATCTACTAAGCAACTTATATGATTAACTTGTCTAATATTAAATAATAACTTCACAATATAATCGTAAAATAACTGGTAATGCAGTTTTCATTACACGCAAATTATACACCGGTACTCAATCTCTCCACAATAGAGTAAAGCATTCCATATTCTCCAAAAATGTCTTATTAAAGGTCAATTCACTAAATTTAGAGATCTAGAAGTATTTGAACACAATTGTTATGACAATATTTATTAATATAAATATAATATCACAAGTTATTCATTCACAAGAAAAATAAAATTGTTTGCATAGATTAGGCCCATATATTGATGACGCAATTACTGCGGCCTGTATACAGACACTACGCAAATTACAGAATAAAATATTAGCAGAACTTCAATGTTTTTATATTCACGCATCACGTCTCACAAATCACACATGTTCCATATTTAACGTGCGTATGTTTTTCTTACACATTCTTCTCAGCGATTTTCATTCGTTGAAGACCCGTGACTAATTAATACGAAGGGTGAATCAAATTTAATGTTTAATGGTATTTTAATGTAAACCAAAAAATAGGCCTATCATTAATAAAAGCAAAGCGTAAAAGCTACGACTAAAAATAAAGCATAAAGATAAGAATATCTCATGCAATATGAACGTTTAAAAATATAATAGTTGCAAATTACAATAGCTAAGAAGAAAAGAACATCTGGCATGGAAATAAATATTTTCAATCACTAACAGAAATGTATATATGCTTCCAAAAATTTTGGTTACCATACCAGTGACCACTTCTTCAACAGAATGCATTTTCACATTTTCTTCAGCTCAAAACCTGACTGTGTTCAACGATGTGTGATTTACTACTGACAGGATTTGCGCTGCATCAAGAGGTTTATCCATTGCTCCCGAAATGGTCGCTGATGAATTTTGGAAAGAAATACGGAGGATTTTCATCATTAACAGCAAATTAAATTCGACAATAGCATAATATTATGTTCTAGGAGAAAAAACTCTTATGTCAGGCAGTAAGTTAAGTAACTAATTCCCTATCGACAAAATTTGACCTAGAGCTTTTGTGTTTTAGTTTTTTGTTGAATTTTTTTTCCATTTTTTGTTGAGATTCGGATCGTTGGGGTACTTCTTGTATGTTATGAATTGAGACAATTGCAAATGTTCCTTTTTCAATGCCAAGTTAAGAGGTTTGAAGTTCACATATTTTCAAGTATGACTTAATTTTATATGTTATGAATGGAGAAAATTGATAATGTTTAATTTTAATGTGCACTTAAAATTTTTACAAATTTACGAATTTATACGTTAATTTTTTATGTATTTGTAATTTGGTAAACTTTATAAAGCATCATAATTGGATGTTGAGCTGCATTTAGGCCTCGAGCTGCTGTACTTTATTATTAAGAACCGCTGATTTTCCGTATTCTGTCTACTTACATGTAGTTATGATCATGACTAGTTTATGCTTGTTGGACTGATATCATAATAATAATATTAAATAATAATAATAATAATAATATATCTGCTTCAACAATTCTTTTAAGCCGATTGGTGACCTTGAGTATCCGGTCGGCGATTCAGCACGTATTGCTTGAATCGTTTTTATCAAACCCCAGGTTCTTTACACCGGGGTAAAAATTTAATATAAAAAAATAATAATAAAGGTTTAACGTCCGTTTCCTCATCTATGGATGATGTCAGGGACGTCTCCAACAGCACACATCACTACAGATCATTTCACCCAGACCAATCTGCAAAAGAAATATACTGAGGAGAAGTAAGGTCCTAAACGAAATCCAGTCCGGTGATCAAAATATGGTCAGGGTAGATTGATTATGTCCAAGGTTGGAAAAGGTAAGTTTTAAGCTTTCTAGAGAAAGTTGAAAGAGAAAAACAAGAGCGAAGATTAGCAGGTAAAGAGTTCCAGATTGTGGGTGCTGCGTAAGAAAATGAACCTTCTGCCCAATGACGTGAGAATATTTGGAACAGAGAGAAGATTGGCATCGGTTGAACTAAGTGCACGTGAAGGACGATAGGGAACAAGAGTTTCTAATAAGTAAGAAGGCTTGCCAAATCGCAGAGTTTTAAAAGTTAATAGAGCTATTTTCTACTTTATGCGTTGATTAAGAGGGAGCCAGTGAAGACTGCGAAGTAGAGAAAGAGAGCGAAACTGAAGTCGAGAGGATTTGAAAACAACACGTGCAAGAGAATTTTGGACGTGGTGCAAACGATTGAGAGAAGAAGTAGGCAATCCATGTAATAATGAATTACAGTAGTCGAGCTTTGAATGAACTATACAATTGGCAAGGATAGTGGCTGAATTTCTAGTAAGGGATGGACGCGTATTTGCCTAATCTGACGAATCTGAAAGAAAGAAGCGCGACAAACAGAATAGATATGGGATTTAAAGTCAAGGTTTTCATCAAATATGACTCCAAGGTTTGTCTATATCATGATCAGAAATTGTTAAGTCTTTTTAACTACAATTTCCAAAAAGCAAAAATTCCATTATTCAATATGAAGTGTCGTAAAATTCATGATTTTCATCACTAATTTAAAAAAAATTCACCTTGGGAGGGGGGTGGTGCAGTAGCCCCATCCCCGTACCCCACTCGCTTTAACAGGCTTTAATTTCATCCTCCCTTGACAATTTCTCCTCTCTCTCGGAATTTCTTTTCTGTCTACGATCCTCATGTATATAGGTATATATATATGTATGTATGTATGTATGTATGTATGTATGTATGTATGTATGTATGTATGTAGGTATGTATGTATGTATGCATGTATGTATGAATGTATGTATGTACGTATGTATGTATGTATGAATGTATGTAAAATTATGTAGCTGACCACTGTCAAAAGACAAATAATATAATTAACAGACACATAAAAACAAATAAAACAATCGTCAGAAAAACTTTTTTTGTAGTCTACTCTATCTAGCTCACTATCAGCAAAATTACGCTAGAAATTCACATAGGGTGAAAATTGAACTTAAGATTAGAACAAGGAGTGCAGGCACGACTAAAATAGTTGGATAAGCCTTGAACGAAAAGAGGTTATTATTGATATTAAAATATAGTCTCTCTCTCTCTCTCTCTTGGTGCACTGCCTACTGGCAGGTCCATGGTACATAACGCCTCCACTTTTCTCTGTCTTTCGCCTTCCTCTTCATTTCCACATATGAGTGGGTCTTTAAATCATCTAACATAACTAATCTCGGCCTGCCCCTGCCTCTTTTTCCTTCCATTCTACCTTCTATGACCTCTTTTAATAGACCTTCCCCCCCTTAGGATGTGTCCTATTCATCTCTTCTTCCTATTTCTTAATACATTTATCAACTGTCTATATGTGCCAACTCTCTCCAGGACTTCCTCATTTGTAACCTTTTGAGTCCAGCTAATCCTCTCCATTCTTCTCCAAATCCACATTTCCAATGCCTCCAGTTTCCTAATATCTTCCTTCCTTAAGGTCCGTGTTTCACATCCATACAATAGCGTGGTCCAAACCAAAGTTTTCACCATCTTTCTCTTTGTGTCTTTCTTTAGACTTTTTGTTAATAGTTCTTTTCTACTACCAAAGGACGCTTTTGTTTGTGCAATCCTACTGCATATTTTCGTCTCAGATTTTCCATCATCGGTTATACATGTAGTATGACCCAAATATTTGAAACTCCTTACCTGTTTCAATTTCGTACCAGTTATTGTGATATTAACTTCACCTTTACTATTGGACACTCTCATATAATCTTGCTCTTTTTTATATTAATCATCATGCCATATCTTAGGGCCGTATCATTCAGCCTATCCATTATTTTCTGCAATCCAATCTCGCTATCCGCTACCATTTCTGGGTCATCTGCAAATCGTACATCTTGTAACAAATTCCATCCTACTTTTATCCCTTCTTCCAAGTCTTCCATGGCTTCCTCCATCATTGCCTCAGCGTAAATGTTAAACAGCAGCGGCGAAATGCTACAACCTTGTCTTACTCCAAGTCTTCTTTCACCTTCTTCTGAGTATTCTTGTTGGATTTTTTGTTCGACGTCCCTGACATCATCCTTGTATGAGGAAACGGACGTTAAACCTTTATTATTAATGTTATTTTGATTACTGCTCTTTGATTCATGTACAAGTTCAAAATTAGTCTTCTATCTCTCCAGTCAATTCCTATTCTTTTTAAGATATTCATCATCGTTAAAATATAGTATAAACAGTAAAACAGTGTAAAACATAACAGTAAAACATAGATTATCAACCAAGCACAAAGTAAATTGAAAACAAACATCACAGAGTTGAAAGAAAATTTATAAATAATCAACCCCAATCATCATAAATATAGTTTTTATAGATTTTGGATAACTCAGCTAGCGATTTTAATGCGCATTTTCTAATGCGCACCCTGTATATATATAAATATATATATATATATATATATATACATGTATATAATTATATACATGTATATATACATGTATATATAGACTATATATATATATATATATATATATATATATATAAAGAGTCTAGAATAAGAAATACAAATCCGCAAAGATGAATAATAATGTTACATTTCTAGCATAACTGAACTGCATTGATTGAGAAGATTTTGCAATCGAGCAATCAATCATTTAAGAAATCAATCAATTAGTTAATTAATAAATCAATATCGATCAATCAAGAGAACCAGGGTTGGTAAGTTTTTGCCACTAAGTGGAAAAACCGGTTTTTTTCATGGAAAAACCGTCCCGGAAAAAACTGGCAAAAACCGTCTAAGCGGCAAAAACCCTCCTGGCAAAAGTCTTTCTTGTCTAATACATAAAAACTAATAACAACTACATTATATTGCAGTCCCATTTATTGGTAACACATAGAGTTATCAAGTTTCTGCCAGCACATGTTGAAAAACTAGTAGTATAACACCCTATAACAAAAGCTAATCCCTGAGGTATAAAGTTATAAACTGTAAAAACTAGTTTACAACGAGGAGCACACAGTGGTCAGTGGTGACATTAAAAAATATTTAACTAGCTAAATTAAAGGTTAAAATTGGATGTAATGTAAAAAATGTGATCATAGAATATGCTAAGAATATGGTTAAAATGAGACGACTTTTAAAGGAGGAAGATCAGGGATTAACTGTGTATGGCCGTGCGGCACATACACTGAATTTGCTTGAACAGGCACTCACACCGGCTGCTATTTTGAAGAAGATTATTGTAGTGCAAAAATATTTAAGAAACCATAATGCCCTGGTGCATGGCTGAAAGAGTATCCACTTTCGGTGAAGCCTCAGATGCATGGATTTGCACGGACAAACTAAGGACTTGATATCAAGGCTGCGACCAGTTGCTGCAGCTATAGATAGATTACAAAGCGACAAAGCGAGTTTAGCAGATACTTGTCATGATTGGTTTTCACTTTTGAATACAGAGAGTTTTCAATCACATCGAGCAATCATTCAACAGAGACTAATAAAAATATAATAAAAATAACTGATAGAAATCAAAGAACTGCAAATAAAAATACCTGTTAAGAGCCTAAGCTGTTCTATAATTAATATAATTAGCAGTCATTTGTGTTAACAAGCTAATAAAGTTACGGTAACCTAGAATTTCAAATACTGTGAATCAAGTTCTAAAGAATTAGTATAAAAAAAATTTAATGTGAGTGGCAAATTGATATTAAATTGTATGCTAACATTTCTAACATCTAATTTAACTTATAAAGTTTATGTTGTAAACGATATAATAAATTTACAAGCATAAAATATTTCTATTCCAGTTTTGGTGTTTTAGACGGTTTTTGCCAGTTTTTGACATGGTTTTTACCGGTTTTTGCCATGGCAAAAACCCAACCCTGAAGAGAACCGATTAGAAGAACATTTCAAAGGGCCATTATCATACATTGCATTAAGGCATGTTAGGATGACAAATCAGAACCATAAGGAATCTAATTCAGGGTTAACTCCGTATCGTCAAGCTATTTAATAAAGGTTCTGGTTTGGATAACAAAGCTCAGTAATGATGCATTGATTACTATACTTAAAATATGAATAGTTACTTATAGATCTACACATTGATCCATTTATCACAACATATAGATCCGAACTTTGTTCCACACATTGCTCTACACATAGCTTCGCAAATAGCTTCACTCATTCACACATTGCTCCACATATTACTCCATACTATTACTGGCTGGAGCCAGTGGTGAAGACGCTAAGATACTCGACCGCGGATCAGATGGTGCGGGGTTCAAATCCTGGGCTCGCCCGTCACTGACATCGCTTTCGAGTGAGGAAACTGACGCTAACCTTAGCTTTTTTAGCTTTTATACATAGCTTCCCACATCGTTCCGCACTAACTGTTTCACATATTGCTTTACACATTGAGCAATACATCGTCACATTTTTGCTCCACACATACATGTAGCTCCACACATAGCTCTACACATAGCTCCTCACATAGCTCCACACATAGCTCCACACATTGCTCCACACATAGCTCTACACATAGCTCCACACATAGCTCCACACATAGCTCCACACATTACTCCACACATTGCTCCACATATTGCTCTACACATAGCTCTACACATAGCTCCACACATAGCTTCACACAATGTTCTACACACTGATCCATATATCACAACACATAGCTCCACATTTTATTCCAAAAGCTCAACACATAGCTTCACAAATATCTTCACTCATTCACACATTGCTCCACACAACAATCCATACATATATCTTCCTACAATGTTCCGCACACATTGTTTCATATATTTCTTCACACATTGATCCATACATCATCACACATAGTTCCACACATTGCTCCACATATAGCTCCACACATAGCTTCACACATAGGTCCACACATAGCTCCACACGTAGCTCCATCCATTACTCTACACATTGCTCCACACATAGCTCTACACTTCTACACATTGCTCTACACATCTCTGCCAGGAATGCGGGTTCAGGTTTGGTTACGCCCACCACTGGAGGAGGGGGGTCCGCTTTAGCAAAGCGTGAAATCTAATCAGTCCATTTGTCACAGAGGTGAACTGACTTGTTATGTGGTTTTGTGATTGCTTGTGATTGTTATGTGGCTTTTGTGATTACTAGTGGTTTTTGTGATTACTAGTGGTTGTTGTTTTATGGTTTTGTTACTACTTGTGTTGTTGTTATACTGTTTTATGCTTACTTGTGGCTTATATAAACAATGAAAACTGAATTTAACGTCAGATTCTGTTGTCGAACAATAGCAGTGACGGATGGCATATGTATCTATGACTGTAATAATAGAATATCTAACATCCCAATGTTAGTTTAGACGTCTAAATTCAAACTAAATTGAAATGCTGTTATACTAAATAATACCTTGGATTATGGGATTCAATGTTGGATTTCCTTGGAGCCAATGTTCAAGCTTAAATATTATACATTATTATTATTACATTATTATTATTATTATTATTATTATTATTATTGTATTACATTTTTGTTACTTTATAACATCATTAGGATATTATTTTTGTTTCTTATTTTTTATATATTTTAAAGATATAATAAATCATTACAACTTTTGTGGTTGCTCCAAGTGTCCAAATGGACCAAATCTTCTTTATGATTTCTTTAGATGAAATAAAGACGTACCATTGGTTTCGTAGTCATGCAACGCTATTGAGCACTAAATGCAAAAATTAGAATTAGCAAGTCAAATTCATTTGAAGTTCGAATATTAGATGCAAGTTAATACTTATTGAATTTATCAGCCATTCTATCTATCAACACCCTAAATAAAGATTTTGTCTGCAGGTGTCGTTGATCAACAGGTAGGTGGCACTTGTTTCTGTCCACCCTTAATCTCCATTTACCAGGATTTCTATAGCCTGGATGTTATATAGATCCGAAGATCAATCCGATTTTCTCTTTCTGTCTCTCTCTCTTGGTTTAATCTTTCACTTTCTTTCACTCTTTCTCTTTCTCTCTCCCTCTCTCTCTCTCTCTCTCTCTCTGTCTCTCTCTGTCTCTCTGTCTCTCTCTCTCTCTCTCTCTCTCTCTCTCTCTCTCTCTCTCTCTCTCTCTTACGCTTTAATCTTTCAAGCTTACAGCTAAGCTTTATTTCAGCTTCTGCATGATAAAGTTTGGGCTAGGTGCAGGTGTTCGCGGCCTAATAAGTAAATTAACGGGGATGTTTAAATAACTTTCTGAATGCAGTTAGAGAAATTGACGAAATGTAACCAATAATAAATGTCATTAAAGAGTTGCCTGCGTGTTCTTATGCATGATCAGAATGAAGTTAGCATTAATTGTATTAAATAGAAATTCGTATGAAATCATAAGTTTTTTAGCTAGATGATGAAAGACGGTGGTTGAATATCCGTTTTTTGAAACCTATTTGACAGCATTGACTGGATAATAAGCGAAACATCTCATTTTTAAACTTATATCTCCAATAGAAGATAACAGAAACACTCGAAAGATATTTAACTATAAAGCAGAAGGCAAGAGAACATCGGGAAGACCTAAAGGAAGATGGAAGGACTGCCTCGAAGAAGTCTTGAAGGCAGCCGGAATTAGCATTTATGGAAAAACAGAAGGAAGAAAAAGAATGAACATCGAGGAAATGGCAAAAAATAGAGTTTTGTGGAGGAACATCATAGAAAAATCTTTGGCAGGAACCAGCCCCAGGATGATCACATGATATCTCTAATAGATATGGTGGACAGCAAGACACTCCAGCCGTTTCATAACCACGCTCTTATACCTCCTCACTTGTTACACGGTCATCGCGTGTCTTCAGCTTAGCGAGTGTCAATTATCTGCTTCACGCCCAGCCGAGAGTCGAACTGCTACCCTCTAATTCAGACACATCCGTCTGGCGCGATCTGGAATGCGTCTGAACAATACGGTAAGCTGAAGTGGGATGCGCCAATTGATGGGTATCATTGATTCGATTAGAGATCTACTCGAGTCGCGTGTACATCGGAATGCATGAAGTCCTATAGAATATGTTTCCTTGACGTGAGATTGATTGTATGGTAGAAACGTAAAAAATGCTGAATATATCAAAAGTAATTTTTGCAGAAACCAAAAACGTATTGACAGTGCTGCTGTCATTTATGGAAATATCTGTAATTCAGAAAAGCTGTAAGTCTAGTTGAAATTTTATCGTTTTCCTTCATTCCCGCAAAATCTGCTAATTAATCCATTCCACAGAACGATTAAGTCAATTTAGAAACTGTACCCACATTTAGAAGGCTACTAATGAAGGAGTCTGTGAAAAGCGATGAAGATAAGAAAGTTAACTGCTCCATCAGCGACATTTATCCATTCAAGTATATATCATGGACCTGCCAATAGACGCTAATTTTTAGACTGATAGAGTGAAAAATCTTGAGCAGTCTCACCGTCTCTGTCTTATCATCCTATTGCATTGTCAAATGTTTATTTGTAGATTTAAAATTTTGGCATTGGTGTTTGTTTTTCGCTTTGTTAAAATTAGTTTACAATAAGCAATTTCACACATTTTTGCAGGAGTTGTACAGATGAAATTTTTAATTTCGTTTATCTATGCAGACCCTATATCATTCCTTTGCCAGGAAACTTGATTTTTTCAGACTCTAAGGTATCACTGTAGATTTTAAGCCATAGCGTTGGTATAATTTAATCTTATAATGCATTATCAAATTGGTTTGTCAAATTCCATTGGGGAATTCGCTGTATGAGGACTTGGGGTAGTGCTTTGTAATCTAAGGCATTATAAACTTACTGATTGTTTTAACAAATTTCCAATATTTTTGAACCATTGGAATTAAACTGCAGTCTTCGAATAATATTATTCTTAGAATTTTATATAATTCGATGCAAAGGCCTGCGGTAATTCTGCAATTCCATTTGCGTTGCGCTTACAAACCTTGTGTCATGTGGTTGAATTGTCTACATTGTTATCTGTGCGACAATTGCATAAAATAATTCAACATAAGCACATGTCTACAGCTCTCTCTCTCTCTCTCTCTCTCCCTCCCTCCATATACTGCAGATTGGCAGGTTTAAGTGATATATATATATATAGATATATATAGATATATATATATATATATACATTAATATAATTATATAGATATATATTATATATATATATATAATATATATTATATATATATATATTATATATATATATATATGTGTGTGTGTGTGTGTGTGTGTGTGTGTGTGTGTGTGTGTGTGTGTGTGTAAGCCTATTTATCACAACTCCAATAAGTAAATTGGCAAATAATTTAATAAAGCCACAATTGTTATATCTTTAACGCAGTGAATTTGAATATATGGGACTTATAAACATCTAGATTCTAAGAGATAATTTTACTAAAATTTCTTGCCAGCCAACATATGAAGTGCACAATGCGATTATCAAGTTATGAGCAACTCATTCACTGACATGGATGATGATTCCTTCATTGCTAATATTGATTTTGCCCATTGTCAAATTTCAGTCCAGTCTCAAGAAACGATTGCACACATTGAGGTAACTATGCATGGGGTTTTCTGATTTAATTTACCCTAACAACATATGTTGCAATCGGTTAGTTAAGAAAATCTATTCCTACATTTTCCGTATTATGGAATGGAGGAAGAGAGTCCATATGAATGAAGAAACATCCATAAGTTATAATAGCTATGATTTGAGGCTTCTACAGTTTTCATGTTCATATCCTATAACTATCCTTATTACAAAGAGCAAACGAAACATTTAAAACAGATTATTATAATGCGTCTCTCACGCAACACGACAATTAGTACCCTTGCACCAAGTATTTATTAGTTTCAGTTTAGGTTTCAAAAGCATCAAAGCCCTTGAGGAATGGAAGACCGGGTGCTGGAATAACACTCATAATAATAACGTCAATTGAAAAGGTCGAAGAGAGGTCAACCCGGCTTTTAGCCTATGCTATGATTAGCTTCTCTGTAATTGTTCCGTCGCGCAGATGTTTATTTAAAATAGAAATTGCGATATGTACTGTATCTAACAGCAACTGCATGAGTAACTTGAATTTCACAAAATTATAGACTCTACATCGTTTTGCTTATTTTTGGGGATATGGCGCAATAGTTAGAGTCTTAACCGCGAAAGTAAGTAACCTGGGTTCAACGCTCAGGCGAGTCAGCAACTAAGGATATAGCCCATAGCCCCTCAAAGTTTAATTAAATATCGGAGCTTGATTACAGTTGAGGCTATCAACAATAAAGCTACGAACACTAATGGAAAGGATTTTAAAAAACGTGCTAGAAACATGTAGGCCTATTGGTGTCTCGAAGACCGATCAAAGGCCATGACATTGTTATGGATATGGTCATTGAGAAAAAGGAAATACCAGCAAAGCACAATTTGTAAGCAACTGGTTAAACATACACATCTAAGTCTGCTACTTTCATTCCTTCCTGCTTAAAATATCTGTCAAAATTTATGACAGTAATCTTGTTAAACACCGAATTTTATTAAATACATGTATATGTCACAGACTTCAGAGGGTTCGCTCAAAAACAGGTAGAGGGCAATTTGAGGTGGAAGGCACTTGAGTGATACAGAAGGGTCTTATAAATATGTTTATTGTGGCCTAGTATTATCAAAGAAAGCCATATCCCTCTGTCAAAAAAGAATTTCCTCAAGTAACAGTGAACCAAGAACCAACAGTGGCCAAGAACAGGGTTTGACTAATTTGCTCTCCAGTATATCCTATATTTTTCCTATTCTAGTATAGGCTCATATACTATTCTAGTATAGGCTAGTACTAGTACTCTAGTACTAGTATTCTAGTACTTGTATTCTCTTGAAAAGAGAAACTAACTTAAACTCAGCCCATTTAAAGCGTGGAAGTTTCTGGGTTTTATTATTAGTAATTCTTAAAATCTTACACATATATAGAATACTGAAAATTTCTATAAAATTTTTGACTTAGTCTGTATCCTAATTTTCTTCTTTTGAAATGTTAGTTTCAAAACATTTGTACAAATTATACATAGTATGCTAAAATTATAACTAATTAGATCATTAATAAATTAATTACTTAAATCATTAAGTATACGTACATCAATAATTTTGGAATTATTTTAAAGTGTTATAGCCGTAACTAATACTAATGATATTTGAGAGAAGGGATTGCGTTTAATAAGCCTACTCTAGTAATATATTTTTACTTTCTTTAATTTCTTTACGTTGATTTGTGTTGTGTTTGATTTTTGTTGTATGTGTTTCTTACTGCCATGAGTTTGGTGAAATAAAGATTGCACTAATTATGCTACATGTACTTGCAACTTCTATTTCGTCACAAACCGTACCTGAGCAACGTATATACAATACCGCCCATGGCTTGAAAATATGATTTTGATGTTTTATTTGTCATCATCTGCGACTCTTCAGTCGATTATTTTAATCTGTATATGCAGTTACTTACACATAGAAATAACACAATTTTGTTTAAAAATTGCACAATATCAACTATAAATTCTATAGCCCAGAGAGTATTACCTATAATTATATGAACAAAACTGAAATAAATTCCAACAAACAATCGACTTCCTCTAATTTATTATCGCTGTGCAGAAAGTAATAAATGCCAGAATTCATGTAAATATTTCCCTACTAACCTCGCGTGCGGCTTTCACGTATTCTCACTGTGTTAATGTATAACATATTTTAACTCGTAATTAGAGATCGCAGCTGTCACGTGATCGGCAGGAGGTCTGAGTTAACGGCACATAGAAAACACTCGCAAGATGACAGCGCTGTGTCGCTGAGCGACATTCCTCGAGCGCACGGCGGGGCCGAGCGTGAAAGCGTATTGTGTGCGTTATGCACAAATATTGTGTGCGCAACGTCGCAGACTTCGGATCGAATAACGACAAGAAATAAAAGCCAGCATATGAGAAATGCATGCCTATTTTTTGGTAACTCTCCATGAGCTTCAAAGCTATCAGTTTGAAGTACGGTGTGATGGTATAGTTGTTGTAGGAGAGGGTGGGAGACCCGCCCGCGAGACCCGCCCGCTCAGGGTGGGTTCCCTGCCTGAAAGAGATATTTAGAATTTCAAATTTTCTTCGTCATTACTCCTATGTACCATTGTACTATAATAGGTCTCCATTACCACCTGATTTTTGCAAATCATAAAACTAACTATGTTTGATTGCTATCGGGTATGTAGTTAGCTACTCTGGGGGGGGAGAAAATGTTTTCACGACTTTTTAAAATTATGCAGTCAGTTTATTATCTTTTGTATGAGTGAAATGATTGCCCATATTAAACGACGTATTTAATTCTTTTTCGTTATAATATATATATGACACAAATTTTAAGTTAAAAAATTCACAAATATTTCGGAGGGGGGCATGGCACATCTTTATGAATGTTTCTGCTACTTTCTGTATTGATTATGTGCTTGTGTGATTTGGTATTGGAATGTGGTGATAAAGGTAAATAAATAAAAGTATATTCGAAGATAGATGTAGAGAGTTTTAGTTTAAAATTAATTAGACCTAAAGGTGAACAACTGTGGGATTAAGCTAATAATTACAGCTAGTAGTTAGCATAGGTACCGTGTTAAATGAATCAAACTTGAGTCTTGCAGGGACAGAAAGAGATAGAGAAATAGATTAAGAATGAAATAAGGAAAGAGGGAGAGCGACAGAGAGAGAGAGAGAAAAAGAGAGAGCTACAGAGAGGGAGAGAAACAGAGAAAGAGAGAGAGTCACAGCGATAGAAAGCTAGATAAAGAATCATTCACATTCGTTTTTTGAGATGACAATTTCTACGGCTGTGTCATGGCCCGTGACAGATCTTCGAGACTGCTTTAGTTGTCTCTGACACGTTTTTTATCCCTTCCCTGAGTAACCTTACCTTTCTGTCGATAGTGTCGAGCAAGCTCTGATACACGATTAACCTTCCTAAGACCCTATGAGATTTATTTGTATGCTCGTTATTTTCGCTTTTACGTAACGTTAGAAAGAAGCACTACCATTAGCTAACAAGCATAATGTATTCACATTATTTTATACTCACTGTGACAGAAGTCTTACTGACAACCTTATTCCTCAAGTGGCCGATAAATTGTAAATAAATTTGAAATCCGTCATTGATAACAACATTGCAAGTTGTGACATCTTGCGAAACCATGTTTGCAAGGCAAATAATTAATATAAATGCATTCAACAGATGTCGCAGCAAGTGCACATGATAAGACACTGCTTACACATTATTGAAGAATACTGCGAAAACGGACCTACAGTATATAGTTCTGTATATAATAGTCCGAGTGTTAATAATCAATAACTTGTCATTTACTAATTATTACAATTCTTGATAATTTAATTTTAATGAGCGTATCGCACTAACCAATTATACACGTACAGTGCCATACACTGAATATAAAATGCTTCAAGTTGACAGTCTGCTAACTTGGTATTTCTATGCTTTCACTTATGATACCGTCGATTTAGATTTGAATGCATTATTTGTAAAACTTTATACAATTTATAAATACTATACTCCATAATTCAAAGCCTCCTTCTTCCTTTCTAGATCTCTAGTTGGTGGGTTTTCCTCCCAGATATAAGATTATAATTGCACCTTTCCAATGGCGCTCAGAAACGATGTAACATTACAACACACATGTAATTTTCCTTTCTGAAGTGTTTAGCAATGACTTCTAAGCAATAAAATTAAAACTAAAGCGTGGACTAGCAAAATTTGCCAGAGATTAAGAAGAAATTGTAAGTCTACTTATGTGAGAAATGAGCTGATGTTCACATCAAGAAAAAAAAAAAAAAAAAGTAAAGTATGAATAACATTTTTAATTATTTAGACTCTGCAGTATAGTACATTTATGTTAGAATAACTACAAGAACTATTTGAAGATTCCTTAGTTAATACTTGTTGTTGTCAATTACATATACGAAAATGATGAGTGTTGTAATATTTACAGAAAGTTACACAATGTGGCACGCTCCTAAATGATACTCAAACTGAGGATTAATGTAAACTCTACGTTTATCGGTTATACACAATGAATCCATATTTTAATGAAAAATATTAAATTTGCAACTTAAAACTTATGTTCCAGATGTATGACACTAAATTCACGGCTGAGCCATGCTGTCTAAATGTTGACGTTCCCATTGTTTCACAATTCAAGTCCACATCTCGTTCGCAGTGGTGTTTTAATGATATAGACTGCCGCAGAATGTTAAATAGTGATGTCAGTCCACTGATAGAATGAGATCTGACATAAGATATTTATGAGCTAAAATCAAGTAAAGTACAAATTAATAATGTCAACTTCATTGGCGCGGGTTGGTAGTCGGCGCAAATAAATATCGTCCAGTCCTATACTTGAATAAACCACAATGTGCGCTTCTCAACTGCAGCCAACATGATACGAATAACCAGAAGTAGATGTAAAATGCAGATGTAAGAGTTTCAAATAAAACTAAGAATAGCAAACGCTAAGGTTTTACATAATAAGGATAAAAATGAAATTCAGTCTTGTAGGATGAAAATTCGGCCTGACAAATCAGTGTGGTACATGATAACTCAATGTGGTACATGACTAATCAGTATGGTATATGACAAATCAGTGTGGTACCTGACAAATCAGTGTGGTACATGACAAATTGTGTGGTATATGACAAGTCAGTATGGTACATGACAAATCAGTGTAGTACCTGACAAATCAGGGTGGCGCCTAACAAATCAATGTGACACATTTTAATTAAGTACGACACTTCATCATTTAGCGAGGCACAGGCAAATTTAGTTTGACTGGTTCGCATTGACCTGTGTTGTAACACAGGGCCCTGTAGAAGTCTTCAGCCGAGTATTCGCATTCCTCGATAAGACGAAGAGAATATTCGAGAGTTTCGTCCAGTGATGGCTCGACGTTCCAGTCATAGTCGATGTGGCTGCAGAGAGGTATATCGATACGATTCCTTGTCATCAAATGACGGTAGATATTGAGTTGATAGCGAAATTCCTTATCAGCTTTATCCTTATCCGCTATAAACTGATCAATTTTATTCTTATCAGCTTTAGGATTACCATCGAGATGAAGGATACTTTCTCTGAGGTCCATCTCAGATGCTGTGCCAGCACACGATGAAGGATTGAGAGCTCTGAACTTTTCCTGTGTTTCTTCAGCGTTTAATGTTGATGTCTCAGAAGGTTCGTCGAGATTTTGGTTGTAACTAGCTATAGAATCAGCATCAGTCGGTGCTCCAGACTGGTCGTCGGTGTAAAAGTGTTCGCGGTTGTTATTCACGTTCTCCTGGTCAACGTCTTTCGCAGAATCTAGCGAAAACTTGAGTTTTGTAGAAAAACGTTTCATTATCTCATTTAGTTTTGCGTAATTAGCTGAGGCCAGAATGGATTTACTCGACTTGACTTTTGATGAGGCACCAGATGCCGATGCACTTTTATTTTGCACATTTCCACCTTCAAATTGCAAAGTGTCAGTATCAGCTGCATCGCCGCCATCTTGTTTTCTGCCAGCAACTGATTCCAGGTTTCCGGCAGATAGATTTGGTGTAGTTAACGGTTGTAATGAACTGCTTACAATTGATGAACTGGATACATGACCTTCATCCTCGAAGATTTTTGATCTTTTACGTTTAGTCGAGTCATCTTCTTCCGTGAGGCCTGTCATCTTTGAACAAACTTCCTCCATGGTTCGCTTCTTCTCAACTCGCAACTGCTGAAAGTAGGAATTCAACTCAGCCACGTAACGCGGCAGATAGATCAACTTCTGTCGTGCCACTTTCTCCCGCGATGCGATGACACTTGGTCTCACAGTCCAGTTCTTCGTTTTCCAGATTTTCCATTCTTTCTTAAAAGTCTGTTTCGATAGAACTTGAATTGCTTCATCGGTGGTCTGCATTGCGAATTCTATATCGATGCCGTATTTTTCTGTTAACATTACGACCGTTGATTTGTAGTTCATCATCACTGGCGCTACGAAGACAGTGGAAGGGCCTGCCTCGATGTTGTCGTCGTCCATGTTCTCTTCTGGAGAATTCTTCTTCTTCTTGTCACTTGAATAGATAGCAGGACCTAAATGTTTATTTTACTCTGTCTGAGACATTTTCCGAGACGTCAAGAGGTAAGACTACCCGAAGCGTGCATTGACAGAATATTTTCCGAAATATTATTCGCTAGATAACACTAGAAAACTGGAAGCATTCAACATTTTCTACATTAACTTAAATATTTTAAAATAGTTATATTATTTTTACGATAAAATCCTTACATTGGCAGAGATTTAGTAATTATAATACCAATCAAATTTTGCATGACATAAAACACTCTGTTATTGATTCATTGCAGTATTTCTATTATAGGCTTAAATCATCTGAAATAAACACAGAAGAATTACTGTTATTTTTCCTTTGCACATTTGCATGAGAATAAATCTAAAATTTAGAGTTTAGTTCAAAAATTAACAAACGGAACGGATGCTAAAAGAAAACCTAGGTATTAGAGAAATTTGAAACTAGGTAGTAGAGGTACTAGGTGTTGGGGGTACTATGCATCAGATACGATAACATAGCATAACAAAATTAGAGTGCTACAGTCATCAATGACAACATGGAGCACTATTGAGGCAAAATCAAGCCGACGAGCAAAAAGAATCTCCAAAAACGGTGCACATTCCAAAATCCAGAAAATCAGTCCAAAGTAAAGGGAATTAAAGAAAAAGAGATTTAGGCTCCGGTCGCAACTCATGGGCATTGGATGTAAAAGATTGGTCTTCAACTGCCTAGGTAACTGTTCATAGAAAAGCAAAGGCCGATGTGATTCAACGAAGACTTTCGAAGATTAAATGGAAGAGAATTCCAGATCTGCGGTGCAGCATCCTTGAAAAAGAACGACTAGATTGCTTAGAGCGTGAAGGTAAGCTATGCCTCACAAGAGTAATTAATATAGAAGACCGAGTAGCATACCTATGGACTATAAGAAGGCGTACTATGCACAGTTTCTAGAGGTACCAGATATTAGAGGTACCAGAAACCAGAGGTAATGGGTACCGGGTAATTCTGCTATTAGTGCTTTTACATGTAGTTGTGTTTACTTATTTCTATAATTTAGGCCTGCATAATTATTTGTCGTAACTCATTAGAAATACTATTACTAAAGCTATTAGCATCGATTTTACTGCAATAATTCAAGACCCACTCTAATCACTACCATTAGTTTTATAAAATATTGTAGCAATTTCTGGAGTCGAGACGCTCTCCAATCGAATGCCCTTTCTGACGTTGGTTTGGATCTTAGTGCTTTAGTCGCCTTCTATATCATGTGCAGTCACCAGTTGGTCTATTTTTCAAAGAAACCGAAGAGATTTTATTGATAGCAATAGCAATGAGCACATAAAACATACGTGACATCTTACTGATGTACATTACAAATCTGCTCTTTAAGTTTAAGACATTTTCAGTTTGAAATAAACTACGCTAACTCTCAAATTAAAAACTGCATCACTTCATCATTTTTAACAAAAACATTCGTATAAACTAGCCAATAAGTAAACACACAGTTAGGAATTTGTTTTTACAGGCCAAATATTCTACATAGTCTATGCAGTAATTTGAAGCAATATATTATAGAAATTATTTATAAATATAGAGAAACTTTTAATAAATATTGAATTTAGAATATCACTGAGACTAAACAATAATATAAAAGCAAAATGACGTTGTAAATGGAGCAAAGAATTATCTTCAGTGACAGAAAGTTCGTAAACGTTTTCTACCCTATAGTATGGGAGTTGACACGAAGAATGTAGGCGCATTGAATACGAAATTTAGCATTTTATTATTGCAAATATGTTTCCTACAAATGGTTTAATTTAAAAGTATTCTCTCATTAAATTAAAATAGCCTACTAAAATGCATTGAGATAGCTTGATTCCAGTTCTGTTTCTTAGAGTGTACGAGATAATTTGGTTTAACGAATTAATAAATGAATGGGCTTTCATTAAAATATTTTAGTGAAACACGGCTACAACTTCTTGGCACTAAATGGACAGTTGGCTTTCAACCTAATGTAAAGCTTTCAAAAAGCGTCAGGCTCATTAGTAATTGTTACATTGTTGGTTGCAACAGTAAACTATTAAATTACTATTTTTTAACTATTTTATTAAATATATATATATATACATATATATATATATATATATATATATATATATATATATATATATATATATATATATCTTAAGCGAAACCTGTAATATATTCAGATTAAATATGGAATAAATATAAAATATAAACTCTAAAATTATTAAAACCATGAAAAATACATGTAGACGTATAATAATAATAATAATAATAGTGGTTTAACGTCCGTTCCCTCATATATGAGAAATATAAGTATGGGCTATCTTTTTGCTATTTTAAGATTGACATTAAAGCACTAGTATTAATTTCGTTCTACCTGAAAACATTTTTAAGTACATGTATATGTAAAGAGTTAAACGACAATTGTCATGAAACTATTTAGTCTTAACTATTTCAACTAAATTTTCGAAATAAGACACAAGTCTATTACTTTGATGCTAAAATAACGCTATTGGCGCCTTTCGCGTCTGATTTCAACATTATTGAACTAATTCTACTTGGCGAAGATGTTTCGCATTAAAACAACTTTTAGGCGGATTACAGAGAAACTGCAAAACTATGGCTTGTGAGAGAAAAACGCGAAATTGAGAAAAGCAAAAATATTTACTGATAAAGAGGGATAAAGTTAAAAGGACAGTAGAAAATAGAAATCTCTTCCTCACACTATTATAGGATGGTCGTACGTCTGTTGCCACTTGCAATATTTAGATTCAATTAAATAAATAAAAAATTAAATAAAGCCGTAAAGCCACGGTTAAATACAATTAAATAACAAACAATTACACTAAATTAAGCCGTAAAGCCACTGTTAACGTCGATTTCATCTCTCGAAAGCGATACCTGTGACCGGAGATTTCAGAATTCGAACCCACACGTACTAATTCCGCAGTCAGATACCTTACCGACATCGCCACTGGCTACAGCTAAGATTTCATCGTCTTTTAGAGTTTATTAATCAACTTCATGTGTTCAGTCTCGTCATATCGATCATCTTCATAGACTATAAGTACTGTTCTGTGACTCATGTTAACTCATGGCATGTAGGACCGGATAGTGCATCAATTAAGACATTTAATATAAAAGCGGATATTGCTGTAGCGTAATACTAAGCTGATATCTCTTGTAGCCTAATTCAATAGAAACTTAAAATTTCGAAAAACATAAAAATGCAAAAAATACCAAAGAAACACTTTACTGACTTTTCTCAGCATATTGTTGCAGTATCGTGTATATTTCTATTTCTGAAATCCACTTACGATGAAGAAACTTACATTAATTTTTCGGTGCTTCTTAATGCGGAATTAAGTAATTAAAAAATGCGGAATTAAGTAATTAAAAAAAATAAATCAACGACTGTACACATCTCATCAGATTCTGATTCCTGTGCTGTTGTAACTGACGTTACCATGGAAACAAGTAACAAAAGGCCGGAGAAGGCGCTATCTGTTGCTAATCGAAGTGTAAAGAAGAGATGAAGTAAGTTGATAGATGGATCGCCTGAGTTGCCACTACAGTCCCGGGATTGACTGCTTCCAGGATTTACTGATGACGAGTGTTTCGAGCTCAGCGCTGAATGTATTAGCAATGTTTTAACTTTTCCGTCTGCAGCTTTAGAGTGAGGAAACTGACGTTAGCATTGGCTTTACCAGCTTTTTTGATATTTAGTTCTTTAAAAGTTTCCTTATCTGGTTCAACTTCTTAAAAGATTCCAAGTATAAACCGAAGCTTTACCACGGTGCACTAAATTGGTAAATTATAGGCTATGATGCTATTTATCCCGACACTAGCTTAACTGGGATTCAATTGAAAATGATGCTAATGATCTTAACAAATGGTCAAATCCTATCTTAATGTATTTACGAAGGATTCATGTACGTGTTATGATATGCATTACAGCTCACTAGTTGGTTCAAATACCAAATCTAGGAGCAGAAACTATATTACAAGACATGAGGCTTTTAAATTTACGATAAATGATAAACTCTTAATTTTATATCTATGCCGCACAAATGCTCAAGAATTGTCAATCTTTTTGCAGAAGTTACGAATTGTCAGTATAATTTATATAGATTTATATATAATTTATAATTTATTTGCCGCTTTCTGCTATCTGTTTCTATCTGATTTCTCTGTGAAATAGGCTTGCTTTAAAGCGACATAAAAAAAAAAAAAAAAGCATAACATCTGATTTAATTTGAACTCTCACGGCAATAATATATAGACACAAGGAACAACTCATGTACCACTTTCGGAAAGAAAATATGGCGGATTCCGTTCTTTATATTCGAGGCACAGTTGCCATCTTGTCGTGATCAGGCCATTCATCATGGACGCTTGGAAGGACTGCCGCCACGGACCTCAAACCAACCGATTATCATCTTCATTTCCCGTCGTGTCATACAAATGATGACTTATAGCCGACTGTTGACGAACCAACCGTACAGCAGAACAAATCAGAGCGTCCCGGGTCTGCAGGATCCGGACCAAGTTCCTCGGAGTCAAGAAACTCCAGTAATTATTAGCAAACGATCCATTGAGTCCGCGGATTGTGTGGTACATATTCCCTTCGTGGATCATATAATTCAAGCAAATGAATTGATTTTCTAGGCAATTGCTTATTGAGTGCTTCAGTGCTTTGAATTATGTGCGATTATTAATTATCTAATTTATTCTAAAATGTGGGTTGAGTTTTCTACGTATTGAATGCTTGCTCAGCCAATCATTAAAATAACAATGACGAAAATAAAATCCCTAATGCTATAGATATGTGACCACATACACAGTATAAAGATCCTTTAAAGATATAAAAAATAAGTTTAAATTTAAAGTAGACGATTTCAAGAATTCAATTCTCATCGGAACACCTGGTCATCTGGATTATTTTTTAACGGAAAATTTAATTTTGAAATTAAATTTTAGTCGTCTTCATCTTTTTAATCAAAGAATTAGCCATTGGTTACTTTATTAAAACCTACCTATAAATTGTGTTTTTAGTATGGATTTTGTTCAAATGATAAGAAGAAAGTAGCAATAAATTAATTTTTGATTTAAAAGTCGCATAAAAATCAAAATTTTCACGGAAGTCAAATCACTCATTATCTTAAAAAATTAATTACTTGACTTACATGTATATTAATGTTACAAATGAGGTCCATTAAGAAACCTTTTATCTCTTCGAAGACTCTTAATCCCAAAGATGACAAAATCTGATTTCAACCCACATTTATTAAATCATAGAAGAGATAGTTGGACATGTTTTGCCCAATTTAATTTGATATATATATATGCATGTTCATGTATATATATATATATATATATATATATATATATATATATATATATATATATATATATATATATGTACCTGTATATATAATTTATTAATCAAATTGCAGCTTTTTCTACACAAATACACAAACGTTCATTAATTTGATACTTAATAAAGAACGATTGCCAATTTCAAAGTTCTTTTAAAATTTTCCTTTCCTAGCCTCAAGAGTAGAATTGTTGTTCTCTGTAGCAAATTTATTTGATTTGTTATCGTGAATAGGGCTGTTTGTGGCAATTTGTATGAGAAGACCAAATATTATGAGACTAGATGTTCATTGTGACAACCATCAACTTCAATGTAATGTTATGTTGTTCTGAAAGTTGAAATATTTCTGAAAAGAGAGTTACAGTATTCCTCGATATTACAGGCAATGTTTCGTTATCATGTTTATTTTGAGGGATTTTAGACTTGAGAAATTTTAGAAACGATATTCTAAATAATTTAATTAAATCCCTTCCAAAATAGCTGTTTATCAAATTGCATAAAGAACCCTATTATATATTATGTTGTTCCCCTGAAATATTTTATAGTCCTAAGGTCTGGATTTGATAGCAGTTTTTGTAAAAAGCTAACAAAGCCGATGTTACGTTTCTCAAATTTAGCTAGGCATGATTCCAACACCATTTATTTTAGGCTATATTTGACGTATGCTTATAATTTCAAATGTTATTAGGCAGCTAACATCTGATTTAAAATGTAATTATATTTTGGACAGAAAGATAAATCTTTCTAAAGTCAAATCATGTGTTGAAAAGAAAATGTATTTTCTTATTAACTCCAACTCATACTGTATTTGATTCAATTAATAAGCTTTACTTTTAATACAAAAGTAAAGCTTATTAATTGAATCAAATACAGTACGACTCCAATCTATACGCTTAAATGGAAAACAGGAAATGATTTAAACGTTGTTGCATGAAAACTGATATTTCATAATCATTTAGAATACTACAAGATCAGGAATAATTCCTATTCGTCAGCTAAAGCTTGTTAATATGCTATCCGCATACTTCGTATATATCGCCAATGAAGTACAGTTTTCCTTAATATCTTCACCTGAAACGACATTTATGCTGGAAGGTTCCTTAGTATTTTCAAGAATTCAAAAGTGGAATAAATAAAAATATTGCTCGACATGTGGACTGGTATTATTAATAAACTCCTGGCAGATTTTCATCCAAGTTTCATTTTTCGTAGTATTAACTGAGACTTGTTGGATACACTGAATATTGATTGAATGGTGGAAGCATCGTGTCTCTTCCATCTTCTAAACCATACTCATCTGTCTCTAATCCTCTTCATTGAAGTCATGACATTCGCAATTTCATTCCAAACTGCATGCCGATGTGAAAAAGCATTCATCTAAGATAAGCTTTCCTAACAGTTTCTAAGCCAAAATTTTTCAACCTACATCTTTCTATGCGGCATGCGTCTGAGCCTGAAAACGAAAATTAAACATCATGAATGAAAAAGTTTCTTAAGGATATGCTTGAATGGATTTTTTTCCTATTTCTTCAGCTCAATATTTAGCTGAATACCAATTTAAATGGATACTAATTAGATTATAATAAAAAAGCTTAAAAAGTTAGTGTTAACGTCAGTTTCCTCACTCGAAAGCGATGTCAGTGACGGGGGAGGCAGGATTTGAACCCCGCACATACTGATCCGCGTTCGAATATCTTACCGACAACGCCACTGGTTCCAGCCAATCAAGTAATTAAACAATAATATAGTAAATTATCATAAAATTTCCCATTGTTATTAAACTGAAAGCAAAATCTATAGAGCAACACTCTGCTTGAAATTAGTAAAATATTATCTTCATCAATAATAAAGCGCGTACGGAATATGATAGGCTTCTATATTAACTGTAGGTCTAAAATTGGTAGAAAACTGAAGCATATACTGTACCTTTATAATATTCGTTGAGTAATTAAAAATATACAAGTATTCAAATTTCATTAGAATTTATTATTTAATTTCATTATAATTATTATATTTTATTCCATTTGTTTTTTCAATCCACACATTATTTCACATCATTAGCGTTATTACTAGTGAAGATTGTTCTTAGAGACAATTGCCATTACTAAGTGTTGCTATTAGAGACTGTTGTTAATAGAGAAGGTTGTTCTTAGAGACAGTTGCTATTTGTAACTGTTACTATGAGAGACGGGTGCTATTAGATAAGGTTGCATTTCGAGACAGTGGCTATTTATAATTGCAGCTATTTGAGACAGGTGCTATTAGTTTTTTTTAAGCGTATATCGAACTCATTCAACTAAGCTACATCATTTTAGTGAAGTTGTCTCTTAGAGAAAAGTTGTCTCTTTGTTGTCTCTTAAAAAAAGTTGTCTCTTAGCTATTAGTAACTGTTGCTATTAGCAACTGTTGCTATTAGTGACGCTGCTATTGTTGCTACCTCACGTCTCTACTATCGGGACGACCGAATTCATTCCCATTTATTTGACCAGCTTTGATTGTCTCTTATATTCCATTCGCTAGCAAAAACTCATTTCTGTTCATCACTGGTGCTCAATATCACTTACATCACGTCTCTTCTTACATATATCTATCTGTATCTCTCTCTGTCTCTGTATCTGTCTATCTCCGTCTCTGTCTCTGTCTCTGTCTCCGTTTCTGTCTCTCTCTCTCTCTCTTTCTCTCTCTCTCACAGCCTTACATGACTCTCTGTCTTCAAGACAAACATTTCGAAATTTTTCTCGGGTGTCATAATAAGCTTCGATTTGAGATTTACTCGCAAATTTCAAAAGCTTTATTTTATAAAAAAAGATTATCTTTTCTCATCGCACTCAATATAATAATTGTTGTCACTTTCTTGAAGTCCTCAGGTCTATTAAATTCTGTCTTTAGGTTTATTCCCCCTTTATATATATATATATATATATATATATATATATATATATATACATATGTATATATATATACATATATATATAAGCTAAAGCTGAGGTTAACTCCAGTTTCCTCACCCGAAAGCGATGTCAGTGACGGTGAGCCTAGGGTTTGAACCCCGCATCTACTGATCCGCGGTCGAGTATCACCATTATATACTATCACCATTATATACTATTATTATATCACCATTCCCTCCCCCTCTCCCTCCCTCTCTTTCCCTCTCCCTCTCGCTTTCTCTCTTTCTCTCTCCTCTCTCTCTCTTTAATATCGATATTTGTATTTTGATTTGATTTCTATTCACTTTGCAAACTTAAATATACCCATCTCACTCACTCACTCTCACTCTTTCTTTCTCTCCCTTTTTATTTATTTCTTTCTTTCTCCCTCTCTCTGTTTCTCTTTCTCAGTTCCCTATTTTAACTTTCTTATCGCTCTTGGGTAAATGAAGCATCAGATGATCGCCATAAACCCTTCCAGTTGAGGCCACTGAGAAATATAGCATGTTTACTAGTCTAGTGAACAGTGAGGTAGCGTGTTTACCAGTCCTGTGAACAGTGAGATAGCATGTTTACTAGTCTAGTGAACAGTGAGGTAGCGTGTTTACCAGTCCTGTGAACAGTGAGATAGCATGTTTACTAGTCTAGTGAACAGTGAGGTAGCGTGTTTACCAGTCCTGTGAACAGTGAGATAGCATGTTTACTAGTCTAGTGAACAGTGAGGTAGCGTGTTTACCAGTCCTGTGAACAGTGAGATAGCATGTTTACTAGTCTAGTGAACAGTGAGGTAGCGTGTTTACCAGTCCTGTGAACAGTGAGATAGCATGTTTACTAGTCTAGTGAACAGTGAGGTAGCGTGTTTACCAGTCCTGTGAACAGTGAGATAGCATGTTTACTAGTCCTGTTAACAGTGAGATAGCATGTTTACTAGTCTAGTGAACAGTGAGATAGCATGTTTACTAGTCTAATGAGCAGTGAGATAGCATGTTTACTAGTCTAGTGAACAAAGAGATAGCATGTTTGCGAAAATTGCATAAACTAGTAAGTGGGTAAAATATAAATATTGAATCAAGTGACTTCAATATTTCTAAAAGTGCCAATTATGCGGGTCAATGGCCTAATATTTGTAATCTTTTCTTATGAATCTCTACAAGATGTAGAAGTGAATAATAAGTAATTGATTCAATGATTGAGTTCCAGTGTAGTACAGAATTTGAGTTTATGGGTTTATAGTTTGAAAGTATGCTTCATCAGTTCATATACTAAGCTAAATTTAGATGATAGAGTAATGTTAGAAGTAGACCCATTATAAAATTTGAAAGCATTCGTTCAATCTTCGATTTACATTTTCTTGGTTACTCGATTGTACAAATACATGTAGCTTAGTTGATGTGTAGCTAGCGTGCAGTAGTGGCTCTAGCAGAATGATAAATAATAAGAGAAGCCCAGAAAAGTACTTTAATTAACATCGATAGGCCTAAATAACTGAAATTAAAAACAAAAATATTTCAGAATTCAGGTAGATAAAATCGTGTACTAACATCGCGGAATATACCAAACCTAAGTATAGCCTAAGAAAAAGCTTTTAGGATATTTTTTTCTGTTTTATTGGGCGAAAGTCACTCCCGTTTTATAGATATCGTTGAATTTGAATTTTTGTTTTGAAAATGTTAACTTGTGTGTGTGTGTCTTCAGGAAAGCTATTGTTCTCACTTCCTAGTCTATCTAGTAGCCCGCCAATGTGAAGGTGAGATATCTAATAGAATGACAGCGAGAGGGTTAAATGCGCGAATCTAGTGCCAGCCTTTGCTTCCAGTCCCGAGAGATCCTTGGATATCTCTAACAACAGATGCTATCAATCCTACTCTCTCCTAAACTCTGCAGCATTGCATGATATTTAGAAAGAAACAGTTAGTATTCATTTGTTATTTTTTTCTGTTTCATACAGTTAGGTTTTACAAGTATATATATATATATATATATATATATATATATATATATATATATATATATATATATAGTATATATATATGTATATATATATATGTAAATAGTATATACATGTAAATTTTCTTTTGAAATCACACTGAAAGAATTCAAAGAATGAAAGAATTCGAACAATTATTTTGTTCAGGAACCAGTAAGATGTTGAATTTAAATTAAATGAATGACTGATTTAGTATTTGCAAAAAGAAATTATTTATTAAAGTACCTAAGTCTTAATTTCTGAAACTCATAAATAAGAAGAGTAATTTATGTTTACTAGATTTCAAAATTTGAAATCAGTTTATTAAGTTCTCTCAGAGTGTCTCATATTTTAAAACTGAATCGAAAATGTATTTTTTAACTGATTAAGCTAGTACGTAAGACCAAATATCTTCAAATATGAGGCAAAGTTCAGATGAAAGACTTGCTCACAACAGCAATCCGTTAAAGTTTAAAAAGTGTAGTTAATATTTCGGTCTTTTATATTTTTCCTGCAGGCTGACTTTTTAAATGAATTTTGTTAAACTATGAAGTTCGGATAGGTATTTCCAATATATTTGCATTATTTAAAGACCTTTTTCTTTGCCCAAACCCTCAAATAATTTACATGTATGCAAGATTAATTTATCCAGTGAACTTGATTCTCATTTAAAAGACAATCTTGATAAAAGCTTAGATAATATCATGCCATAGTTTCAAACGAACAAATCTTGAATAATATAACTCGCAACTAAAATACTGTACCTAAAATACCGTACCTAAAATACCGTACCTAAAATACCCTACCTAAAATACCCTACCTAAAATACCCTACCTAAATTAGCAATTCATTGAATGTTAAATCAAGCATTTAGGCATACAGTTCAAATTAATATATTGCCCAAGGCACAGTTTACACTACTGGAAACATTTCCACTGCAAATGTCGATTTTTGGGATGGATGCGCCATATATAAACCGGAAAAGGGTCAAGTACGCAATTCATGGCTCGCAAATCAGTCGTGTCTTACTCAATGGAAAATAGTGCTTGTTGTTGTTCTTGTATATGTAGAGAATTTCTTATGTAGTCTCTAACGAGTTACTAATTAATACTAATTAATCCTTTGGTCGATCCATAATAATTATGATCAATTAATGAAGTATCCATGGATTCACTCACTAATTTATTTCGATCAAGAAACAATTTTACGCGGCACGGGCTTCAAAAAGCTTTTGACAGTAGTTTACAACAATCCATTGTATAGTGTTAAATGCTAACTACGTACAGCCGTGTAGTAAGATATAACACCTAGTATAAGCAATGTCGACACCAGAGTTCCGAGGACAATAATCATGAGAAAGACGGATCTGATGTCCGCAGGAAGCAATCCAGATCTCATGGACTCTTGAACTAAGAGTAATCCTTGCAAGGCATTCCCCTCCGCCTGGTCACTGGTCCTCATACCCCGTTCCCCTGCCCTATCCGGGTGGTACGGGTTGAGATCCACATTTGAAATATCGAGGGGCGATTCGTCCCCCAATGTTAAGGACTGTCGTGTTGAAGTGGCACCGTATTGGATCTGCGGAGACCTGTCCAAAGCCGGACATTGCCAATCCTCAATGTATTTAGCGTGTGAACGATTGGCTGCAACCAATAACATTAATTAATTAATTAATTAATAATCATTAGTTAATTGATACCGGCATTACTGATATAAATTTTAAAACAAAATCTCAAAATGGGATGTGTCTTAACGGATATCTCATTTACTTGATAAACAAGTGTACGAAAATGAACAAACAAACAGACGAGTTAATAAACGTGGATATGACCTAATGCCCTTGGAAGATTAGTAAGTCAACTGAAAAGCAGTTCTTTTGCGTCATGTACGATAATTATAGTTATGGGTAATCACGGAAAGAACAAAAAGAGGAGCATGAACTCATAAATGTGTCTCTAAACTCATTTCTCATAACAAATCAGTGCCAAAGCAATCATAGTTTTTTTTTAAATGCAATAATTAGACAAACTTAAACTAGATTCATCAAAATGGCTGAATATATGGAATAATTCACGGCTTGTTGATTGATGATTTTGATGACGGGCATCAGGTCGTTTGAAAAAGGGCTGTATACTGCTGCAATAAAAAGCTAGTGCTTACAGTACTTTACTCATTTGACATTCTTTCAGTTCAGTCTAAAGTCATTTTTTTCTTCACTTAGTATCATAGTCTGCGCGAGACATATGCGCAAGCTTACAGAGGTTCAATTTGTAGAATTTTCTCTGCACTGCAGAGAAAATTCTAACCACTGCAGTAGATATGTTATAAAGCAGAGGAGGCAATCCATTAACCAATTAGAGTCGATTTAAGATAATTTAGCTTTACTAATTTTTGTTTTCTAACTTTCACGTTTTGTGAACATTTAAAATTGTTCGAGCGATGAATAGGTTTACAACTTGATATGGTACAATGCACTCTCGTTGACGGCCTGTGTTATGTGTGTTGTTATGGTATGTGTGTTTTTATATTATGTGTTTATGTTATGTTGCCTATTTTATGTGTGTTGCTGTATTTGACGAGTACTAGCAACTGAATGTACATGTGGTTTCTCTCTATCTTTCTCTCTCTCTCTCTCTCTCTTCAAATTTAAAGCAGTCAACAGGTCCGATGTACACATTTTTATTTAGCAGGCTCCAAGCAACAGAAAAATAAGAACTATCCATTTATCAACAATATAATCGACTCATAGAGGCTATACCGGGTCTTAAACGTCTACGGTTTTAAGCGTCCTATGCAATGTATGCATCCATAAAATGTTGTCTTCTTTGCCTTCCTCGGTTTTTACTTACATGAAATCCTTTTAAAGACATGCGTAACATTTAGGCATAATCTACGATATTCAAAGCATCAAAGCTTAAACTACAGTACATTTTATTCACTTATTCACTTTTGAATTAGCTTTGAGTTAAAGAGATCATCAGAGGGACAGAAGAGGGACATCAATCAGCGAAATTCTTATAACAGAATGTTTGTCTCACATTCTGTTGATAAAAAGATGTTTTTCCGAAGTGGCATGCTAAAAAATGTGAGCAATGACAATATCGAAACAGAAATAAAAACTACATATATATTCCAATATCCCTCTTCTTCTTCATCTTCATTTTCTTATGAATGTCATCAATCAGCCATTTGACTTGTTCTCATCTATTGCGTTACAATTACACGCCATAAATATGCCCTTAGCATAGAGAAAGAGAAAATTCTGATTACATTTTGTAGTTACTGTTACAAATTCTAATTCCACTTGGTTGTTCTGTGACCTTCAGCATCTGAAGTTAATGAGACTAGCGTCAGAAAGTTGCGTTGTCGATGACATTATATTCTATTTTAAACTGATGACTTCAGTATGAAATATATTTCGGTACTTTAATTTTCTGATAGAAGGAAAGCTATAAAGAGAAAGGAATGGAATATTACCGTTACTGTAAGAATAATAAACTAATTATAGACTAAAGGGTAAGGAAATAGCAATAAAAAGGAATAACAACTACCATAACATAAGACATGGACTTTAAGTCCGAGACATGGAATACTATCATTACACTGCAAGATTAAAAGGCAATAATTTGTTTATTTTACAAAAATCAAGATTGCTCTAACCGGTAAATTCAAATTAAACATTATTGTAAATCGCGCTAAACTTTGAAGCTATCTTATTTCCAATTATACGGAAATTATTTATAAAATATTGTAAAATTGAATTATTTAAATAACTTACATTTTTCGTTAAGATGCATGGCACATTGAGTATCGTCTAGATAGACAAGGTATGATAAACATAGGTAGGCTTATGCCAGAATTGAACTAGCGTTGGTTTAGGAGTTACTTAGAAAATGTTTGGACATAACATTGCCAATCGTGTATTTTTGTGATATGAACAGCTGATAATTTTTATAGCTGATATTTTACAATCAACCGGACATGCGACATCACTCTGAATTTTATCCGTCGATCTCATATAAGCTTCTTGGACCAGTTTGGCGATGAATCATTTTCTTTTCCTCTTTATTAATTAATAACTTGCCTGAAACCATACCCATCAACACACTAAGCTAAAATAGTGCAGATGCTTTAAGCTTCATTATCTGCCTTGAAAGCTCGGCATCAGGTGTCTGCGATTGATATTCGTCAGTTTAGATTAAGATGTTTAAAGATTGATTAAAAGTATAGACTTAATCTAGAAATTGGGCAGATGTGAGATTAAAAGTTGCTTGTTCTTATCGTAATTTCGAAAAGCAATGAAAAGCCGCAAAACCACATTATTTTAGCATTACCTGGAATACTGCTAAAGTTGACCCAAATGGTGATCCGATCATATTTCTCAAAAGTTTTGTAACAACTCAACCATTGAATAGGTACACGACTGAACAAATTACTCGAAACTGCACGTCAGTCATTGAAATTAACGAAAAACTATTGAAATGTATTCTCCAATATGAATTCTCTATAACTAGCTATTGTCACTATTTCAACTGTATTTAAAATTTTCAGAAGTCTCTCAACTATTTCACAATCGATGAAAATAAAGTCTTGTACTTATGAAAATAGTTTTAATAATAGAAATACTAGCATAACTGTGATCCGTTAACTATCTATATAAATCATTATTTATTTTAAATCATTTAAATTATTTTATTTTTATGGGGTCACAAAAAGTCTCATTTTTTTATTTCTTCCTACTTAAGATCTAATTGGAAATTGGTGCATGTATTTATGCTGTAAGCATAAATATATGTAAAAAAATTTTTAAAAACTGATACTCTTGAAATACTGATTGCACTGTAGCTTTATTTCGTTTGATCCTATAACAAGAACAACAACAGCAGCAATGCGATTAGAGAGACACTGTTTGTCCATGATATCCATGGCAACATTGAAACTAATGTCAAACCGATGAACAATGTTAAGATGTGTTATAGAGGTAGAAAGAAGTCAACAGTTTAACAGGTCGCCAAGGGCTTCCTAATGTCGGACTTAGGCAGAGGATCTGGCGTTATATTCGTGTTGATATAATTCATCGAACAACACGAATACATCCAGGTCTTAAATAGTTGAGCTTATCATTGTATTGCAATTGCCATTCCAAGCTGTAGATCAATTAAGAAAATGTTTGAAAAAGTTTAAAATAATCACAAGAATTAAGCTCTTAAAATTTACTCTGGAAGTGCTTTAATCGACATCCTATCTTAGAGCGAGGTTAAGCAGATGCGTGTGGCACAAACACTCTGGGTAGAGTTCAATGAGCTTTATGAAATGTTTCAGAAAAGATTAATGAAGCAATTTACTAGCAACAAGAAAGAGCGATTTCTTCTTTCACAGCTTTGAGCGTTGGTCTAGTTTATTGCAACACGTGAGGTCGTAAATAAGTTAATTTGTCAAGTTGTGACCTAAAATTACAAACAATTTGATTTATTTTATTTTATCGACAAAGATGTAACACTATGAAGGAAAAGCCTCTAAAGATATTCCATATTCCATACACTGAACTCTGAAAGAATAAATTTCATCAACAGTATGAAGACCAACTACTAACACAGTCTGCAGTCATAAAATTAATTAAAAAGGCAAAGACGCAATTAAATAACAATTTGTAAAATATTTGTATAAAAGCTATTGTTAAATTCAGTTTCCTCACTCGAAAGCGATGTCAGTGACGGGCGAGTCCAGGATTTGAACCCCGCACATACTGATCTGTACATTCTTATACTGTGAAGAAAAATGTAGGCAATAATTTAAGCACAGAAAATAATAACTCTATTGAAAAAAATTGTTTTATTTTAAGAAAATTTCCTTTAGAATCGTGCAAGATGTCATCTCACAAGGAACAGGATTTTGTATGTCGCGAATATTTTAATTAGTATGACACGCATAAATTAACGGATCAAATCCATCAAAATGATATGCTTTTCGAAACTGAATTGCCCTTGTCGTGAAAGCATAGTCTCTAACGTAGGTACCCAAATGCTTTTATCAAATTTTGCTAAGTTGTATCACACGAACCGCCCAGTATAATCTGACCAATTCGACCGTGACCAGAACATTACAGGACGATAAGTAATAGCATATCCAATATATCTCATCAGGATCATTCCTGCTATGATATATCACCCCGCACTTGCACGGTATGAAAGATAATACTAAACTTAGACGGCCTTGACAGGATAGATTGTTTAAATTTTAACGATATGAAATGTAAATCTCAGCGAATAAAGGCCTATACGTGAAAGGATGGATAGCCTCAATTTAAGCGAAATGCAAGGTAAATCTATCAGGATGTAGACGTGACAGAATAGATGGTTTTAATTTAAACGATATGAAAGGTAAATCTTACCGAATAAGGCCGTTATGGAATAGTGCCGACAAGCGTCGACTGAAGTAGGAAGCACCGAATTAAACTTGAGCACGGACCCGGCGCTAAGATTCGCCGGGGGATCGATGTGAAAGCGATGGGACTGCCTATCTCCCTCCCTCCCGCACCCCACCGTCGAGAATCCGATGGGGTTGTATTCCGCGAAGTAGAGTCCCAGAACATCACCCGCTTCCACCCGGATGAAATTTTCCGCCGTAAGATGGAACTCTTGAAATCGTAGGAGAGAAGGTCGCACAAATGTCTGCCCAACCAGACGGTATAATTCAGGGGGTTTAGATGATGACGTCACGAGTGGACGCCATATTTGAAGTCGAACGTGATGACGTATTGATACGACTTTGGCGTATATCTGCCAACCTTGAATTATTCCAGCTGAAAGAACGGATTGAGAGGGATCTGGAATGAGAACGAGGTTTGCCCGGAGATCCGTATGCGGTCGTATTATTGCTTCGTAACCCAACGCTCGGCTTTCTGTAGAAATGTATTTATTGTTTAATTTTTATTTTATTATATGATAGTTGCTAATTAGCATGCGCTCAAACATTGCAAAAAACAGCTGCTAATGAACAGACTCAAAAGTTAACTTAAATGAATCAATTATAAGCTTTATTATTAAAGAAACATTAAAATTAATAAATCTTTAGCTTTATTATACAAAAGGCGAAGTTAAATGATACTGAAGGCAATATCTTAACCACATATTTAATTATAATTTTAGAATTATTCAATAAGTAAGCAATTATTGTAATCAATAAATCTCTTAGAAGTCAGAAAATTAATGCAAATTGTTTCATTCATAAATTAATTTAGCATTAATATTATTTAGTAAATTACGTATTATAATAATGTAATATTTATTCAATGTAATTTTTCTTTAAAAAATTATTGCTAATACTTTCTAACAGTTTAATGTTAATATTTTGATATCAATTAAGCAATATTATTACCAGCTCAGAATGATACGTCTTACTATTTAAAAATTCGATAGTAATACTAAAAAAGAGCGAGTGAGATAGAGAGATTGTAGGGTAATTTATTGACGCCAGTCTATCGGCTGCTATCTGAGATACATGTATATAACAAGAGAGCTCGAACATCAACTACAGTCTCGGCAAAAGAATCGTCGCCATACTAATTTCTGAATCTATTGTTGGTCTGTGAATTCGCGATCCTTCGCGATCCAATTTAGTATAATATCAGCTAATTCTATAACATAATTTGTGGAAATCTAAGTTTCTAACATGCATACTTGAGTATGGACACTCATTTTCTGATTAGTGTGCTGTACAGCTTTTTCAATACGCTTTTATCACTCGAAGAAACGTGTCATAATACAAATTAACCTATTTTGCAAATATAATGATTAAATGTATATCATAATGTTACGTAGAGTCTTGAATTATTCTGGAAATTTGAAACAAACAGGAGTCACAAAAATTAGTAGGTGATGCCAATTTCATACGCGGCCTGTGTAACATTTTACTATGCTACGGCTCCGCAGGTCCTTGGTACCACTGGAAAAATTTAAATCACTGCACGTTTCTAAGAGAAAACTGCACACTACACTAAACGACTACACAGAGAACTTCTCATTTAAAGCCATTCGCTTTAGGTAATGAGCTGTACTAAGGTTTGATTTGTAAGATCAAAGTTGATATGTTAGCGATGTTAACCTTTGTGATGGGATGCAATTGTTGAACTATGCAATGCAATTTTATTACGAAAAAGTGAAATTACGTAGTGATAAAATGGTATATTTACCTGCTACTTAAGAGAAGCCAAGGAGAAAGAATGTTACGACAACTGCGATAGCTACAACAGTTACGACAATTGCGACAGCTATAGCAGCTGCGAAAGCTGCGACAACTGCGACAACTGAGACAGCTATAACAGCTGCGCCAGTTACGATAGCCAAGATTATGACAGTAAAAAGTTTTTTCTCACTAAAAGCACAAAGTTTTCAATTATTTAACAATAATTTAGCAATAGATTTCACCATATATTTTAATGTAGTTTCACAATAGCCTTAGCATGCGCTTTGCTAGAGCTTAACAATAAAGTTTACCATAAGGAATGCCACAAGCTGCGACACGTATATAGGCGTAGTAGTAAGATCCTGTGAAGGTATAGGCACTGCTTTCTTCCGCTCCCGGGCACGTCCAGCTTTCTATCCCGTGCGAGTCCACGTTGACTGTCTTGAGGAAGAGGGTCCTGCTCGATGGATTTCCTCGCTCCGGGAGGTTCCTCTGTCCGCAGACGGACACTTTACCGCCATCACATCTCAGCGTCTGACGATCTGAGGTCAAGGTCAGGGTTGTGTTAACTGCGCAGTCCTTGCTAGATAATTTTCGAAGTGAAAGAATGCTGAAAATGCAACAGTAGGACTACATGAATCCAAATCATCATCATCATCTTCTTCCCTTAAATCCCAGTTTAACCAGGGTCGGGATACGAATAGACTTTCTCCAGTTCTCCCTGCCCCACACTATATCATCAGTCAATCCCCTATTTTTCATATATTATAGACTACATGAATACAAAGAACAAATTAATGAATCCAATAAAAATATTTTGGTGCGCCTTTGTCAAACTTTTCCATCAGTTGAGTTAAAATTTAAATTAAAATGATGAAAGCAGAAAAAATGTGTTTAGACTTTTATACTTAAACACTCTTCTGTCATAAAATTAAGAAGTCAAATTGTAATCCGTAAGAAAACCCGAACCTGTAGCCGGCTGCTTAGCAAGCACACATCGACAGTAGATAATTCTATGAGAAAACTGGCAAAAACGAAAGTGTAAGATGATCATCCCACTCCTAGGTTTGGTTGTTTTCTAACAAATCACGTATGTCCACTCACGCGGGCAATTCATCATCGCTATGTCAGAATCCTCACATTTCTGTCTCTCATACATCACCTTTCTAATTCACTGTAGGGTAAATCTCTCATAATCCACATAAGTAGAAACAACTCAATCTGAAGAAGCATTATATTGCCTTTTGTCGCTATTCAATAACAGCACGTATATACTTTAAATTTAACTTGGCAAATTGATGGTGAGTATAGAGGAAGGTGTTTAGAAAGCATCTAGATTTCATTTCGCTATTCAAAAGTATGGTGCACAATAGAAGCTGCCTTGGCGTACTGGTACGTGATAGATACCAAGTCATCGATTCAAATCTCAGAGTGATTGTATCAGATAGCTTCACGTAGAGTATGGACTAAAACTTGACTTTATTGTTGAACTTTTATTTATCCAGGCCTCTGCTCCATCTATGCTAACTGTGCTTGGAAGTTTTGTTAATTCTTACCATTTTAAAAATTTAGAGAAAATGCCGCGAGAATGGTTTTAAAATTCAATTCACGGTTTACAGTAATGCAATATTTATTTAACACTTCACTGAGTTGAAATTTACTATTGGTTACCTTAATATTTCTCGCTCTAGCGAGCTAAACACTCGCCGTCATTCTGATAGTAGATTTCTACAATCTCACTCCTTGCGGTGTTGTGTATACCCTTACATGCAAGAGTCAATACTTAATACTATTTATTAATACTTATACTTATTACTTATTAAATACTTAATAAAGATGGTAAAGCTTATGTTATCGTCAGTTTCCTCACTCGAAAGCGATAGCAGTGACGGACGAGTCCAGAATATGAAGCCCGTACATACTGATCCGCGGTCAAACATCTTACCGACATCGCCTCTGGCTCCAGCCACAGTAGCAATAACCGTATAGCACAATAGCAAATAGCACAATAGTGGTAATAGATAAAGTGCATTCAAAAGAAAATTTATATTACGTTTTCTCTAACGATTATGCCTACCGCTAAATTCACTTGAATAAGAGGAAAGCCTAGGCCGCAATACTACATTTACAAGTATATTAATATTAATTCATAACAAATTCCAATACACGTATAAAATTGAAAACTGTGGTCAGGGAAAAGTGAAAAAAATTAAATATCAGGAGATCAGGAGCGTACAACATCAATAGTGAAATGAGAGTGATAGAGAGGTAGAGAAATAAAGAGAGAAAGAAAGAAAAATAGAGCTACTAGATCAACTATTAATTTTGGCTCAGCTTTTAAGTATCTCTTTCCATAACTAGTTTTCAGGATACACTGCTGATATTGCATTGTCACGAAATGTGTCAACTCGTCGTACTCACATTGTTAGCGCAGTGTCTGTCGGATTAACACCAAGTCACGTCAAGTCTCTTTAAATTCTTCATTACCTCTATATACTTGCAAATTAGGCATTATCCTCTTTATACTTAGGAACTGTCTATACAGGCCATATACGTGTGCGAACTACAGAAAAAGTAATCCCAACGGGAAATCTAATTATCTTCGTCAAAAAACTCTGATATTCTTTTTACACAAATTGTAGACATTCCAGAGAAGATAATTTGACATCTAATCTACCAGTTCGTCCTTAGGCTTAAGGCTAAAAATACTTTTAGCAATTAGTTTAATGACAGTTTCTGAAGCCTTTGTCATGCAACAGGAAAAAACACAACAACGCAGCAATAACCAAAGTATTCTTTAATTGAATTCCTACTTGTTATGTCAATATTGCTCTATTCTCTCAGGGATAGATCTGATCGGTATAAAGTGCATTCATTCTGCGTATAAATATCGCGGCAATATCACACAATGTCTTTTATAAATATACAAATATGATCTTAGAACTTTTGTTACAAATATATGGTATTAATTTATTTAAATGTGTTTACTATACTTATATTTTATGGAAATTTTGAGCTAGCTTGCATTAACTTCTCATTCAAAAGCTGATTACGTAAATTTATTAAAGTTTTACTGATTACTCCATCTATAGTCCTAAAATAGCACACTTACAGTGAGATGTGAAGTATTGTAAAGAAGAATTACTTATCATCTGTTTTTACATGGTAAAAATTAACTATCTCTCTGATCAATCACTAAGAAACTTCATAGAGATTCAAAATATTAAACAATTCTAAAACTATTTTACTTCAGTAAATTAATTAAATTTAACTTAATTAAATTAATTTAAAATTAATTAGACTAGCCAACAGGGAGATCAATAGTCTGAGATGATTACTCTGTGAATTTTGTGAAATTTTGTGAAATAAAACCTATTTTCTCACTCTTTCCAACCTGATTTCACGATCCAGTGGATCGTAGACGATCAGATAGCTGGGATTCCAGGCTGACTCCACTCTTAGCGTCAGCCTAACATCCGTCAGGACGCAGAAGGTTTCTCCATACAGCGAACCAGCTGCTGCATCTCCAGAATTCTGGAACTCGCTACCCGTATCTGAGGCAGGACTGAGTCGCTGAAGGAGTTCTATGGTCTCGTCTTCGATCAGCGTAGTCTGTACTAGGACCTCATTCTGGTCGACCACGGCCCAGTTCATGATCGAGTGGTCCTTCCCGACCCGGACCCAAACAGACCCGTCCCGTCTCTTGCTGATGTAGATCCCGTGACGCTGCCCGAATCGATCTATCACAGTGTTCATGCCGGTGTCGTAGTCGCACCAGTTGTTTACTAGCATTAGCAAAAGCAAAAATGAAGAATAAAGAATAATATATAAATAAATAAAGGTTAAACGTCCGCTTCCTCATACAAGGATGATGTCAGGGACGCAAAACAAACTATTAAAAAATGAAAACCATTAGAATGAAAACAATTACTAGAAAAAAATTAAAGTTTAATATTAAAGTATAAAAATAAATAACTACAATTTTAATTCAGTGTTTTAAAAAAGTATAACATTTAATAACACTTAATATTATAGCATTCAAAATTAAATTAATATTTAATTAACTTTTCTGTATTGCTTTCAGGTTTGCTTGATCATTAAAATGCTTCGGGTTCGACACCACCTCTAACAGAATACTTGTGGTGCGGAAAAGGACGTCAAATTTAGACTTAATTAAATATTATTTCTTACAGAATAGTAGATCTAACATGTAAAGTGAATCGTCTTCTTCTTCTAAGAAGAAAAAGAAGACAGAATAGTAGATCTTACATGTAGAGTGAATATGATGCCTAAAGTAATTGTCTGCGAATGTCATATGTTCTGTAATTGGCATTAACATTGCACCAATTTCTGCAAATGTTTAGTTTGGCTCCGAATAGATATGTTTGAAGAGTCCTTGTTTCATACATCACGTTAGCAAACAACATCTGCTTCAGCGGCACAGAGTGTAAATATACCGTACATTACATGTATAAATAATGTTGCATTAATGGGCTTTATATAAGTTTTACCGCTCCGTTTTAAAACTCCTTCAGCTTCATGCTGCAATCATAATGTCATCTCTCTAGTATAGATTTCAGAAATATAAATGTGCGATACAGGATTCTATGTTACAACTGTAGAGAATCCTTCGAAATATTTATTCTCAAATGCTTCGAACGAAGTGGGTTGCTGTTGTTACCAACAATCGCGTAAAATTTCCTTTCTAATTTTTATCGCTCTGACGCAATATATTATGGTACCGCTGTCTCTAGCCATAAACATATGACAGCGATGAGGAATAAGTGATAAGAGAGAAGCGTATCCGGCGATTAATCACAGTAATAATGTCTAGACGCATCTCCTAAATCTAGGACTCTTCATTGTAAATGATTTAAAGATGAGCATCTATGCCTTTGTAATCTTCCCTCTTTCACGCAGTGTACTTTTCTATATCATTTATGAAACAGTTTTATTGAGTTCTGGGTCAACTATACAGAGAAAATTAGCAGAAATTCCGTATGAAGTCAGTAGCCGCGCATAAAGCTAAACGATAGCAACCGAGAATTCAAGTATCTCCATAAAAGTGTACTATTAACCGGGACCATTTAAATTATCCCTTTCCTTCCAGCGTTCTATGCAGAAGGTATACAAAGCTGCCGGTCTTTATCTCTCTCTCTCTCTCTATCTCTCTCTCCCTCTCTTTCTGTCTCATTCGTTTTCGTCTCCCTAGATCTGTGTCAACTTACAAATGGATCTTAGGATCAATTTTATACACTGTCAAGTTTCTATACTTAAAACTGACAAATCAAATATAGAAATTACAATGATTTGATAAAAACAATGGAAAATAATATCGAAAGATTTAACTGATATCAGAAGGTTATGGATAAATATAATTAATTATTAATAGTTATTATTACTACACGGTTAATTAATCCTGACAGTCTATTACATTTTATTTCATCACACCCATTGTCCAATGTTTCACAATGATAAGTTAACAGGTTTAAAAGCAACCATAGGAGAAGATATCGTTTAGATATCCTTCAACCCGTCTGGTCGTTTGTTCGTCATAGTTACGCATATGTAATAAATGCTCTCTACGCCCCGCAGAGAAAAGTGGAACCATTTATATTGTATTCAAAGGACGCCATTAAAGCTACACACTAAAGGCTCAATTTGTCTTGTCAGGAATATTAATTGAGAATTTATACAGCAAATTCCCAAGTTGTATCCGGAGGGTTCGATTCAAACAAACGTAGACAGGTTTCACAGGTTTTCGCATATACAGTATTATATTAGTAACGTTTTAACGTCCTTTACTCGACCAATGTATGTCTGATATGTCAGACATAGTGAAATTTTCATCAAAATTTCTATTAGTCAACAGTAAAAAGTTCCACGTAGCAATAGATAAATATCATTTTGTAATTTCACATGTTATGCTAACTATTTTAAACAAGTCGTTATTTCGAAAGCGAATGACACAATAAATGTGAATTGGTGCCGGCCTGGGATCCGGAAGTATTTTATAATTTAACTTTGCAAATTATGCAAATATGTAGACATCTGATCTAAATAATTGCATGATCTATTTTATAGGCAGCAAGTTTTGCGTTGTTGGCAAGATTTTCTTACGTCTTATTTTTGTTTAGATATGTATTAACAGGAATTGCGATTCGATAATGCCGCACCGTACCATTAATTATGCACCATTAAACTATGAGTTGGATAGAGTGCAGTACTAAATTAAGTCAATATCATACTTTAGATCCAGACTCTAGTTAAACTGGGAGCTAACGGAAGATGATGATGGTCATACTTTAGATGCAGAGAGAAATTGTTACACATTTACCCTACATATCAGGTGCACTATAATAATGCCACAACCTTGAGCCATACATCAAATTCATTATCAACGCCACGGCACATGCGGAGCTGACGCAACTTGGCGGATTTCCGTGACGCCGTTATATGGACTCCATGAATTCCTTAACGTTGAAGTCCCCAAGGACCAATCATTCAGACGCTCGAACTCTGGTCGATTGATTGGTTACCCCGCTAGTGACGAGTCCAGAGAGCCTGGACTTTTCAGGGGTAAAGGGGGCAATTGCCTTCTTAAATTGTCCTTAAACCGGTTGAGATGCGATGGAGAACAATTTATAATTAACTCAAGTGGATGATTAACACTTTAGATCATTTTGTAGATTTTCAGTCAGATTGTATAACACAAGTTGTTGGCTTTAGAAACGGAGGTCAGAATTTGTTTAAATAAACCGCAAGTAGATAATTCCGAATTGTACTTGGCTTTCTAGATTTTGTTCTGAAACTTTTCACCACTGGAAATCCGCCACTGAAATCATCCCCATTTACACTGGGTTCCTGGATATATGGTGCTTTGGTCTAGGTAGTGATTCAAATGCATCCGTTTATCTGCAGGATGAAGATTTGATGCAAATAATCTTGCAACTAAAGTCTAGCCTGACCTCATAATGTGGAATCAAGTGAAAGGATTGAAAGCAACCGACAGCTCAAGCATAGAATACAGATGTTTAAACCGCCGAAGAATTCTCAATAGTTAAACTCTGAAAATTCAATCAAATTCTAAGAATAAAACATTTGGGGTTCGTTAGACGATGTAACCTATTAAAATAATCTGTAAAAATGTATGACAATATTGTCCGGAATATCACATAGATAATTAATAAGCAATTTCGAGCATACAAAATATTGCATATTATGCCATTATCAAATTTCTCTATTTAATTATAAATTGAGAAATTTATATCATCCATGGATGAAAAATTTTGTTATTGATTTTCTTGAAGAAATTTCCGAGGTAGCCTTCAGGTGAGGACGTCATGGGAGTAAAGTCAAGTCCTCGTTGCTTATACCTTGTGTGTTAATTTATTGTTTGCGACTAATCGAGTAGCGACGAGGAGCAGTCCATAGTGAAGCCTCAAGACTTAGACAGCGTTATAACGTTAAGACGTCAGGTTCCCTGCCTTATGGCGAGGAACCGGACGTTAAATAGTAGCGACGATGTAATTGATTGATTGCTACAGTCTAGATTCGGTTCACTTAAAACCAGTCAAGCAACATTCGAAACAGGATCCCTTTTCATTCAACAGTGAAAGTAAATTGGGTCCAACAAACAATTAGGTACAACCTGTCTAACAATCAACAAGTCTATAAAATTTCTATTTCAGTACTACAAGGGTGCTAATAAGTTTCTATTTTGCGCAGGAAAGTTAGTGATGGACACAAGAAAGTATAGATCTGCATGAAATTTATTACCATAAAAAGAGCTACTGACACATATGAACCAGATAGATTTCGAACCTCTAGCCTCTATTTCATCACTACTAGCAAATAGCTAGGCACTAGACTACAGTTTAACTTCAATATCCTATGACGAAAATGAGCATGAAGGAATTTGAACCATGCACCTACTAATCCGCAGTCGGTAAACTTACTGAACTGCTACCAAATCAGCCCGACTGGTGCAAGTTCAATGCCGGATAGAGAGTTATAAAATTTTTATTAAGGCGTTTCTGTCATGATTAAATTACCAAAGAAATGCTAAAGTCAATCAATGAATAAATGAGAAGCCCATCAAACTGCTCCAGATAAGGTACATCCCTTCTCCCATTCCAATCGTTACTAATTCTATTTCTTGATAGAGCGACGAGCCAACCTTTCGGACAATTTGATTTCGTTACTTACACTAAATTTATCTTCTCGTTCCCATCAGTTTGCTTCAGTTCATTTCAAGTCAGCGGCTTGCTGCCATTTAATAGAGACGTCTTATCTAAGTACACAGAATACTGGCTGGAGTGGTTTTTTGGATATTGGATATAACCGCTCAATAGGTTATTTATTAATTACTTAATTTATTAATGGGTTTTACTTTATTCTCATGTGTAGTTCTCGATTATTTGTCGTGATCGTGCCTTCATTTCAACATCTCTTTTAAAAACATTAAAGACTATGCTTGTTGTTACAGAATAATTCAAGACTAAATAGGAAATAATTACGCTTTTAATACATATATTCATGACTGAAGTTATATATATATATATATATATATATATATATATATATATACTTATGCTAAACCACATACAGTATTAATGCATTAGGTTTATTGTAAATTTAATGTTTACGAATCAGACTGACTAATCGATGAACAGTTTGAAGACGTGTTTGATTAAAGGTTAATTGATTTACAAAAAACTGCTTGACTTGGGAAAGTGCGACTCTTTATTGAATTTATTTGCCATGTGAAGGCTATAATTATAATTAGAAATAAGACATTATATAATATTCAATGATCTGAGATAAGCTGATCTGAGATAAGCTGATCTGAGATAAGCTGATCTGAGATAAACTGATTTGAGATAAGCTGATCTGAGATAAGCTGAATTGGGATAAACTGATCTGAGATAAGCTGATCTGAGATAAACTGATTTGAGATAAGCTGATCTGGGATAAACTGATCTGAGATAAGCTGATCTGAGAAGCTTGTCTGACATAAGCTTTATAGCAAAAAGTATTTTTAATAAAAGATCGTCCACAATATTATTAGAAAGAAGTTTAGTAACTACAGTATTTGGCATAGAGTCTGTAGGCTATATAATTCCTAGTCTACCTTAGATGCGTATTCTATATTCGATCTTAAACCAATCTACTATCATTTCATGGAGATTCTCACAAAATTCGACTCTCAAAACGAAATGTGTATATCAATGTTAACATTTTGTCCATTGTTTACAAGCTACTCCAGATTCTTAAACGTGTATGTTATCATTATAAAAAGGATTCCTCTGATACTCGAAAACAACAAACGTGATTTCATCAATAGGACGATGAATGGAATGATAAATGACCAGAACTGATGTGCTGTACCAAAGGACAGATTTCTACGTGTAGATTGCCATGTGTAAATCACTTTAACAACAATCTCCCATTCGTTTCTATTTCCTGTATGGTTGCTATATTTTCCGGATGTATGTTGTTCAATCCTCATATTCAACAGCAACAACAACATAACAACAAAAAACTCGCCTAAAAATTATTAATATTGTTAGTATTATTATTTGTATTACTATTCTTATTGCTACTATTATTTTATTAAAACATTATTATGGAATTTTCTTTTCCATTCGTTTAAATTTTGTAGAAATTTCTGGAGCCTAGGCGCACACCAACCGAATGCCCTTGCCGCCGTTGGTAATTATTTCTATTAATTATTAATTTTTTGGGTGTTTAATAAAAAATAATGATGGGATCTGAGGAAGGCGGAAGACAGAGAAGAGTGGAGGCGTTATATACTATGGACCTGCCAGTAGGTAGTGCACTAAGAGAGAGTTTGTAGAATAGTAATAGTATCCCATCATTATTATTATATTAAACACCCAAAAAATTAATAATTAACAGTAATAATTACCAACGGCGGCAAGGGCATTCGGTTGGTGAGCGCCTAGGCTCCAGAAATTGCTACAAAATTTAAACGAATGGAAAAATCTCAAAGTCAATTCTGGGATGATATGATGTACTATAGAGAGGATTTGAGGCAGTCTATTCGTATCCCCACCTTAGTTAAACAGGAGTTCAAGAGAAGATGACGAAGAATAGTTATAATTACTAATCACTTTATAACTTAACTTTTTGACAGAAAGAATTTCACTTTACCTTTTCAATAAGACTTAGAATTTAAGCTCTTCGTATATAGCCAGGGATCCATGGTTCAACTTTTCGAGAGCTTCTAAAAACTATAATAAAATAATTAAGAGACTGACGCTACTGGCCTAGGCAGTCTTTTTTAACCTCTTCGCAGGACTTTATCAATGATTCATTCAATTATGCATCGAACAAACATTTTCTCTCAAAATGGAGGAAACGAGTATCGCGGATTATAATTAATTCAAGCTTTCTATTGGCCTGTGGCGGTATCGTGCAGCCGAATACGGTAATCAATTTTAGCTTATCGACATCGAACTATGATCGATCAGTGACGTCTCGTGATCGACTTCTTCCTTATTCTCTCTTTCAAGTAAATTCCTTCGCGTATTAACCGTATTAACTTGGGCTACATATATCCAGTCCCACTGTTGGATAGGACTATTTTATGATTTAAAATCAGGCATTTTACCTGACATGCAGTCCATATAAGATTTAATATGTAATTATATTAATATTCATTACAATTGCAGTTCTCAAAGGTTTCGTTAGTTAATTACTATCTCATAGTTATAGTATAGAGGTATAGTAGTTACAGGTATAGTATAATTATATCAGTGTTATAGTACATAGGTGTAGCAGTTATAGGTATACTATAGTTATCTCACAGTTACTGCGAAATTGCGTCATTTAGTTGATCCCTAAAGTTTAGTTTTTCTGTAATCATATTTCCACTGGAATTATATTTCTACGGGAATCATATTTCCACTGCCTCAATATCTTCTATATTAGTCCATTCATAAGGTCCAGCTTTCCAAGTCACAGCGGGATGTACGTCAATTCATAGTTGCCCCATAGTTGCTCTGTTTCCATGAAGTCTTTGGTTGCCAATGCATTTTCAGCGTTAAAGCAAAATTCCAAGAAAGATTTATCGCCAGTTTCTTGTCTCAATGCACTGCTCCGACAGTGAAATAATTGCGTTTGAACCCCGCACCTACTGATCCTGAGTACGACACACTGATTTCCATGCTACTGACTCAGCTTGTAGCATGGTCTACAGTGTATTAACCAATGAAATTTCCCAATCATTTCAAAAGCGTCAAAGGCGGTTTTTTTCCAAGATTAGTCTATTTGATACAAAAAACACAACACAAGTGATCAAACCGCACAAACAAAAGCAACAATCCCCCATGAAACTACAAATCCGAAATAATTGAATTTAAAGAATTCAATTTAGACGTCTTCAAACAAATAGTTCAAACTAATCTAGAAAAAGAAACAAACACCACAGAGAGTTTAAATAACTCTGTTGAAATTACACAGGAGAGTTCATGTAATGTAAATAAAAATGTTTCGACAATTTTAATTAAGATTCTTACCCATGTAACCAGCGGTGTCTTGTCAAAATTGACTAAAATAACAGATAATTTATAACGCAGCATGGGTTCATATTTATAACTAAAATAAAAGAAAATGACATCTAAATCTAAAGTATCCTAATAAGCTTTTGTATGGTTTAGTCGGCTCTAAGATGCGCACTTTTATCTTTGACCATGGCTTAAATTCTCTGACCTGATACGAGAAGCCTCTCAGAGTCAGTCGGAGATTTAAGTACAGTCAGTCCTTTAAAATCGCCCAGCTATGACATGAAATATGTAAAATAACAATTAAAGTTATCAGCTTACATTTTGTTGAATCCAGAAAGTCAGATGAAGCCGGTTGTTTGAGTTGAGTTAGAAATAAAAGCGCCAACAGTGACATGTGTATTGATTCCATTCTATACGTTGCTCTTCATGTACACTATTCCATTTGTCTTCACTAGAAACTCTCAGAGTCTATCCGTAGAAACAACACTCCACATAATGTCTATATCCAGTAATAGCAATGCCATATTTATCTGTTCTCAGCTGTTCTATCTGAGCTCTACATGATTAAAAGTCTATTTCACATGCTACTCATTTGTATGAGTTAATAACATCAAAATTTCGATTGAAAGTTCAATCATTAAAATCAAAGTAGAATTTATTCTGACAAATGTCTGCCGACCAACTCTATTTAAATATCCTCGTGAAGAGAAAATACATAAATTACATACTTGTTTATAAGCTATTACACAAAAGAAATTCCAAGAAGAATTTAGGATAATGGTAATAATTTATATATGTTTTTTCTTCTCTAAATATATATATATATATATATATATATATATATATATATATATGCCTATAGCGACAATTAATAATGATATTCGCTTAGAATCTGGTAAAGGACTCAGTGAAGCATTGTTTTCATGAGTAAATTTTCTTAATGCAACTATTTCTTTTAATACATTTTCTATGCGTCTTTTGCATCTAAGTCTGCCAACTCCTGCATTCGATACTTCCTCATATTAAGAGTAATGTTTTTCCTGAAAACAATTGAAAGTTACCGGAACCAGCTATAAATTATAAAAAAGTTTTAATAAAATATTAAATCTTCAAAGTTCCATTTGGTCGATTAATTGTTGCACGGGCAAGTGTTTTTCGATTTTGTCATTTTGATTAAATATGCAAAATGTGCGTTTATGTATAGCTTGTACACAGTGTATGTATTAGTGTATGAATTACATTGTATGTATAGTCTATGCCATAGTGGAGGGTTATACATTTATATCCAGTTATATTAGGCCTGTATTAAATATATTGATCACAACGTTTTAATTGCTTTGCATTTCATTGAAAATGTTAAGGGCACACACAAGTGCCCACGACCCATGTGTCCTTCTTCACTTCTTCTGCATGTTTTACGCGAGTATGGTTAAATTCTGTTAGAGCGAAATTTGATTCGCTTCTATTATTTGATGGAAATTTGATTCTATACATAGATGAAAAAAAACGTTTTTTTAACGTTTTTTATATCTTTTAAAAAACGCGTTTTTTACGTTTTTTATTTTTTATAAAATAAAAAGCGCATATTTTTTATTTTCCTAGTTAGGCAGATGTTCTAATTTTAAGACATTGTCTATTCTTAATTTCTTACGGATTAAATTTTCGTGTATGGATAATTATGAACAACTGACAGTGTGGCTGTATATGACCTGAAAGTATTTGTTTATATTTGTATGGAGTCTACGGACATACTCTAAACTTTAGATCAAGTCTAGTTGTAATAAATTTTTTTATTGTTATGGAATGAAGGCATGGTAATACACATATGTATATGTACGCATTTTTTAACGTTTTTTATTTTTGATAAGAACTTTTTTTTCATCTATGATTCTATACTATTCTCTTTCTCTCTCTCTTAGTGCACTGCCTACTGGGAGGACCATGGCATATAACGCCTCACCTCATCTCTATCTTCCATTTCCTTTTTATATGCACATACGAGTGGATCTTTAAATAATCTATAACATACCTTTAGGTACATATATACCATTATTCTTGGGGGATTCTGCTTATGACGAGGTGGGCCCCCTATGCCTTCCTCACATTCGACTAACATTTACCAGGCAGGGGCGTCATTCCCTGAGAAAACAATCCAATTCTATTCTATGTACGGCATCCCATTTACGTCCAAGAACTTGCAAGTAGTTTTCCTCCAGTTGCTAAATTATCTCTCTTCTCTGCTCCTCTTGGTGTTCTGATAAGTGGCAGGTTCATGATAGATATTCACACCCGAAGTCTGCCTACTCGCTCAGTGAGAAGTTAACACTCTGTTGGCCAACAAGTTATCCCTAGTAATGGGTCCGCGCATCTAATTAATAATAAAGATTTCCTTGGACGTTAAATTTTAAACGAAACCTACTTCAACAATAAAAGTAGGCCTATTTTTTATTAATATAAAATAAATGAGTAAAATTATAACTTAATTATTAACTAAATAAAGTTAACTAAATAAAGTTTCATTTAAACCATCTCAATAAATAAATATGCCTATTATTAATATAATTTAATAATTTTTTTATTCTTAGATGAACTTAAATTATAACTGAAGGAAGTGCACAGTTGCACTGTACCGATTTGACTCGTGAGCTGTTTAAGCTCGTGAGATAAGTGACTCGTGGGCTGTTTAAGATCGTGAGATAAGTGACTCGTGAGCTGTTTAAGCTCGTGAAGTGACTCGTGGGCTGTTTAGGCTCGTGAGAGAGTGACTCGTGAGCGGTTTAGGCTCGTGAGAGAGTGACTCGTGAGCTGTTTAAGCTCGTGAGAGAGTGACTCGTGAGCTGTTTAAGCTCGTGAGATAAGTGACTCCTAAGCTGTTTAGGCTCGTGAGAGACATCACGATTTCTTTACGACGAACTTTTCTCTCTTTCTGCTGAAGAGAAGACTGCGAGATAAACAGTCACAAGTCGAGTACCGGCTTTAGACTGATCGACTATGGACTGGTCATCTGTCGCGGGTGATTGTCAACCTTTCTAATGAAAAAGAGTACGCGCTGGTGTATCTCAGTGCTTCACTCAATTTAAATTAACGTAGATAAAATTAAGTCAACCTAAATCAATTTAAATCAATTTAAATCAACTTAAATCAAAATGAATCAACTTAAATCAACATAAATCAAAATACTTCAACTTAAATTAACTTAAATCAAAATAAATCAACTTAAATCGACTTAAATCAACTTCAAGCAATTAAACAACTTGTCCAAATAAAGATTTCCGGTTATGTCTGTTAATGACGCGTCTTTTCTAGATAAGGTAACTTAATTTCCTAGCTGCCTGTCTTACAGATACAACCTAATACACAGTAGTCAAGTATTTTAGGAAAAGTTTTGGGATTATTTGATATGAGTTATGAATGTACATAACTTTGATATTCGTGTAGACTGTTGCAATATTTACTATGTTTATTTTTTACTTTTTTTCAAGGTATATGGTATTCTTTCATAGTTTTTATGGCAGTGGAGCATAATATATTTTGCTGAGGCGCATAGCTTCACTTTGTTTTTGTTTCACTAATGCAGACAAATTTATATTATCTCTTAACAAACTAACAATCAGTCAATCAAACATTAAAAATGTATCGTCTGGTTCCTCGCTACACTGCAATGTCAGGGACGTCTCATGCAGACTCCGCACAAACAGCCGCGGCAAGACACCACACGATGCCGACTGAGTACACAGAGACCACAAGAGAAAGCGAGATCCAAACTTTGTAGGTCTAATTTCCAAGGCAAGAGGGTCAAAAGTTAGACCTATGGCGGAATGATATGGGTTTCAGCTTGCCAAGGAGAGTACTACAACAGTTACAAGACCGAAAATCTTGTGGCAGTGATTTCCATATTGTCACTGCAGAAAGCACGAAAGAGCGCCTTCCAATGGCAGATCTAATATCTGGTACAGTAAGAAGGTTTTTACTGGATGAGCGAAGACTACGAGAGGGTTGATAAATTGATAAAAGGTCAGATAGATCGGATGGTTCATCATGATTTATTCCTCTAAAAGCCAGGGAAGCTATTTTGAATTTTATCCTTTCAGTGACTGGAAGCCAATGTAATTTCTTAAGAAAGGAAGAAATGTGTGATTTGAATATTTTCACGATACAGAAGGCTCGAGAAAGAGCACTTTGTACTTGTTGGAGCCGAATTAGAGATGCTTTCGGCAGAACGTTTAGCAAAGGAGTTACAATAATCAAGTGTAACACTATCTAATTGTCTATTGAGAACCGTCTCTGACATCCCCTCTGTTGCAGAATCAGACGTTAAACTTATCTTTGTAGCTTTCAACAGATTTACTAATATATTTGTAATGAAAATATATTGAGTATTTGTTTTATACATAGGTCTATGTAACATCTTTTAAAAATCATTTTATTTTATAAATCATTATATTTTATTTTAGTTTTTTATTTAGCTTTGCTATTTTAGCCAGCGTGTGCGCTCTGTATGATAATGCAATATTGTATAAAAATGAAATAACTTGAATCATAAAAGTGTATGAAAGGCTGAGTGAACCACTAACAGGATATAGGAAGTACTGGCTCTCATCGACGACCAGCAGTCTAAACAAATCCTGGCCTATAACCGAGCTGTGGAGAAATGAAACATGTGACTTTATCTCCAGGAATGATATAATGTAATGAGAGACCAAACAAATCATTTATTTAGAGATCAGGTAAATCATTGATTGAGAGATCAAGTAAATCATTGATTGAGAGATCAAGTAAATCATTTATTGAAAGATCAAGTAAATTATTGATTGCGAGATCAAGATTAACACTGATTTAGAGATCACGTAAATCATTGATTGAGAGATCAAGTAAATCATTGATTGAAAGATCAAGCAAATCATTGATTGAGAGATCAAGTAAATCATTTATTGAAAGATCAAGTAAATTATTGATTGAGAGATCAAGTAAATCATTTATTGAAAGATCAAGTAAATTATTGATTGAGAGATCAAGTAAATCATTTATTGAGAGATCAAGTAAATCATTGACTGAAAGATCAAGTAAATCATTGATTGAGAGATCAAGTTAATCATTGATTGAAAGATCAAGTAAATTATTTATTGAGAGATCACGTAAATCACTGATTGAGAGATCAAGTAAATCATGGTTCAAGTAATCAATTAATTGCGAGACCAAGTAAACCATGGACTGAGAGATCGAACGATAATTTGACTGTCTCATATTTTACCTCTCAAACTTTTTTTATTTGTTTATCTTGTCACAAATATGGTAAATACAAATTTTGTGATTGGCTTATCAATTGATCGGTTGATCTAAACATAAAATTTAAAAATTAATGGGCCTATTTAATAGATTTTCGTGGTATTATATATAATCTAAAATTAAATTAATTAATTATATTTAGCAATTTGTAACAAATGAAATCCACTAATGACTATACAGTTAACAAAAAGGCTTGTTTTTCTAATTTGTGATCATCAATAAAGAGAATATTTAAATATCATACATAGATCACAAATAAGCTGACTAAAATATTGTATCCAATGCTTGCTCGTCTAACTTTAAATATGTTTGACAATCAGAACTCCGGAATATTATTGATCCGAGCCGAACACAAAGACGTGCTGAGGAGACAAATGTAGGCGGACAGAAATATAGAAAATAACTAAAACGTCCAGGCTATGTCTGTTAGATTGCTCATCAGAGGGACATTTGTTAATAGAAAGAAATGCTAGCCGGGTGAACAGGAGAAAGTATAAATCTCAACGCTTGACCAGGTTTTTGCTACACAATGAACACGGACATGGTTTTTCGAAATGCTTCTGCTCATAAAATATATGCGTTAATAATACCATTGCATTTTCAACAACCATCCGTAGTATTATTAGGTCAACCGTAAACTGCACGTGTCCCAAGAGGCGACTGAGCAAGAACTGAGGAAGACAACGGGAACCACCTCAGAAAGCAAATTATTGCCAAGCTATAGGCTACATTAAGGTGTGGATAAGGCATAGCCTTGTGTAAAGGAATTAATTCATTAATTGAGGGAGTGCTTTTTACAGAACGTGAAAAGCATGTGAGTTGGAATATGTACCTAGACTTGTCACATGGCAGAACACTAGAGAGAGAATTCTGTTGCACCGAGTTGTCTCTTAGTATTTCTCTGGGAATCAGAATACAAGTCAAGACACAAATTCACAAACAGCTTCGAAATGTCGTGAAATGAAGATTTATAGAATTACTTTAACAATTAAACAAGAATATTTTTGTTTAATAATACTCTTATTAAATTTCTATTTTATTATGATTATTACTCTCATATTAACATACCTTAAAGAATAGGCTTAATTACTTATTTACGAATGATTAATAAGTAATTAGTTTGATATTGGTCAGTCTGTAACGATGTAAGGAGTGAAGATGAAAGCAGGAATGTTTGGGTATTGTTGTTTATATATTTATACTTCTGGCCCATGACGTTGTTTGGAACAATCAATCGCCATATATTTTTTAAACGCTTACGAATTACCCTGTTGTTTTACTTATAGAATTCTTTATACAATTTTATAATACCTTTGAACATTTTTTGTACTTTTGCAACAAACTTACTTATATTACTAGCGGTAGTAATAAATACTAGTAAATAGTATTTTAGCAGAAATTTCCTACATCATTGTTAGATGGAAATTTATTTGAAGGCTATTAATCCAAAAAAGTTCCTGGACTAAATGATATGTAATTTAATAATTTATTATTTTATACATAATTCATTAAAAGACTTCAAAACGGAAAAAATAGCGAGTGCAATGAAGCTGCTTCAAGAATCCAGAATTAGATGCTATTATTTGTGCACAACGTTTGGCATTCAATTAATCCTTTTTATTGATATATGGAAGTTCTAATATTGACATAAGGCATCTGCATTAATTAATTTGAAGCTATTAGGACAATTTATATTTCTAATATTCCTGGATATAAAAGGCTAAATGGCTGAAGCCAAGTTGAACGCTAGTTCTCTGCTCTAGAAATCATGTCAGGGACGGGATGCACCCTGGATTTTAACCCAGTTCCGACCGATCTTCACTGGGACTACTTAGCAACATGCTACAGATGCGGATAAAAGTGTGTCAGCAGACAAATTGGTGTAGCCTAATTTTATTTTTAATTTAATTTACTGTTTCAACTACATTACTTGTATTTGCATTACTATGTTGTGATGTCCTTTTATGTGCTGCAGTTATAATCGTGTGTTCCATTTCGTATTTTCGTATGTTGTCTATCTGCGGTTGTTAGATTGTTTTTAAATATAAACGAAGCTATGTACATGTAACTCTACATGATTGTTTCCAAGTCTGTGATAGATTAATGCCCATGATGTGAAATTAAATATACACTATTAGCACTCAAAGTTGGGCCTATAGGCCTACTGTATATGCTAACTATTGGGTATATTTGACATTTATGTCAAAAGTTTATTTCATGTTTGCATGGTTTTTCTACGGATTGTTTTTTTTAACTATGTATGATTACCATTCGTCACCGTGTTGTGACAGGGATGTTTGAAGAATTGACCAACCGGTGACTGCATGCGTCGTAGAAAGTGACTAAAGCACTAAGATCCGCACCAACGTCAGAAAGGGCATTCGGATGGTGAGCGCCTAGGCACCAGAAATTGCTACAAAAAATCTAAACTAATGGAAAACTCTCAATTAGGGGATTGACTGACTGATATGATGTACATGTAGGACAAAGAGGATTTAAGACAGTCTATTCATATCCCGGCCCTAATGAAACTGGGATTCAAGGGAGATGATGATGATATATGATTACCATTCGGTTGGTGAAATTAAAACTAAGAGTAAAGTTGCGTTAACTTAACAATCTAGTATACTACACTAGTGCATGTTGTGATCGGAGCTAACATATGACTTTTCCAGTCGATCCTATCACCTGGAGGCAGGATTCAGATGGACACAGGGATTGTGGCGGCAGCTGTTGTGATATCCGGAACGTCCTGAGGCGATATTATGTCCAACATTACAGGATCTGACCTCTTTCAGATATTTCGTTATTGATGTAGGAAAGCGCAGTTGCTGATAGCTTGCTCGTTAAAAGCTCCTAAACTACGATGTAACTAAACCGGAGACTCCAGCGAGATATGCTATCAGGAGTGAACCGCTCTTTCACTCGGGTCGAGTGATTTGTAACACAGTGCAAAGCTTTGTCGACTGAAGTATCAGCGAAATTGAATTTCACTTTCCATTTTGCTCGTTTCCATCTTATCATAATTTTGCTTATCCTCGTTTACCATCGAAATCTGTCATATCGTACATGCAATCTTTCTTATTGTATGAGCATATACAACCCATTAGTGCCCAAAGTCAAATTTTGTTCATCAGCATTAAACTTTTTACAATTTTTTCATCCTTTGGTGCTCAGAAATGATGTCCAATTTGAAAAGTAAACTCTCATTTCACCATTTTTGAAAAAATGATGTCCCTCATAATGGACGCTGGGCACTAGCCTAACGAAAAACGTTCAACATTTAAAACTAGGGAACTCACAATAGACATCGTGAAAATGATTTATTATTCTTACAATAAGAGTAAAAATACCAATAATACTCTAAATTTATGAAAAATTATTAATTTAAAATTATTTGTAAAAGAATTGTTATGGATAAGGTTCAAAAATAACGCCAATAGTCTTTTTGTTCGAAATCTTGGCAACTACTGATGTTTCAGGCTGAATAAACATATCAAATACACATATCCTAGTACAGTTAGGAGTCTTGAATCGGCACATATTCGCCTTGTTGCCATGTTAGCCTATAAATGTGAGTTCATGACAGTGCATGGTAGTTCTCGAATCATTCCATATGAAACGCTACGTCACATTTGTTGCACTTATAGTACGACCTTAGGCCGCAGGCTTAGAAGCGACGTTGGGGAAGTTCTTTCCAGTCCAGTGGTTTAGACCATCATACCGCACTCTGTTACTCGAGATCGCCGAACGATTGTAAGTACGATGTTCCATAGCATCTGAGAATATCAACCGCCAGAGTTCGTCAGAATGCGAGCAGACTATCAATGTATACCCCGATTTAGGGGCCAAGACACCATGAGTTGACAACTGTAACGTAAGTGAGGTAGATAACTATTGGCCACCACGACTTACGTTGACGAATCTGAGTGCGATATGCAGAACCTGCTGATCCAGCTGGTATAGGCCATCCTTTCCTGAGTTGTAGACGTCAAATATTGTTGGTTGAGGAACAAATATCGTGGGCTTGACTGCCTGAGATCATCTTTGAACCTTCGTCATATTTGTTGAATTTGCTTCCTAGCTTCACAACACTGCCATCACTCCATCGGATCATCAGAGTTTCATCGCTGTTTCTGTAATCATATGAACCTCCAGGATCTTTCTTCACTGTCGTCAATAACTTCATGGGACAGGGCATGCCATGTCCGTTTTTCTCTAACTGTTCCACTGGCTTGAAATGCATAGGCACTTAAGTTTCTTAGAAAGCTATATGATGCATATGTCTCTCTATCCTTGTCTGTTATACCATGAGCATCCGCTAGGGGTTGTTTGCAGATGTCAACTGGTAATTCATCGTTTGATCTTTCAGCCAGAAGTTGAAGAATTTGTGCCACTGTAGTGCAAAAAAAGCAACTTAGTCGTCAAGAGTACTACGAATTTAAATGGTCAGAGTCGATATTATGAGACAATATAGCCTTAGTTAAGGTCTAAGGTTCATATAACAGCAGAATTATGGCTAAAAGTTGCGCCACAACTATAGTGAAATTATGAAATTTTTAGTACGGCTAGTGCCCAGCGTCCCTTATAAGGGACACAAATATTCAAACAACTTTTTCCATGAACTAAATTCCAAGAATTGCAACTATATTCAATTAGAAATAAAGATATACATGTAATAAACGAGTTTATGCAAAAAATTATATATACAATATAAATAAAATAAAATTGGGATGGTTACTTACAGGTCTTTGAATCTTGCAGCCATTTTTTAAGTACAGCTGATTTCAAGTCCCGCTACCACAACCATATTTTTATATCAAATTGTTCTTTTATGTTTTTATGTTACCTTTATCATTTTTACAACATATAAGTCACTTATTACATAGCTCAAAGTACAACTTTTTAATTTAGTGACTTTTAACCAAGCGTCCCTTAAAAGGGACGCTGGGCACTAATGGGATAACCTTATGCATGTTGATAGTTTTGATAATGGTTAATAATGCTGATAATGGTTGATAATGTAGTTTCCAATTGGAAAGTAGCGGAAGATTTGCATCATAATTCACTAGAGGGTGATTCAATTGCTGCATAAAGGTAGCTTAATTTGATAGAAATCACGCCATTTGCGTTAATAATTGTTTAAGCTACTACCTGAAGTACTTAAATACGAATTACAACGAGAAAACATTTCGGTAGTCATGTTTTGCCAAACTCCAGACTGCACTAAAGCCTAAAGCAGAGACATTATCTGTGTGATTTAATTTAGCGAGCACAAAAGGGACACTATAAACGAAGTGTATCTAACGTGGACTTAACAATGACAGAAATTTAGAGAAATAATTCCAAATACCAGAGAAACTATACTGATTTTATACTGATTTTTACAAAGTTGTTAATGCTTTAGCTTTTTGTTTTCATTTGCTGTTTAGTATAAAATTCAGTTGTCTGTCTTCTTTAATTTTGAATAGGGATAACAGCGATACATCAGCGTTGATTTAATCCTAGATTTCTTTATAGAACTGGGTGATGAATACAGACTATAAATGTTACACTTTTCAAGAGTTAACTCTTTTTTGTAAACAGTGTCATCCCATGAGTTATGGTTGATGCGGTGGTTTCCCACTGACTTTCTCAGTTTATAACATTAACCTAATTATAATATGTTTAATTACAATAGACAACTGAAACAATAAAAGCAATCGTCAGGCCTACAATGAGTGCAACTGAGTTTGTAATTTTATTTCGCTGGTTTGATCTTACTACAACGACTACGAGAAGCAAACGTTAGGTAGAATATATTTTCGGTTACAGTTTAGCCTCGGTAAAGACATGACCTTCATAACAGAATCAATTTGTTGTTCGCCTTCGATTCTTTGAAGTGCTGGATAGTATTTTATAATTTATATCCTGGACCAGCCATTAGACAATACATCAGTATACAAATAAATGCTCTATTAAAAACATTCCCTCTTGAAAATCAGATACATTTTTTGCTAAAAGTGAAATATTTATCATCAATGTCTGAGTAGGCCCAATTGTGGGTTGGCTGTTATATATATTAAGTCACCAGCTTTTCATGTTCATTTAAAAATAATAATATTAATGTTACTAAGATTATTAAGTTTCAATCAGATCGATGTTTTTTTTCAATTCCAGATAGACGCAGTGAAATATACCAGCTCTATATTGAATTAAGGTATAGTAGAAGCGAAAGGATATTAATGAAATCCTCTTTTCTACGCAGCGGTGCCAACACTTAATTAAAATAAATTGCACGAGAATTAATTTCATTGAATGCGAAGGTTAACTCTGACAATCTTTGTTTTTGAATTTAGCTTTTCATTAATCTAGGAAATTCAATACCGCAGTTGCAACCATTCGGCATCAGATGCTGACAGTAATGACGTAAAGCCGGATTAACTGAGGGAATACTCAAGACGCCTTCATCTTTAAGCCGGTTCTTATATCTTCACGAAACCCAGTAACAGAACAGACAGCTTAGGGAACACACATAGGCCTACTTCAGAGAAAGGTGGTTCTTCAGTTTTACACATATTGCACATATCCGCTCTAGTGCAGCCAATTATTAATGTTATTAACAGGATGTAAACATAGAAATAATCTAATATAAAATTCTGTCATCAGACACTACCCACGCTCATCCAAGAGATTATAAATAATCATATATATATATATATATATATATATATATATATACATATATATATATATATATATGCATGAATATATATTATAAATAATCATATTTTATATATATATATACAGTATATATATACACTGTAGATATATAGATATATGTATATATATATATATATATATATATATATATATATATATATATATATATATATAATGTCTAGCTCAGCGAGAGAGTCCTTGGTTTACGAACAATACGGAGTCTCATGATAAAAGTTCTCGTGGCCTCCCACGCAAACACTGGTCAGATACTGGTTGTAAAACTAAATTCGATTGTAGAGTGAGAGAGAAAGAGAGACAAAGAGCGGGAGAAGAGAGATAGAAAAAGGGACTGTGTAAAACTAGGAGACGGCTCTTTTTACCTGAATTATAATAATATTAAAAAATACGAAAGTTTTAACTTCCGTTTCTTCATGCAAAGATGATGTAAGGGACATCCCTCTCAATAACTTGCCACTACAAATTGATTCACTCAAACGATATGAAAAGCATGTGGTGAAGTTACAGAAAAAGATTATGGAAATGAATTTCGTTTATATCGGTATAATAGTATCGATATTGTGTGATATACACTAGAAATTTCAGCTTTTCCATCTGAATATTTTTAGTCTGCAATACCATTACAATAGTTAATAGTAACTAGTACGTTTTACGCCTAATTCTGAAACTCTCCTATTCCTAACAGCAAATCCCTTAGAAATTTCAAGATTGATTATTTCACAGACTATCTCTCTATCTCTCTCTCTCTCTCTGTCTAGTGTACTGCTAAGTGACAGCTTGAAAGTACGCATTCCTACTCGCATTCTGATTTCACGCTCCATAAGGAGCACACAATCGACTAACGAGTTAATCCGTTCACCAAAGGCTATGCTTAATCTAAACCTTGACGTAGCCTAAAGCTTGGAAAATTAGGGTTTCTGAATGGGGCTTCCCTGTGCCTTCCTAAGTTCTTGATAATTGAAAGTATAATAGAAATTGCTTTACCATATGCAGACACCGCTATAGGAAAATGATAAACAAGTTTTAAATGTGATAAATCAGTCTTACTTATGGAATACTATCTTCACTAAATACTTATGTCTATGTTAACGTCTGGCTTAGCGTAAAAATATTGTCTATTCATAGAGTGCGGAAATAGAGTTCTACATCGAAACACCAGTGTTACCATTCCTCGCTAAGCTCTGGAGCAGACCTGATCACTTGCGTGATCTCTGATCACGATAGAACTTGCGGCGAGATGTCAGGAGTTGCGTGGAGATAAATTAGATAGTGGAATAAGTTACATGCAGGATTCGGGAGACCTATATCCTGGATTTAGTTGTATCTTGAATATAATACTGATCTAGCTGGATGCCTATAGCTGTGCAACTATTTAGTCATTATTGTTCACGGAGTTGTGTCAGTAGCAAGATAAGTTTCAATGCGGATAATTAGGTGCTGGATTAAAATCCAGTGTTTGACCAGTATCTGTTATACTTTCGCGATTACATGTAAATCTGAAGTTAAACTTGGTTTTAGCTATTGTTTTTTATATTTCACTGCGAGATTATAAAAGAGTGAAAGAGCTGGATGTTGGTGGTTAAGTTAGTGGCTAGATGTAGGAGGTGGACAAATGATGAATAGAACCAGATGAAAGGCTTAGTCAGATGGATCACTTAACCAGGGGAGGAAATGTCAGATGGAGATAGGAATAGCCAAATGGAGGATAGCGTGACGGACATAGTCAATGGAGGATAGTCTAACTTGAAGAACGTAGTCAATGGAGGATAGCTTGAAGCAAGTAGTCAATGGAGGACAGCTTGAAGCATGTAGTCAATGGAGAATAGCTTGTAGTCAGATGAAGACAACCTGACGGAGTTGAAAGTAGATAATATTAACAAAGTAGATATTATTTACTTATAATTATTATTTATTTATAATTAGAAATCAGGCAGCAAGGCCCACACAAAGCACACAAGACACACAACACAGCAATTATAAGTTTAACCATCGTCACAGTTTCTCATTGCTGTAATTACTGAACAGCTGTAATTACTGAAAAGAATAGAGAAAATTTAACCAATCAGAAAGTAGTTTGAGAAAGCTTGTAAAATCGCCATATCACAGTTGGAACCCCTTTCGTTATCATGAAATCAATTTTTAGTATTTCAAACATGGCTGAACGCAATCATTCGGGTTGTATAAATACAATCAAGAATGGTGCCGGTCCTTTATATCGCGTGACATCCTATAGGACGTCACGTCCGTGATTTTTCCAATCCTTAAAACTCTTTCTCTTTCTCTCTTCATCTCTCTCGGCGTGCTTAATGCTAAATTTATAACAATTTGCATTACACACATATGTAAAATACTGACCTGTTTTAACTTGTCGTTAAAACAGTTCGACTGATTAGATCATTAGACGCCTATCTACAGTCCACATAGGTACAGAATCAAGCAAAATGTTGATAATAACAATGGACCATAAAATATAAATTAGTTATAAAATTAAACAGCCAGAAATAACATGAAATTAGAATTGAAAGCAACCAACATAAATCATCAGAATTTTGTATTTCACGTTCATATTTTCAGATATCACAGAAAATAAAATTATTACGCTATTTTATGCATGTGTGCTAATATTCAAAAATACTAACAGGCTAACATCATTGACTTTTAATTACTAAAGGTATGCACCATTTTTCGACTCCAATTTTGCTCGTCGATTTGAGTATGGTACTAGATTTTGTCACTGACGACAGTAACACTATAATTGTTGTTGTTGTTGTTGTCAACATTAATTAATCTTTTTAATTAAGCGGCCTAAAGCAAAATTTAAGTCTCAAAGCTCATCTCCTCACGTTATGGCTCACCTTAAGCTTGCTGGCCATGATATCATGAGCAAAAGACTTGTTCGATTTTTTTATCTCGCTCTCGCTTCGATTTCTAAGCCGCATAAATCTTCAGGTTATCTCAGTTGCATTTTCCATTTCTCTAGCATCATCTTATAGTGAGAAACTGTGAGCTATATGCACGTTGAAGTTTATTTATTTCTGACATTATTTTTAGACAAATTCATAATCACGAAATATTACTTTTCCATTATCCACGGAGATGAGTGCTGCTCAATGCCTGTAAATAATACAGCCAGTCCAGGGCTCGGTTACGTTTCATGTAATATTAATCGTTAGTCATTACCCGACCGTAGCTCGCTCGTTTCGCTGTTTCGCATTAGAAATGTACTCATGACAGAAAGGAAAAGCTTCAGCTAAGGTAACGTAGTCGAAAATTAGCTATTTATGCCAACAACGATTAAATAAGAGAGAAATTGATGATAGTATGCATGAAAATTGGAGTGAAGGAAAAGTCAGGTCTAAAAGTAAATGATTAATAATTTTGGTTTAATGATTGCGTTCGAAAGAACTGCCAGAAACCCCAAAGTACTGAGTTTCTTGTGACTTAGCATCGGCAGCTAATACATTCTTGCTAATCTCTTCTCTTCTTTTCTCTGCGTCACGACACTTTGTGGACACTAGAGCAGCCTCTTTTACCTTCTGTCTCCACTGATACCGGTCCTGGGTAAGATCGTACACATCACTCTGTGCTAGGTTATGCTTAGCATCTATTTGTTCTATGTCCTTATTATATTGTTTAATTAAAGTATATTTATTTCCCATACCTAATTTCATTTTATTATTTGTTATTCTATAATTTAGAGCTTTCCTTACTGGAGTATTTTCATCCAATCTTAGCATATGTCCAATCCAACTGAGTCTTCTGAATTTTATTAATTCACTCCATGGCTTTTCTTGTGTTCTGTCATATAGGTCCGTATTGCTAATTATGTGTGGATATTTTATATGCAAGCTAACATGTAATTGCTAATATATTCTGTCAGCTGTATGATAAAGATGCTTCACTCACATGAACAAATTCTTTGAGACTAAGAGCTTTTTTAATGTTGCAAAAAACAGTCAGTAATCCTAGATAAGACTAACTTTAAACCACGATAATTATACCATTTTCGATGTCAAAGGCATAGAGTGAAATCACGTAATGTCGCCATCAAGTCAAGACGACCTTTGCATAAAATTTAATTGTCGTTATCGCCTAATAATTGTCATATACTTTGAAAGAACTAGAGCTAATATTCGGTCAACAAATCAGCGAAGTCTATCAAAGTATCGGCAAATGTTGTATATGAAAGCAACTGCATTTTTAAAATTATAGACTGTCCTATATGTTTTATCCATTGGGTGGTTTCTTTCGAAAATTCCTTAAATCCTGAACATTTCCACGGACTAATTCCCACTTGTGAAGTAAACCGATTGCGTAGAGTGAAAGAGCCTCAATTCGTGGGAGAATAGTCCGATCTCTGGCGGTATAAGATGAATTTAATGATGCGTCAAACGTGTCTATCGCCTTTACACTACCCGATAGGTTTTACAGCATTGGCAGTCGTAAACCCCGGTATCGACTGTGAGACCATCTAATCCCTCTCCACCGGCTGTGAGCTGAAGAGATGAGAGTTAGAGTCAGACTTCTTGGGATAAACCGTTCACAAAACTTATACTAATTTCAATTTAATGGCTTGTCTAGTTTATTTTTATTGAATCTAGGATTTCATACTGAGTTTTCATCAAAAGAAAAGGTTTGCTACCACGGCCCTAGGTATATCTAGTTATAGGTCTCATTGGAGTAACCAAACACTTTCACTAGTTATTTAATAACGTTAAGTAACAATCGTCACATAGCTCAGTGGCACAGGGGTTATTGGTACATGGCTAAATGGCACATGGCTCAGTGGCACATGGCTCAGTGGTACATGGCTCACTGGTGCATTGATCAATGGCGCATGGCTAAATGGCGCATGGCTAAATGGCACATTGCTAAATGGCGCATGGCTAAGTGGCGCATCATTCATCTTTTTACACAACAACTGGACCCTAATAATTACAGTATAGTTTCTCAAGTAAACTAGAAGACTTGAGACTGACCTGATGTAATATTATCTTCATATTTTTTATCTTATTTTTATCGTATTTTTCTTCCTATTTTCTTCGCTTAAACCTTTAAATTTTCATTGTATATAATTGAGATAGGTAATTATTTTTAATTGGCTGAGTTTTATCTCTTAGCTTTTTTAATTTTGGTATAATTGAAATTTAACCCTTAAACGGTATCGTAATTTTTCACCTTAATTTGGTAACCTGGGGTGTGTTTGCACCCCAATGGTTTAATATGTACAAAGTCGATCTATTACTATTTTAAATCATACAAATAAAAAATAATCCCTCTTGTAATAATTTTCTTTACAATTATTATTCTTGGAGAGTTACAATTTGTTGTCATTGGGGATATCTAGGCATGAATATTCGCACAACCCACACAAGTATTGAAGATAGCTTAACTTAAATATCTTAGTTAGAAAAAGTTAACTTGCGATACCTTAACTAAAATGATGACGTCCCTGACATCATCCTTGTATGGGGAAAAGGACGTTATACCTTTATTATTATTAAAATAGTGTCTTGTTGAATACCGTACTAAGTTTTATAGCTGCTAAATATTTACTAGAGCTGTATGCAGTGTGCACTAGTGCATGGGCTTTAAAGTTTCTAGCTGCAACTTTGACAAATTATTGTTGAATGTTCTTCATAGTATGATTTCTGACAGGTGATACAACGCATTCGCACTTTCTTGTCCCGTTTTCATGAACAAATATGGCACCTGCCCTGAATTTTGTGCACGGTAGTAGGATTCACAGATTTAGTCACATCAATGCCGAGGAGCTGCAGAGCTAGCTTTGGACCTTTCTGCATGACTTGTGGAATATCTAATCGTCTCTCTTGTTCCGGAAGAACCAGACTGGCCGCAAGGTCTGACAGGAAATTGCGTCTCTTGGTGCTCTTGCCTTTGTTCCTAGTCTGGCCTTTGTTCAACCCATATCACATACGCTGCCACAGCGGCAATGTCCAGAATGTACATGAACAGACACAGAGGCCACCGTCTAGTGCCTCGATCCTCGTGTAAGTACGGACCAGGTGGTCGAGATTATCAACACCGGATTTGCTTGCATTGTAATGCAAGATTATATCAGGCTCACTGTCATTCTGTTTCGAAGTATGTTTGTCGTGGTGCATGGTGCTAAGTAGTATAACAGCTTTGTTCATCTTTGGAACATAACTGACTAATGAAAGTTGATCGTGGAATCCAAAGATTGAAGACTTAACTTCGCGTGAACGTGATTTCTGCATTTGTTTTAGAATTTCTCGCTTGTTTTTTCTCATAGTTCCAACGATAGTTGTATTGAACAGAAGAAGCTCTTGTGCTAGATTTATTCGTGCAAAGAAGTTATCTCAAGTAACATTACGACTAGTCATATGCCATGGCTGCGTTAGACGCTTCACAATCTGTTCTCCTTGGTCTTGATCTCGTGCTGTTTGTGGTTGCCGCCCGAGATAAATGTCCCCTTTGAGTGGAAAAATTTGTTTGAGAACAGTTTACAAGAGTAACATCAGCTCAAATAATATTGTTTCACAATAATAAAATGAACTGTAGAATATGATTTCCTATGTTAGTTTATTGGGGTGTATTCACACCCCAGGTTACCAAAGTAGGTATACTCACATAATAGGCCACCCCCATCACCCGCTATGGGCGTGGCATTCTAGTCACTTTTGCAGAATATGAGTATGGGGTAACTGAAGGCATTCCTAGAAGGACAGCTAATAGTAAGCGAAGGGAGAGAAGAAATCTGCTATAGAAGGAGGCTGGGGTGTATTTACACCCCAGGTAACAATTAAGGGTTAAATTCGGTGCTAACACTTTAGTCACGACTCGGTAGGCAGCGCCTATTTGTCAAATTGAAGTTAAAAAGGAGTCGGCCTTTATTTCCACTTTGGTTGTAGCTTTTACGCTTTCGCATTCGTTATCTTTAATGTTTTAGATGGCAATCATGTATTTGCTTCGAAAGCACCGCTGAAGCAAGAATATGAAAAATATGTTTCAATCATTTCCTCCCGTCTCACAAGTGGAATCCTCCATAGGGGTCGTCGATCCAATCATACTGGAATCTTAATATCAATAATTTCTCCGATAAGATCAATTATAACACTAATGATACAGCGGATGATCAGGGTTCAGTCCAATATTTATCAACCGATCCCTCTCTGTCTCTCTGCCTCTCTATCTCTCTGCCTCTCTTTCTCTGACTCTCTACCTCTCCCTCTCTTTCTCTTTCTCTCTCTCTCTCTCTCTCGCTGTCTCTCTGTCTCTGACTATGTATCTGACTCTTTCTCTATCTCTCTCTTCCTGTCTCTCTCTCCCTCGCTCTCACTCTCTCCCAGTTTCTTTCTTTCTCTTTCTCTCTCTCTCTCTCTTTCTGTCTGTCACTCTTTATCTCTCTGTCTCTCTTTGTCTCTTTCACTGAGGCTCTCGACATCAATTTCATTCTTTCTGTCTGATTCACTCTCTGAAACTTCTGCAGTTTTTCTGTTTTTTTTCTCTCTCTCTCTCTCTCTCTTCCTCTCTTTTCTCTCTCCCATAGCATGTAATTTTCTGCATATTGCAAAAGTACAAATTCTTACGCAGAGTTACGATTACGTTCAAAATAAGTACTTTTTAACAACAAATTGGTTCAATTTCTCACAAAAGTTAACTTGTAACCTAACAAGCGGCCTTTTCATTTAAAGTATGAAAAATCATTTTAAGCTAGTAGAAGCTAGTATGTTTAAAACAAGCTCTGTATTTGATTGCAGCAGTCGTTGTAATTAATGTAATATTGTATAGGATGTGAGGTGTATTTCCCGTGGCTTCATTATTTGTGGTTGAATTGATTGGTTGGACTAGCATCAATTATTTTGTCTAGTTCAGTTCGTGTGATATCTACTCTCTAGAGTCTGCTGCGAATTATATTTCCATCTGGAATCGTTTTTGATTGGATGTATCTGGCGATGTATCTGTGTGTTGGTGACGTTTCGTGTATTAATTGGTCTGTGGTTAGGCTGTTGGGATAGTATTTAAGCTGGGTTAGCTAACCGAGTTTTGTGCTCGGGTGTGGTTAGACCACTGCAGAATAGGGCAGCCGCAAGCAATCTGCAGCGTGTAGGTAAGAGGCGACTAAAGCAGGAGCTGAGGATGGCAAGAGGGGACCGACCTCACCATGAAATATTTTCCCCCAGGATTAAATGGTAATTAATCAATCTAACTCAGGAAGGCAACGGGAAGCCACCTCAGAAGCCATGCTTTTCCCAAGCTATTGGCTACATAAGGTATGGATAAGGCATAGACTTTATATACTCCTTATTTCACCAAAGTCATGGCAGTAAACAAAAACGAAAACAAACAACAAACAAGTATCACCTACAGATACAACATGAAGATATTCCTTGTCATCAAAATATAAAACTCAATAGAACTAAACTTCTTACTAAATACATAATTATTTAAACCAAAATTTACCTATTCGGTATTTAAAACCAGACTTTCAAAATATGACCAAAACCTAAACCGAGTCATAGCTGGTGAATCTTTTGTCTGGAGTGCATATTTATTTTTTATAACTTGTAATCCAAATAGTCAGAATTGTCTACTTCTATTTTATCATTTAACTGATTACAGGCATTAATTTACTGATTACAGGCATTAATTTACTCAAGAAGTTATACCTATGAAAATCAAAGAATATTTCAAATGTCCAGAAACCACAATACCATTGACAATTCAGTATAACTTTTATCATTCACATTAATTTGTGAAGGGATTAACTTGTTGATCTAAGGAGTGCTCTTATGGAGCGAAAAAGCAGACTTTTAGTGTGAATATGTACCTTGAACCTGCCACTTAGCAGTGCACTGAATAGAGAGGGAGAGCTAACCCAACTTAATACTGGGTATCTTTTTCGTTTAGTTTGCCCTTCCAGCTCTGGCCCAGTTACCTCTTAGTTTCCCTTTAAGCGGTGTATCTTTGCGGCGGTTCAATTCTTCTAGTCTTTCTCTCTCCCTCTTTAGTTTCTTAGTGCGGCTGTTAATATGTGCGATTGTAACTCGATGTTGAACTTGCATCTTAGTCTACGTGTGAGTAATTGCGATTTAACTAAGAGTCTACTAACTGAATATAACGGCTAAGAACATTTAACTTTACATGTAGAGTTAGAATGTACGGCAACGTGTGTTATTTTAAAGTATGCTACTTAAAGCTTGAATGTATTTACTTTGGAATATATTGACATTTATTTTATTCTACTTCAGTGTTTTCTTTAATATAGAGTCAGACATTAACGACTAAAGCAAACAACAGCAACTGGGACGAATCCCGAGGCGTTCGACGTACTGCAAGCAAGTTATAGACAGTTATATCATCATCATCATCATCCCTTAAATCCCAGTTTAACCAGGGTGGGGATACGAATAGACTTTTATCCATTCGTTTAAGTTTTTGTCGCAAATTTCTAGAGCCTAGGCTCTCACCAACCAAATGCCCTTTCTGACGTTGGTTTGGATCTTGTTTTATGTCGCCTTCTACGACACGTGCATATTTACACGGTTGATCTATTCTTCAGGCAACCCTGACACAACGCGGGGATAGACAGTTATATATTTTGTATTATTATATGCTGTACTTAATTATTATTTAGTTATTAAATTGTTATTTGTACGACAACAATAACGTTAAAGAAGACAATATCCGAAGCATAGAGTTCCATGCTGAGGAATTCTATGGCCCTACAGGAACTTTTGCCGCATTAACAAAATAGTTCAATATAAAATTATCAATCATTATCTTCCCTTGCACAGGTCATCTCTGGAGAACACTTGATTCTTCGTGCGCCTGGTTGGATTCAAATCATGATCAGCCTGCCTCGAGTCAGACTGAATTTTACGACTGACTGGTTTTTAGTTTTGCTTCAGTCTACTTTAGTTTCACGGAGGGGTAAAGTGCACTTTAGCAGAGGACAACCGCCGCGTACTTAACTGTTCAAATAGTTCAGGGTAACTGGCAGAGTCGTTATTTATGTAGTGACCGATCCTTAGGAGAATTAAAGTATTACGGGGTCGATTCCCGGCAAATCTGCAGTGATGGTAAATATATTTGACTCTTATTAGTTAATGTAACAGACTTCATATGAAAAGTCTAATAGCTTAAAATGTTTCAATTGAAATGAGTTGATAATATCACGGGTAATCAAATCACTAGAGTGCGTGTTTAGCTTTCAGCGCTTTACCTAACTCGGGCCTTTGCAAAAGCACTCTTTAGCTAGATCAATAAATAGATAAATGGATCAATTTATCTCAATAAATTCATTGGCAAAATTTCATTAATCTGTATCTACATATAGAATAGAAGCCTATAGTATTATACTAGGACTATGTGATTTTTATGCTTTTACACTATTCAACTTAAACATGGCCATTTTCATACAGTTGTTGCGAACTGCTAAGAATTTGGAGAAGATTAACTAATAAGCATGTCAATGATAGTAGTTAGTAGCTAATAAATTAGATTCTCACAGATATGGCGTTAAATTTTCACACGACATTAGACTCATTTTGAAATGATGACCATTAACTTACTAAATAATTATTGCCTAATATATTAAAGGACTCCCCAGATGTCACAAGCTTCCGAGTAAGCTGAATCAAACCTCTTTATTTCCACCTCCCTTTTCTATCTACAGTTCTTGAACTGACACAGACTTTCATCTAGTATCCTACTGTTCTTGAACTGACACAGTTTTTTGTCTAGTATCCTTTCTTTGACTGTTTTACCAGATTTTGGATTAGTGCATTTATCGGATCTTAATAGTGAATTACGGATAGTAACTAAAAACATGGAAACTAACATATTCCAAAGAAAACTATTGAGAAATATATTAGATATCAAATGCCCAAGTATAATTAGCAATACGGACCTGTATGACAGAACACTAGAAACACCGCGGAGTGAATTAATAAAATTCAAAAGACTCAGTTGGATAGGACATATGCTAAGATTGGATGAAAATATTCCAGTAAGGAAAGCTCTAAATTATAGAATAACAAATAATAAAATGACATTAGAAATGGAACACAAATATATATTAATTAAACAATATAACAAAGATAGAGGACTAATAGATAGTCTATTACATATAACCTTTCATAGCATGATGTATATGATCTTGCCCAGGACCGGTATCAGTGGAAACAGAAGGTAGAAGAGGCTGCTCTGTCGTCCAAAAAGTGACGTCACGCAGAGAAAAGAAGAAGAAAGAACTTATAGGTTGAGCCGGTGACTTGTTCGTAAGTTGTTCGACAGCGAATCAGCATATAGGGCCTATAGGGTCCAAATCTAATACTCTCCACGCCACTGACATATTTTCTAACAAGAAACTGACGTTAAGCCTGCATGTTTTTTTATTTACTATAGTCTATAGCAATATTGCAGTATCGGTACGGAAAAATTTTTCGTAATAAAATAAAAACAATATTGTAATCCGTAGATTATCATTGTTGGTCAGTAATATTGCAAGTATCTCCTGCTAGAGATATGATATATTACACTAGAATGTAATATATTCTCGCGTTGATTTAAAGAGACTAAGGCTTTTAGCCTATCACTCTTTATAAGTGTCTTAAGGATTCGATTAAAAAGCTGACTGTTTAGTGCCGTATAAAATAACATAAAATTAGACTACATGGTTTCCGACTAAATCATTTTGCAAGTTTTGAAATTATTAATAAATAATATAATTTAAGTTATAATTCATAGTAGACCTACAGAGCTACTTCTATTGTATGGCGATTGTAGTAGTTACAAATGTCAAGATAGTTACTCCCACTGACTTAACCCTCGCAGTCAACTTCTATTCTTCCAGTTTTCAGATGATGGGTTTCACATCCTGAGCTCGCCCGTCACTGACATCGCTTTCGAGTGAGGAAACCGACGTTAACCTTGGCTTTGCCTGCTTTTTCAGAATTTATCTCTATCCTACTGACGATCCTTACAAATTTATGGAACAGGCGCATTATTGATGTCCCTGACATCACCCTTGTATGAGTTAATGGACACTAAACTTTTATTTTTATTATTACAGGAGCTCGATGCTGTTCCCTTGATTTGAGTTCTTCTTGGATTCACTGTGAGCACTTAAGACTCTCGTCAGATATTTGTTAGAAACAGCATTGCAGCAGCAGCAGATCACCTGACCGTATAGGTTTCCTGAAAATATCAAAATACAAGATAGTTTTAATGAAAGTAGAATTAATTTAGTATTTAAAATATATCTTATTAGAACACGCCTTAATATAAGTTTATAATATGCCTTAGTATAACTTAGTTTAGCTTAAAAGTTAGTAAGATACTGCTCAATATATGCCAGATTCGAACACTTACATGATTCAAAATAGACATCAAGTAAGAGTTAGAAGAATTCTAATGGTAGACCCTGAAACTGAATTATTAGAATTGCATTTGCTTCAAGAAATATTTTCTAATAAAAGGTAGCCTTGCTTTACCGTACATTTGCGGAAGGTGTAGACCGTACCTATTATACTTTCATCCGTGAAAACATAATCACCTCATAAAGAATATTTACTCAATAGTGGCTCCTTTTAGTTTTGGCAAAACACAGTCATTGTGAACTTTTGGTGGGATCAGTATATTGGTCAATAAATTACTGGAATGAGAATATATACCTTGAAGTTTTTATTTGAGAAAGCAATTGAGAATAGCTGAGCCGTTTTACCTTCATTTAATTGGTATATGAAGCGTTTGATTATTGAGCATACCATCGACAATGTACGCTGATTTCAGTTTAGTAATAGGCATTTCTAATTCAGAATTGAAAGCTTTGGAAATATCTTTTCTACAGAAACGAAATTAATTTAATTTGTAGATACAAAAACGAAATTAATTTAATTTCTCTGTAACTAAGATTCTACAGTACTTTATTTTTAAAACATTAGCCTAAGTATACTATTAAATCAAATGATTGTATAATATAAATCTTAGTCATAAAGCTAACCACAGTGTCTCCTTTCGTACACAAATGAAGAAATAAACGGGGATAATAACCCATGATCACTTGCGTATCAATCAAGCGTGCTTTAAAATTGACCACTAGCGAGAAGAAATTAGACAATTTTATAGATAAACCTCAATACTTTCGTCCTATATCTGGATAAAACGGAGGATAAAAATGTAGAAGGTTGTCTTATACCGAACGCTGAGTTATGGGTTGAAGTCACGTCGATGTAAATCCGAAGTTTATCTGGATTAAGTTTATTGTTATTGTTATCATCAGTTTTATTCTTATCGCCTGAGTTATCTAAGTGCAACCATAGAAGTGGTCTGAATTGATAAGAAACGGGAGACTGTAAATAAACCTTCCCCCATTGATGGTTCTATCAAAATTGCATTAATTTTTTTCATTTCTCCCTTAGACCAGAAAATATTTTGCTAAAGCTGTACCCTCGGTAAATTTTATAAATAGGCCTATAGTATCCAATAATAGTTACCTCTCACTCGATCAGCACCATATCTGGCATTAATCAGAATCAAAAATATGGATTTTAAATTATAATCGGATGATTGCAGAAATAATATGAGATTCCGCATAATCCTGTGATGATTGGAGATAAACGAAGGGAGCAGTCCGAGTGCTATGCGCGGGATCCTATCGTGTTTTACCTTTAACCTTTTTTCTTATATCACCATAAACCGAAAATGCAGCAACAGTGCATACTTAACTAGAAAATTAAACAAGTAATTAAGAAGCAGTTGGTTTCCACAAAGGAGCCTAAGCTCTGTGAGGTAATACAACAACTATTAAGAATAACAAATACGTTTAATAATTATCTTCTATGCTACAGAATGTTGTAGAACCAATGACAATCATGCGTATTAGTTACTGCCCATAAAATGAAGGTTAATTTAAAGAAGGTTAATATATCATTGCAGGACAAAAGCAAATCGTTACAGGAGAGGATATCAGTAATTTTCAAAGATAATTCCGCACATAATTTAGTCACTAAGACCTAAGATCAAATGCGATCATAAGCCTAGGTGAAATTTTCTTCACAAATATGCTAGCTGTTCGATAAAACGTGTATTTTATCTTAAAGCTTAAATCTGTAATATTTGTAATGAAATCAAAGGAAATTTCACAGTAATTAAAGATATTTTAATCACTTGAGCATGCGCAATGACTTGAGTTAACTCAACGATTATTGAGCATTCGCAAAGATAGCCTTCATTTCTACACCGATCAACTTATTCAAATGACAGAGAAAGAGGCTAAAAGACATCCTACCGATTCAAAATCGTGAAGAATCACAGACACTGAATGCCCTTACTTAAATCACTGGAGCAAGTATAAGAGAAAGCAGTGAAGATCAAAACCAGGCCGATGATAAAGAAGAGTAAGGACGACTTCATTGCGGTGAACAGATCCTATTGATTGAAAGAATCGTACACAGTGAATGAAAGAAAAGGAAGCAAATCTTTCAAGCGTCGTTAGAGATCAATATGAGCTGTAGATTAGCAATCGGCTCATCTACTCGACCAATATCACGTACATATCAATAAGTTATCAATTGATGGGCACTGGTGCGTGGAGAAAGAGGTGACGCCTCAGAGTCAGGTTTAACGTCAGTTTCCTGTCTCGATGGTTTTCATATGAAAGCGAGAGCATTGGATTTGAACATGCACCGAATGATCCATAGGAGAACAAATTACAGACATCCTAACGGTTCATCCTACCGGTTAAACAGAAAAAGTTATGGCTAAAATACTCCCTGTTTAACATCAGATTCCGGTTCCGGAAAATTGTCAGTGAGGAGGCAAGCACCTGATTTGAACTCCACATCTACTGATCAGCCGTCGGATATCTTTACGAGTATCTACCGGTTCAACCCATATGTTACCGGCTCATGCTAGCGGCTTAAATACTTTTGATTTCTGTAGATCGACTTGCAACGAAATTGAATTCAACTTTGATTACAACATTGCAAGATTTCTATATGACTATCGCTGTCAGATTATTTCTATTAGTATATAGAGATTTTTGTAGCACTAGTTGAGTAAGAGTATAAGATTCGATATGGGATCGTATTAATCTCATGCGCCAAGAACCTAGACGATTAGTTCAAAACCTGTTCGCCAATCAGAGATCAGACTCTTACATAATATTTAAGTACATTTTCCACTTTCCGAATCAGTTAACTGCAGCTGAGGAAGGTAGCGAACAAATCTATTATACACCCGCCCATTGATGGAGAAATTTGTAAACTAAAAGAACCCTTACAGAATTGTTAACCGTGTTCCCTTTTACATAACATGGGGATAAACTTACACAATTTTTCACAAATGAGATATTTCTTTCAGAATTTTGCATAAAGCTAATATATCTATGTCTATGTAAATAATCCGCAATAGGGTAGGATTCAAATCTAGTGTTTGCTACAACAATGATACTTTCTAGTAGAGATGGGAATCGAACCGATCCCGAACCGAACCCTAAAATCTAGAAATTGACCTCTTAAACCGAACTCGAACCGAGACTCTGACCGAACCCGAACCGAACCCGAACCCAGACTCTGGCCGAACCCAGACTTCGTCCAAACCGAACTGAACCAAACTCTTGTAGTTCCTTTCTTCTTCACCAGCCTGATATTAAATAAATATAGTAAGAACAATACAAATATATATTAGTTTAAATATATATTAGTTTATGCATTTACATGTCTTACAGTATCCAACAGCATATATTCAGGTAAGGCTGGTTCCGACACAAATTTTAAAATGGTAGCGGTACAAAGGAATGGTAGCGGGAAGCGAGACGGGCCTACAGAGGATAATGGATAGTCTGAATGATACAGCATTGAAATGTGGAAAGAGACAAAAGTGATGAGTGTATCCCATAAAAATCTAAAAAATGATTGACTCAATCTACATGTAGGTGGATTTATTCTTGTTAAGATTATGATTTTTTTTTAGATTTTAGTGTGCTACCTTAATATTTTTGCAGCCAGATTGATTTACAAATAATTATATATGATATTCTATATGTGTTAAGGCTATCTGGAATAAATACTTTGGCACCATAGCAATGCAATTATTTCATAACTATTTTCATAATTTCACAATTGATCTGAGAGCTTAAAATTTGAAACCCTAAGGTAAATTATGAAGCTTATTACTGGTCAGCTGATTGCAAACGATGTACATTATGATCATTTTTCTATGGAAGTACATGTGTTTACTATATCAACTTTGTTTGAAATTTTTATGTTACTAAATTGCACTTTGTCTCTGCCTCTGTAATATTGGATCAAATTTTAGCCAAGACATTTCCACTTAATTATAAACGTATCTAATATATAGGCCTATAGTGCCAAGAAAAATTTAAAAATTGATGAAGCATTCTATTTGCTCGTTATAATCAAGGAAAATATTTCAGATACAATAATAAAGCTAATTATCTAAAGTTAATTAATAATATGAACATTTGTTGGTCAACTAACAATATTTTAAGAAATTTACAGGAATAAATACCACTTCTCTCCTTTTTTCATTGTCATATTTTTACCCAGGTGAAAAATTGTGGCAGCTATTGTGACTTAATGAATTTTTAGCGTATTCACCATAAACCATTTTAAACGTGTTTGTCATAACCACAATTATTATAAGTAAAGTTAAACAATTGCAACATTATCCAAACCAAACCATTTCGAACTCGAATCGAACTCTTGCGAGTTGGAAAGCAAGCCGAACCCGAACCGAACCCGAACCCTTGTTAGAATTAACCGAACCCGAACCGAACCGAAATTTCATTTTTAACGAACCGAACCGAACTCTCAAATTGTCAATTGCTAACCGAACCCGAACCGAACTTTCATTTTCAACGAACCGAACCGAACCCGAACTTTGGAAATTCATTAAATTCCCATCTCTACTTTCTAGACACGAAACAGTAACTTAGCAGGGCTTTGGCCTCTATAAATAAACTGCAAATTGTAATTTTAGTCTCACATTCCCATCTACATGTACCATTTGTAAAATCTCCGACTTCCAGTCGAAAGGCAAAATAAGCCAAAAATATTTGTAAATTAAGAAACATGGTAAGCTGGTCTGGTTTCAAAAGCAGAGTTTCATAAATTAAAAAACAGAGAAATAGCCTACGCGTAGTTGAGTTAGCGACTTCTGCTAAAAACTGATCGATAAAATAAACTACATGTAAATGGAAGCAGTTGTTTGTAAGATAAATTCCAGATAAAGAGTTTGAATTGGTATCTCCCTGTTACTCAACTCATTAAGTATAAAATGGCCTCTGCTAACTTTCAAAACTCAACGATTTGGCAAGTGAAAATTCCTCTTCCCTATCGTCCCTCACGTACACTTCGCTCCACCGATGCAAATCGTCTCTCTGTTCTAGTGATTCTTACATCATTGGGCAGATTCTCGTATGCAACAACCTCAATCTGGAACTCTTTACCTACCAATCTTCGCTCTCTTTCAATTTTCTCTGACAAAATTAAGACGTATCTCTTCCCACCGATCTATCATTACCTTCTTGGATCACCGGACTGGCTCTGGTTTAAGACCTTATTTCTCCTTAGCACATTTATTTTATTAATTGGTGTGGGTGAATTGATCTGTAGATATGCGTGCTATGAGGGACGTCAGATATCATCATTGGATGAGGAAATGAACGCTAAATATTTACTATTATTACTTAATATATTAATATTATTTTTGTATTATATTTAATTTTATTGCCCTAGACTGTGCCCTTGGCTAAAAATATGATAAAAGTGACGTTATTTAATTAAAAGTTAAAAAATTATTCATATTATTACTTTATATTATAACTGCTACAATTAATTATTATTATTATTTCTATTAATATTATTATTATTTTTATTTAATTTTAAGAAATACATGTATTAATAATTCCAAAGGTCTAACTAGCCAAGCATGAAGTAGATAATTAGGACATCAATACTATATATTCTTATTTTATTTTTGTCTATTTTCCATGCAGTTGTATTTGTTTTAATGCAATGTTGATATTTTTGTTCATTGTATTCAACTTGCTACCACGTTTTGATCGTCTAATAAAGATTCATATCTATTATAATAATAATAATTATTATTATTATTATTATTTCTTTTTTAATTTTATAATTAAATGCCCCGGGCTGTAAAGGGCCCTGGGCTAAAAAATAAGATAAAAGAGACTTTATTTAATTAAAAGTTTTTTAAAAAGCGATTAAAATAATTCCTCTGTACTCTGGGAAGCCGCTTTAGCCAAAGTGCCACTGAAGCAGACTGCATTGAATCGCTGGAGAGCAATAGACAGTCGCTGCCACAGAAAAGATTTTTCGCGCTTATCACCAGTAATGGCGCTGGTCCTCCTGCCTATTTCGTCAATAAAGTCTGATGCGAGAGAGTTGATGGGCCCCAGGGTCTCAAAGGCAATAGGCATGAAGATATGGTTGCCAGAGATTTCGGCATACTTCAAAGTTTTCCTTTTAGCCGCGGCCTCTGCTGCAGCACCAGCAGCGGCGCAAGAAAGGCCGAGATTGCTTACTGAGAAAGTGTCCGTAACAGTGACGTCCCAGCTAACACACTTCCCCTCTGCCCATGGAATTTGAGAGACACCGTCTGGACGTTTACCATCAGTGCGGATCAATCCCAGGGGCTCTTTAATGGCTGGGATATTCGCTCGACTCAGGGCGCGCCAGATCAAGTCGTTTATGAACTGATGTCTGCTGATTCTGCCGGCACTACGCTTGCACGACAGGCCGTGAATGCCTAACGCATTGACTGAGACACCACAAATGCAGTTGTGTGGCTCACATAAGGTAGTGCCCAGACGAAGACCGGCCGCGACTCTGACTGCTTCGTCGTCCAGACGGAGGCCGCATGATGAGATTGGTAAAGCCTTGATCCAGTCACCACTATGGGGGACCGACACTGTGAGCAGCCGCGCCTTTTCTTGTGGCAAAAGCGGCTTCGCAAGGAGTTCCGTGTGCAAAGCAGTAGTGACCTTTGAGTCCCAAGCCATCATGCTATTAGCCATCATACCGATTGGAGGTTCGGATGTGGACAGAGCAGTTTTTAAAAAAAAATTATTTAATGCCCTGGGCTGTAAAGGGCCCTGGGCTAAAAAATAAGATAAACGAGACTTTATTTAATTAAAAGTTTTTTAAAAAGCGATTAAAATAATTCCTCTGCACGCTGGGAAACCGCTTTAGCCAAAGTGCCACTGAAGCAGACTGCATTGAATCGCTGGAGAGCAATAGACAGTCGCTGCCACAGAAAAGATTTTTCTTCGCTTTTTTATTATTATTATTATTACTTTTTTTTTAAATTATTTTTTTACCCCGGTGTAAAGAACCTGGGGTTTGATAAAAACGATTCAAGCAATTCGTGCTGAATCGCCGCCCGGCTACTCGAAGTCATCAATCGGCTTAAAAGAATTGTTGAAGCAGACTGCATGAAATCTTTGCAAAGTCATGGAAAGCCTTTGCCAAAGAAAAGATGTCTCTCGCTTATCGCCGGTTTGCTCTGTGATAAATCTGCCTATGCCATTGATAAAGTCAACTCCTTCGGGATTCATCGGGCCCATGGTTTCAATGGCAACCGGAACAACTTCATATCCTGAGGACAGATCTCGGTATTTATCCAACTTCCTAGAGGCGGCATGAACAGCAGCTCCACCGGCTGTGACTGAAGTCGTATTCAGGTAGGAGTTTGCCATAGTGTCAATGACCGTGACGTCCCATACGGCACATTTACCGTTTCACCAGGGCACTAAAGTCATGCCGTCCGGACGCTTGCCGTCTGATCTGGACAACCCACTTGGTTCCTTAGAGGAAGGGATGCCTGCTCTTATTATTTACTATTATTATTATTATCACTATTATATCCACAGCAATAGAATAATAAATAATGATAATAAAGATTTGACTTCCGTTTCCTCCTCCAAGGATAACGTCAGGGACGTCCCCACAGAAAAGTTAGGCGAACTATACTCTTGGATATAAAGTTCGGTCTTTTTAAATTAGGAGGTTTTGCAGATTTGGGCGACGATAACGAAAGTAAATTAAAAAATCTGGCAACACTATTTTCTTTCAAGTCTCATTGAGTGGGTGTTGGATGACAGACGTCTAGCGCACAAGGTTCATTAAAGAACGTAACGAAGTTAAACTACAACTCCTGTTCTTCAAGTCTGTCTTCATTAGGCTTTACGCTATGGGGGATGCTTCTGACTTAAAAAATTAATGTCAATCCAAAATCTTGAAATAACCTGGATTTCTTTTCTTGATCTTTGAAATGATATGTTCACGATACATACATGTGTTAGTAAGCAATGTGTATTTAAACTCACTAGTGAGTATTCGTATTAAGCTTTCTCCGTGGCTAGCTAATCTCTCCAAACATTGACCATATCAATATATATACATGTATATATATATATATATATATATATATATATATATATATATATATATATATATATGATCTTTAATCACCAAAATGCATTGCAGTAAGGCTGCATTAACATTTCAATAAATCTTAATTTATCTTTTAGCTTTGTGAATAATTTTTGTGATGCGGTCTCTAGTGCTGTGGGATAGTTTTATTTTCTATTTACTCTCCGTATAGAAAAAGCGCAGTTCTCGGTGAAGCTAGTCTTGAATGTAATTATTTGCCAACTTCTTGCCCTTATTTTTAAAATAACAAACAAACATCAGGTTAATTCTGATAGGAGATCGTATAAAAGGCCAGTCCCTGAGTGCTGGTCGCATTCGCCATCAGTTCACTGAGACGATAAAAAGTGGCCGCAAGGCTCTCTTACGGTGGAGGAGGGACTGATCTCGGTCAATTCCTCTTCTGCTTGACTGACGACCTCGAGGCGTCTCGTCCCAGCTCGACGGTGCGAGCTCCGGCTCGCTAATTAGGGAATTATTTAGGTTAGGAGACCGCAGAGGAGTATCGTTGTGGCCGTGTTTGGAATGGAAATTGCCATTACTTGAGAGGTCTTTGATGTTAGGGAGTGAACTGCCCTTCTCTAGGTATATCGCAGTATGAGGTCTGCAGAAATGGGTAGAAAATGGGTAGAATGGCAAAAAAAGAAAGCAGAGATAGAGAGGTAGGGAGAGAGGAAGAGAGAAAGACAGAAAGATAGAAAGAAGGAGAGAGAAGAAAGAGAAAGAGAAAGTTTGAAGGGAGGTGTAATGAGCTGGCTGTCCCAAACTGTTCAGGGACCCATGTGACTGGAAGAGCCCCTGTGATGGATATCCCTGGTTGGGGTTCCCTTATTGTAGGTTGACAATGGTTGTTTCAGGCCATACTGCTCTGTATATTAATAGTGATCGTGTCATAGATGTTTTACAGCATTGCAGTGATACACATATCTTCTACACCGAGTACGACTAAGTGTGATTATATGCACACAAAACCTCATACAATGATATACACATCACCTCCACCGAGTACGACTAAGTGTGATTATATGCACACAAAACCTCATACAATGATATACACATCACCTCCACCGAGTATGACTAAGTGTGATTATATATTAGTTTCAAAGTCGGTTGAAAGCTTTGATCTTTCCTATCCACCAAATATTCACTAACTGAAGCCAACACGTAAATCTCCATTCCGCTAGTACTTTAATTCATTGGACTGACTACCCGGATTTTGGCTCGCACCGTTTATGGATCTCTCACTCTGCTCATCATGATTCCACATAGCTCTAATCATGTTGTTGTTGTTGTTAATTTCCTTAATCGTTTAACTGATTTTCTGGATTTTGGAATGTGCACAGTTTTCTGGACCTTCGTTTTGCTCACCAACTTGGTTTTTTTGGCTCAATATAATGCTCAATGTTGTCATTAGTAACAGTAAGTACACTTATTTAATTGATGTTATCATTTGTGTTAAGTTGTTAAGTCAAGTGTTGTTATCATATGTGTTAAGCCAAGTCGTTGTTAATGTTGTTGTATTGCATTAACTTTTGTGTAAATACATGATGGTCGATAAAAGAAAATGTTCGATATCTGTTTCGCCAATGTAATCTATTTCACGTTAGTACGAAGAGATTTTTTGAAATTGTATTGATAACATCTCGTACAAACTAAAGTTTCATCGATAAGATCGAAGAAACATGGTCCCATTTTAAATACGTACTCCGTCGATATATTTTTAAACCACTTCAGTTTCTTTCATTTATATATTAATAAACAAAACTAATGTCGTCTAATGTTTCAAACTCGGATATTGACATTAAAAGTTTCTTTAAAAATGGCACGGTCATGGTTAAAATCGTGCTTAAGACAAACAATTCTTTCTTATGCCCCTATTTCAAAATGCATTAACTGCACCGCTGTTCCCACATGTAGTACATTTTATTTCTTCCATAAATTGATACTCTCGAATTCTGCAAGATCACGTGCTACTACTTTGCAGCCATGTCACGAACGAAATCTCTTTCATTTCAATGCAATTGTTACGGCGTCATAGTAAGCTATACAATAACTTCAGACGATCGACAGGATGCTAAAGAGTAAAGATCGCTGAGTGATTTATAAGCAGTCGATCCGTGCAAGTCTGGCAACGACGACCTTCTCACTTCAGCTATCTCTTACTTCATTCATCACTACTGTTTTCAAATCTTCACCAAGTAATTTATTGCTACAGCCTTCACCCAGTATTTATTGCTGCTTCTTTTTAGCAATACTACGTTCATATATGTTGGAGATCTAGACGACCACTTTTATCATATTCTTATAACTCATTATTCCTTGAATTAAAGCATCAATATCTCTTACTATGCTTGTCTATTTTCAATGAGTAATTTAGTATAGTATTTTATACAGTATTATCACGAACCTACAGTATTTAAATTGGGATTGGGAGGATTATGATGTCGATTATGTTTATATATATATATATATATATATATATATACACTGTATATATATATATACACATATATATACGTATATATATATATATATATATACATACATGTACATACCTGTATATAAAATATCACATATATAATAATCATATACATTATATTACATAAAATCATATATATGACATTATATATATAAATATATGCATATACTGTACATATAGGCCTATATATATACATGTCTGTATTATACGTATTATAAATATACAAAGCATACATTTTAGGCCGCATACTGTAGATGCATGAAGATGTAAGTGTATAACTAGTACAAGTACATTGCATGTATATACATGTATATATATATATATATATACAGTACATATATATATCTTCATGGTTCTGCCAAATTACAGGTCCGTGGCACATATTTCTACTAATGTGCTGCTATCACGTTCCTCAGGGATAGTCCATCGATTATCAAATTAATCCCTTCACCCCATTACATACGTCTACGCCTCATCCACATATTAGTCATTATATAATCATTATATGACTTAATTAATCTATAGTTTGGATACACAGTCATATGACTTATGAAATGATTTCCCTCAGCTCTTCCTCATTCGCCTTTTATGACACGAGATATTTATATAAATATATCTAGGCAACACCATAACAGACGATAGGAAATGCGATATATGTCAAATATGGACATTAAGGAAGGAAGATGTCAGGAGATTAGAAAATATATAGAAGGTTGAAAATATATAGAAGAATGGAAAAGATTAGATGGACCAAAAATATTTAAAACTAAAATGTGTTGAAGAGAGGAGGTACTAAGAGAGAGTTGATACATGCGATAAGAAATTGTTAACAGTGTTGAATAGGACATATTCTAAAGGAAGATAGTTAACTAAAGGACGTAAAAGGAGGTAGAATGGACGAAAGAGAAGCAAAACAGACCGAGAATAGGAATGTTGGATGATTAAAAGATCCAGTCGTATGTGGGCATGAAGAAGAAAACAGAAACAAAGAGTGGAGGGATTATATACTATGAACCTGCCAGTAGGCAGTGCACTAAGAGAGAGAGAGACATGTAGGCTATGTATATATATATATATACATACATATATATATACATGTATATATATACATATACATATATATATATGTATATATTATATATATAATTTATATACAGTATATATACATGTATATGTGTGTGTACAATTTGCATACATATATTATATATATATATATATATATATGGCTTATACATAATATATATACTGTATATATATATATATATATACTATATATATATATATATTAAATATGCTTATATATATGTATGGCTCATGGTTTATAAATACATATATATATTCTATACATACATGTATATACTGCATATATATATATATATATATATATATATATATATATATATATATATATATATATATGGCTTCCATATTGTATATGAGCAACGTGAAAGCAAATTACAATATATTCTAAATTACATCAAGTCACACTTAACTTTTAAGTTTCATTCTCGCAACCATTCAGCTCTCTGATATGATTATCTTAATGTGCATGGTTATATGTAGTAGCGATCCGCTATAATTTAATTTCTGAAATCAGATTTTCTTCATATTCTATTAGAAAAAGTAAAAGATAATTTTGTCTCTGAAATAGAACGAAAATACAAATAACCAAAGACTTTACAAAAGTTCTTTGTGAAGGTAATTTTGAAAATAACAGACGATGCATTTTTGTTTCAAATCCACTGTAATCCTTAAACGTTGTAACAATTATGCAATAGTTTTGGAGTGCCGTGTACTGTATATAATACATAGAGAGGAATAATGCTTAATATGTTGTGTGCCAGTGACCCCCCCCCCACCTTCACTAAGTGGAACCTTTTTAGAAAACATAGTTTTACACTTGTAACAACTCATTGACGTTATTTACCCATTTGGTTGGTCAATTTAACATAGTCTTCTTATTAATAATTATCGTAAATAAGGAAATAATCAATTTAACGAGTAATTTGTATATAAATTCAAGTATCAATTAAAAAAGATAAAGTACTTTAATTAAAATGTCCGAATGTCAATCCGCTAAATTCTATACTCCGAGAAGAGTTTGTAAAAAATAGACGGAAAAGAAGCTGTCTGAATTTCTCTCAAAAGTTAAACTTGGTGTTGCACAAAATCAACAAATTTTTTAATTAACCAAATCCTTTCAAACTAAGAACCAAACCGGTTCTCGTTTTTTCTTTGATAGATTTAACTGAAGAAAGAAATCTACAGGCAGCAAATTAAAGAAAAACACGATTTTAGATGTCGATGAATGCATACCACATTCCTATATAGCCTCAAAATGCAAATGAAAGCAGAGGAAATATAGAATTAATTTAAAGAGTTATAGAAGATGAAGAAGAAGAAGAAGAAAAATATGTTTTATTATTGCACAAAGTTTCACAAAATTCACAGAGTAATCACATCAATGAACGTGTGACAAATAAAAATAAATAAGCGTTATCAGAATCTTAGTCACCTTAGTTATAAACTGTACGCGTTTTCTATCGTTGAATAGTAGGCCTAATTAAAAAGAGCCTAAATTCCATAGCAAAATGGAACATAGTATATACCATAGAGCTTTAGAACTTATTTTAACGTCTGTTTTCGCACAAGAATTATAATGTCCGAGAGCCTACAGTGGTGGTTTGAACCCATGGGCTCTTGTTGATTTTCAATGCGTGCTACTAACTTAGCTAAAGGCTGATTTATAATTGTAATATTGTATTTATTAAAAAGATGTAGAATGTAAAATTGGTAGGCATATGACGCCTTTCAAAGACTACAACATATTTGGAAAAGCGATAGAATTGAAGAAAAAAATTTATTCAACCATTGTTCAGTCCGTCTTGATGTATACGCGTGAAACCCGAGAAAGTGCTAATAAAATAAAACACAAAATTAACTGCTTTTAATAAAGAAGTCTCAGAAGAAACCTAAAAATTCATTATTGGAAGCACATCAAAAATGAAACAGTAAGCCAGTAAGCAGTACTTGAAAAGGTTTGGAGAAAGAAAATTAGATGAAATAGTTGCGGAAAGAAGTGTAGGCTAAGGTTTTTGGGTCACGTATTAAGAACGCCTGATGATAGATATGCAAAGACTGCAATGAATTGGAAGCAAAGTCAAGGTAAAAGGAAAAGAGGAAGACCAAGAATTACTTAGTTCAGCACTATCAACAAAGATTTGAAAACTTTGAACATTTCATGAGAAGATTCTGTGAGGGTTGCGGAAGACATAAAAGAATGGAGGAATGTTGTCGCCCTATATTCTCTTTAAATCAGAACGCAAGGAACTGATGATGATGATAAAGAATATTATAGTATAAAAGTTTACAGTGAACTTTCACTAAATTCATAATTTCATACGATTGCCTTCTAAAAGTACATTAGTGCTAACGAATGTTCATGAAACCTTGCAAGAGCATTGGATAATTATATTTGATATAAGCCTGAAAGATATAATATAAGAGATAATCCACCTGTTGTTTACAGCGATATCTGCTTTTTTATGTTATCATTGACTCTAACTCTAAGATATCATCAGCCTTGTTTACAAAAGAAACTTATATTAAATTAGAGTAATTAAATTTTTATCTATAATTCTCTTTAAGCACATTGATTGGACTGGACTATAGATGATAATGACACTGTAATTAAATCCTTGGAAAAGAAATTTCGAGACCTTGATGAATTCTTTCTTTAATTATATAATGTGTTATTATTCTTATTTCGCATGATACCTTCCTAGTGTAGTTTCACAATGCATATAACTGATACAAGTGGAGCTTAAGCTTCAAGATTAATTTACGATAGAGGATTCTACTTTTATTCGAAATTCTTTTAGTAATGTAAAGTAGGTAATCCGTTTTAGCGTTGCAGTTAATCTTAACTGGCAATTATAGGTTATAACGAATATCCCCTCAAAATATTAAGCGGATTATACTGGCTCTTTAAAAGACATTGCGCCAAAAAATAGAAAATTATTATGAAAATTAACATGTCTATTAGCGCACGCCAATTGCGCTAATAATGACATGCTAATAACAATTGCGCTAATAATGACATGCTAATAACAATTGCGCTAATAATAATGATAGCTTTATTTTTAAGCCCAAAATCAAAATCATAAACCAAAATCAAAATCAACACAGACAACTGTCACTGTTCAATTCAAATGAAAGTTAATAGGATTCAATCTAAATTTGCAAATACATTAAGCTGAGTGAACATAAAGCTAAATTTTAAAGCACACGCGCCATCAGAGATAAAACCCTATCGAGCTGACCACCGCAAATTGCATTACCAACATTTTTTATTTTTAGGTTATTTAAAATTAAATTTCATTGAATTTTTAATGTCAGTGACAAAGCTCAGGATTTGAACCCCGCACCTACTGATCCGCGATCGAGTATCTTACCGACTTCGCAATTGGCTCCAGCAAGTAACAACGTTTACAAATAAAAATTACACAAATTACAAAAATGAAATTGTTTTACCAAATATGACCTTTTTAGCAGCTAAAAACAAATTTTGCCAATTTAGACCTTAAAACTGTAGATTTGGGTCAAGATTCGAAGTGCGAACTAAATTTTGAAAGGCACTACAATACCGCTTTTAAGAAATAAAAATATTCCTGAATTTTCTTTGAAATTTCAGACTTTAAAATCTAAAGTAAACATCATAGCCTGTACGCTTTGCCTTATTCTCAGTATGTCTGAAGCTCAGAAACAAAATTAATATGTCACGAAAATTAGGTCTGTTAAACCGTTGAAAATAACAGACGTCATATTATCTGACTCAAATTTCAAGATATTTAGTTGAGTTCGTAACGGGTCATTTGCATGTTAAACATAAGACGTTGCCCGTTAAAACAATTCCAATCTCTCTCTCTCTCTCTCTCTCTCTCTCTCTCTCTGTTTCTGTCTCTCGTTCTCTCTCTCTCTCTCTCTCACTCTTTTAAATATTCTGATTCTGACAAGTAGCAAGTCCAAGGTAAAATAAATATCCCCACTCACATGGAGCTTTTAAAGCTCCATATAGAACACACCGTCGATCAACCAGCAAAATATCTTCACAAGAAATGTGCTTTATTCGCTCCTTAATTTAGCCTATTGCTTAAGAATATTATGGCTTCTGAGATATATTCCCATTGTCTTCTTCAACAAATCCCATATAGAGTAAGCATAAAGTACCTCTTGCAATGAAAACGTTAGGTTAAACATAAAGGCAACAGATAAGCATAAATGTAAATAACATCAACCAGACTATTATTTGTTTAGATTTAGTATGAAAATATGATAAATTTATCGATCAATAACAATATTTTATTAAATGCAGTAATTTTGATTATCAGTATAATGTCCTACATGAAATGTATAGTTGTTTAGGTCTATTTTGACTACAATGTATTAGTCAACACTGACTACATGCAGCTATTATATTTCACAACTTATAATTTAACAACTTCAGAAGACTCATTAATCTTCATATTGACAGTTAATAAGGTTAAAATTTTGTTTCTGCGACTTACAGTTTAAAAGTAAACAGATATCATGCAGTAGCATACAAAACTCTATGCTATATAAGTAGCATCATTGTTCAGCATACAGTTTTTATTCTTATAAAGACTGCAACGTCAAATTTAAATTATTACTAATTGCATAGGATACATACTTGCAGCGAGATGAAAGAAATGACTTCTCTGGAATTCATAAAATTTTTAATTAAGCCTATTTTCAATCGTTGTACAACTTTATTGTTACTTGCACCTGTACTGAATTTATTAAGGATACTTACGAAAGTTTTTATTACAGATGCCGTACACGATAGGATTGCAGCAGCTGGCGACAAAAGCGAGTATAGTGGCAACAGTGTTGATGTAGACGAAGTTATTTCTTTGTTGTAAGGATGGTAACTCTTTCTTTGAAAGAAAAATCTCCTCTGTACGTAGAGACCAAATCTCGCAGATGTGGTACGGTAAGTGACAAACTGTATAGCACACATGATGGAGAATTATTACTGCATGGGCCCTTAGCTAGAGCAGGGCGTGATCGTTGGGTTGTATTTTTTCTACCACAGATTTTAACTTTAACTTTTTAGCTAATAGCTAACCCTAACCCTAGCCTAAACTCTATACCTAGCCCTAAACGGTGACGCGAGCGGCAATCGAACGTCAGGATCTATAGCCTAACACGGTAGCCATTAGACTACTGCAGCTTTCGATCGGCTATGGCTTAATAGAACGATTTAATGGATAGAGCATGAAATCTGTCTATGCATGTAAATGCGTTGCGTTCTAGCTAATCAAAAAGCTCTAGATTTACTTCTAGGCATTAAAGAACTACAAGCAGGCCTACAGGCCGGGATAAACCTATCATCCCATCATTAAATCATTGGTCCCAGATAATGGTTAGGCATCGTCCAAATTGCACAGAGCGATAGGAACGTCATGAAATTAAAGAAGACTGAATCTGAGATGATGTATGGTGGGTTCGAATCTCGGAGAGCTGATAAAATAAATATAATATCGGACATTCACATGATCGGTGAATAGATAACTAATAAAACAGCCTAATGACTTAAACATTAGATATGTTCTTTCTATCATAATGTGTGCATAATGTTTGTTTAACTCTTAATACGGTCGTTACCTCTCGACAACTATGTAGCGGATCAGTAAGTGAGGGGTTCAAATCCTATACTCGCCGGTCATCGATATCTCTTTCGAGAGATGAAACTGATGCCACATGGCTTTACAGCCTTTTCCTAGCCAAATATCTATTTGAAGAAAGAGAAATGCAGATTTTTCTATATAAAGTTTTCAAACCAATTGTAAATAATGCTCTGATCATAGATTTTTATAATAGTTATTGGCTTATTACAGCCATATCTGATACAACATTGAAATCTTACAGTCAGAAAAGCACGTACAGGTGCCTACCGGTAAACACAGATAAGTATGTCGATACATTAATATGGATCTCCGCAGACATCGCCACCGGCTGGAGCCAGCGTCACTGGCAATGTCGGTAAGATAATCAACCGCGGATCACTATGTTCGGGGTTCAAATCCTGGGCTCGCCCGTCACTGACATCGCTTTCGAGTGAGGAAACTGACGTTAACTTTAGTTTTTTACTCATAAATTTCGTAGCAATCCTTTTAAATCACTTCAAATTATTCAAGAACAAAACCTCTCACATCTGATTACTTGTCAGTTAATTAATTAACTAATTAAATTAGTTAATTCATCATCATCATCATCATCATCATCATCCCTTGAATCCCAGTTAAACCAGGGTCGCTATACGAATAGACTGTCCCAAATCATCTCTCTCCTACACCACACCACCAGCCAATCCCCTATTTGAGACTTTTTCATTCGTTTAAATTAGTTATTTTATTTAATTTAATGAAATTAATTAAATTACATTAAATTAGTTTCTCTTGTCTGACTCACCTGTAAATACAATGACCATGGTGATCAGCTGACGAGTCATCTGAGCTTGACTGCGAGCCCTGGCCAGAGAAGCGCCCGTCAGCTTCCTCTGCAGCAGGGCCGAGCCTCCCTGTCGGACGGGCGCTAGGTCCCCGGGGTCCTGTGAACGACGAAACAAGATGGAGGCTCCCCTGACCTGAGTGGACCTGGTCTCACCGGGTCTCTTCATTCTCTTTAATCTCAGCAGCAGCAGAATGTTGAACGTCGCAATGAGGACGAGCGGTAGGGCAAAGCCTAGTGTTATCTTATATCAATAAATCAAAATTGATTAATTAATTAATAATTCAATCAATCAAGAAATCAATCTAAGAGCGATTAGTCAGTTAATCGATCCATCAATTAATCAATCCATCGTTCATAATATATGCAGGTCAATTAGTCAGTCAATAGATTGACTGACATCTAATGAATCGATAAGTTAATGGCCAAACGTTATCTTAACGAACCGATCAATTCAATGAATAACTCAAAAAATAAGTATTCTATTAATCAATCAATTCCTCCGTCGCATGATGGTTAAATTATTAAATCTTTAAACTAATTCGATAATCATCTCCAATGCATGCAGTGATCAGTAATAACCAAAAACAACCATTTCAATAATCATCCAAATGTTGTGGCAGGCAATTATATTTATTAGTCGGTTCATTTCTCTCTCTCTCTCTCTCTCTTTCTTTCTCTTAATGGACTACCTACTGGCAGGTCCATGGTATATATTGTACCGCCTCCACTCTTCTCTGTCTTCCGCTTTCCTCTTCATGTCCACATATGAGTGGGTCTTTAAATCATCTAACATACGTAACCTCGGCCTGCCTCTGCCTGTTTTTCCTTCCATTCTACCTTCTACTACCCCTTTTAATAGACTCCCCCCCCCCTTAGAACGTATCCTATCAAACCCTTCTTCCTATTTCTTAATACATTTATCAACTGTCTGCCTGTACCAACTCTCTCCAAAACTTTCTTTTTGTAACCTTTTGAGTCCAGCTAATCGCTTCCTTTCTTCTCCAAATCACATTTCAAATGTCTCTTGTTTTCTAATATCTTCCTCCCTTAAGGTCCATGTTTCACATCCAAACAATAGCGTGGTCCAAACCAAAGTTTTCACTGTCTTTATCTTTGTGTCTTTCTTTAGACTTTGTGTTAAAATTACTTTCTTATTACCCAAGGCCACTTTTACTTATGCAATCCTAATGCATATTTAAGTCTCACATTTCCCGTCAGCGGTTATAGTATGACCCAAATATTTGAAACTCTATCTGTTCCAATATCGTATCATTTATTGTGATATTAACTTCACCTTTATTAAGGGACACTCTCATCACTTTGGTCCTTTTGATGTTAATCTTCATGCCATATCTCAATGCCGTATAATTCAGCCTATCCATTATCTTCTGCAACAACAACATCAACAGCAGAATTACAGTGCTACTGTCGTCAGTGACAACATTGAGCACTGTGGTACCAAATCAATCCGATGAGCAGAGTGTGGGGTCCAAAAGCGGTGCGATCCAAAATCCGGGAGTTCGGTCCGAGGAAGGGTACTAGTGCAGTCCAGTCTCGCTACCCGCTACCATTCCTTGGTCATCTGCAAATGGTACATCTTGTAAAAATTTTCCTTCTACTTTTATTCTTTCTTCCATATCTTCCGTAGCTTCCTCCATCATTGCCCCATTGTTTATTTCTATCTTCTTATTAAGCAATATTATTTCATATTGACATTAAAATGGCAAAATAGGACAATAATTACTGTCCATTCAGGCAGACCTTGGATTATTGGACAAAATGTAAAAGAGATAAGGAGGAAGAGTGTTATGGATCTACAATTTTGTAAGGAGGATATAAATAATGACCTCGAATGACAGTCAATACAAATGTGCATGCAATATACCATAGAGAAGCTTGTGGATCAAATTCTCATTTATTGGATCATCTAATTTCAAGTAGCTTAATTAACTGATTGATTAGAGAATCGAAAGATTATTAGGCTACAGGTTAAGCTTTACATTTCAAATTCTTATTAATACATAATATCCTACACTCAATACTAACTAAGGCAAACGCTATGATTTAATGCATGGAATATAAATATTATCGCAAATTGGGCTCAAATATTGCTGCACCTCTTCACATTAAGTCATCATTATAGACGATGAAAGTAATTGCGGCAATAAATCCAAGTCCTGTGTATGGACAAGATAACGCTGAGACAACTAAGCGAGTCAAATGGATTCAAGTCTCGTGGACTCCATTCACGGACTCCTAGAAGATGATACTGATGATTTGAGTGGGACTCTTATTTCTGTAACGAGCCGCAATATCTTAAAGTGCGGATAAAGCGTAGCCTTTTGATCGATGGTGACATTTTATCATTGGAGTGTTTCAATGGATCTTGATAGATGACTATAAATAAGAATTTGCACCTTGGACTTGCCAATTGGAAGAGCAAAGAGCACAAGAGAGACATAGTAATATATTTATCTTGGACTTGCACTGTTTTGATCTCGCTTTCTCTTGTGGTCTCTGCGTACGCAGTCGTCATCGTGTGGTGCTTTGGCGCCTGTTTGTGTAGTGTCTGTAAGAAACGTACCTAACATTGCCTTATGGCGAGGAACCGGACGTTAAATTCTTATTGATTGATTTATTGATTTAGGTTGATTTAATTCGATAAAAAATAGCGGGTATTTTAAAAACTCAGTGTAACTATGTCGTCGTTTAGTCGACCGGAAGAGATGATGAACGAGAGGCAAAATGAACTGACGTGCTAATCACTGCAATCAGGTTGCAAATTTAGAATCAAATTATTTATGATCCAAATCTTGTTAAATAACGACAACTTCGAATCTCTGTCTTATAGGTAGAAGTTCTAATGCACAGTACAGTTTTATTCTTTATTTTCTATGTATTTATACAGAATCTCTCTCTTCAGTGCACTGCCAAGTGACAGGTTCAAGGCACCTATTCATGCTCAAAGTCTGCTTTCTCGCTACATAAGAGCACTCCTTAGATCAACAAGTTAATCCCTTCACAAAGTCTATGCCTTATCCATACCTTATGTAGCCAATAGCTTGGGAAAAGTATGGCTTCTGAGGTGTTTTCACGTTGCCTTCCTCAGATGAATTAATTACTATTTAATCCAGGGGAAAATATTTCATAGTTAGGTGGGTCCCCTCTTGTCATCCTCAGCTCCTGCCTTAGTCGCCTCGTACGTATACGAAGCAGATTGTTTGCGATTGCCCTATTCTGTAGTGGTCCAACCACACCCGATCACAACACGGGAATATATACTCATATTTATACAGAATATATATACATATGTTATACAAGTATATATATATATATATATATATATATATATATATATATATATATATACTTGTATAACATATGTATGATTTACATAATTACTTGTTGCTTAATTACTTCTTACCTACTTATGTGCTTACTTACATTATCTCAATGTCCACCATCTCATTTTTTACCATTTTCGGTAAATTCACTTTTTTAATCAGACGAGGTTTTTCGGTAAATCTACATAATTAGCAGAGCGTCAAAACTACCAATATTAAGTCAGTTAAATGGGAATAAAAACATTAGAAAAAACCACTGACCGATATTGTTGAGACCAGTTGACGATAATGTTGGTCAATATCATATTAAAAACGTTAAACTAAAGACAAGCTGAAATATTTTTTCAAACTGCTTTCAAAATGAAACCTAGAAAAATGAAACTGAAATTGTATGCTATTGATGGAATAAGCATTGCAAAAAATGAAATTTACTCTTATTTCCATTAATTAAATTTATTGGAGATATTTTTCTCTACTAGAGGAGCAAAATATCTTTAGTCGACCTTTGAAGCACGTTTCGATTTTCTTTCCTGACATTATGAGATACAAATATATTAGGCTAAGAATCGCTCCAAATTACAAACTTCTAGATTAATAAATGAAAGCCTAGCAATATAATGGTCCCCTTTCTAGTGCTAAAAAGCTACAGAGAAGAAATTAACGGAGAAATTCATCGTCAGTAAATTGTAATATCGCAGAGCAGAAAATTGCTTGCAAACATTCCCTAATGTGGCATTACATAGTTACAATGAAGTTTTGTCTTTTGCTCTTTTATTATTATTTGTCGAGCTGGAAGTTTGGCATATCGAAGGTGCAGAGTTGAAGATAGAAAGAGAGTAAGAAGAAATAGTAGAGGGACAGAGAGAAATCGAGACAGAGACAGTGAGAGACAGAGAGTAAAACAGGAAGAAAGGAAAGAGGAATGAAAGATTTAGAGAGAGGAGTGAAAAAGAAATAAAAAGAGGATAGAGAAAGAAAACAGTATACATTATCCGCTCTCGAAATTGTGAGACGTTTTGCTATATTCTTGTAAAATATCTTACATATTGCAACAATTGTTAGAAATATATATCTATTTACTCTGTACATATACGCAAAGCGTAATTTTAATTATTAGTGGAATTATCTGATTAACGAATGATTAATCACTAATTCATTTAAAGTAGCGTTATTAGCAAAAATCTGTCTTTGCCAGGTATCCTTATTTACTTTTAAATGCATTTCAACATTATCATAGCGACGTAAGTGGCGGGTTTTTTGCAAAATCTCATTTTTTAAACCGTACCAATTAATGAATATAATTTTATAAAAATGTCACAAATCAGTTAACTAATAACTAATTAACTAAACTAGTTAACTAATAACTAATTAACTAAACTAGTTAACTAATAACTAATTAAATTGCTCATATTATTCCACTTATTTTATTGGTAATTGTATAGGTTAGCTTATCAACTCGGTAATACATTGTGTTATATTCAAGGGTGATTTAAGCGCGTTGGTCGTGGACGTCGCAAACATAGTTAAGAAAGGTTGATCCCGGTTGGTACTTTGATGAATGACCACCTTGGAAGATCGAGCGTTGAGAGGTTTGAACAACAACTCCAGGGTGTTGGAAGGTTATTCTTAACCAGCTCTTAGTGCAACGTAGTTCAGTACATTGTACCTCATATAAACAACGACTACCAAATAATAATGGATGGAAGGAACTAAAACCCTTAAACAACAACTGAAGCAAGAAAACTCTGCAGCAAGTGCGTGTGTAATGTGCGTAAAGAAAATAAAAGAAAGACAAGAAGTTACGGGCTCGACTTCAAAACATCTCTTGCACCATCGTAGTGATGAGAAGATATACTACGCTGAAACTTAGCTTCGTTTTTACTTATTTATTTATCTTATTCGAAAATGATTGGCTTCAATGATTCATTCTTGATCATTATTTATCAGGTTCATATAAATTTATGTTAACCGTGCACTCTTTGAACGCTTATACTACGCAATTACTTGACCCACTTGATTCAGTTTCTTCTTTTCGCACTGAAGCTTACTGTATTTAGTTGTATATACGAATCCATATTAACTTAATTTTCCTGTTTAATTTTTCTAATCATAAATGTCGTTTTTTATTTGAGTTTTCACTCGCCAGTGTCTGACCATTAGACTAGTTCTTAATTTGAAAATTATCAATTGTATGGTTACCATTTCGAAGGCTTAGTATTATAGAAATTTAATTCGGACTTGCGCTAACATTTTAGCTATTACTTATCTTATTACCACTTAGAGCTGCGACTCTTTTACTGTAGCCACTTTAATATTGCTTGCTTAATTATCTAATTGCGGTTATATGTATATTTTTATTTGTACATTAGTGCCGCACTAAATATGTAAACGGTGAATTCAAAGATTTATATTTACGGAACGAACCGAACTAGACGCTTTTAGTGCCAACGAATGTTTTTTATTAGTGAGTATTTCACCGGCCAAGTAAATTGGCTAATCAGCGTCTCATTGTCAGTAATGTAAGAGAGCTTTATGGGATAGATGAAGAAAACGACCGATAGGCAAATGCGGTAAAACAAGTAACATAAAGGAAATTACTGGAAGGATGGAGAGAAGAAGAAGCTGCTGATAGAGCACCCGGATGGGCGACCTTCATTTAACAGTCGAGCTCTATACGCTTTCAGATAATTTACGATTTGAGATTTCTGGTCGACTCCGTAAATCTGCGCCACCGCTCCGTCACGTGACTAAACTCTTACATGGGTCGTTAAGTAATTTTCTTCACGCTTTTTACCTTTGTCTATTTAGCACCAATTAGCAATGAACATTCCACTGAAAATTAGATTAAACTAGTGAAAAAGAATATAAGAGGTGAATGATGAAATAACATTATTTACAATAAAGAGAAGAAATAAATTGCGCCAAAGTTTAGAAATTATTCAAAGAAGAAATAAAATACTTAACGATTTATAAATTATTGAAAGAGCGATAGAGTCTGTTAAACAACTAAAAGTAATATGCATACTAAAGTTATTTAAGTTCAGATAATCCCAAAAGATTGCAAGATAGTAACATACTTTAGTAGAACAACTTTAGAGTAGATTCATTTTAAAACAAACATCATTTAAATAATTCATGTTACAAACTATCCCGCTATATCTCATCTATTGAAATAAGCAATTCATGCTCTAGAGGCACTTATGCATTTAATGCAGTTAATATCTTATAATAAGCATATGCCATATGCTGCATGGCTAAATGGGTGGTGGTATGGTAATAGATAGACTTATTCGTATCTTAATCTAGCCAACGCGATGACGTCACTAAATTTAGAAAATTTCCTGACACCGGTTACATAAGAAACAGATTATCAAACCACGACACAAAGCACCAATACACTACAACACAATGGGCATTAGGCTGCACAAATGTAACTAACTAACAATATTCGTGTAATTAACTAACTTTACACATTTATATAATTAACTTAATATACACATGTAAATGAATTATGTTTCGTCAAGATGAATGCCATTTTGAATGGTACTAGTAACATACTTTAGTAAAATTTGTTGTGACATGTGATGGGGGGACGCCTCTGACATCATCCTTGTATGAGGAAACGGACGCTAAACCTTTATTATTATTGATATAGAAGAGCATTACAACAACTTAAACTATAAAATGCATCTTAACATGTCCCCCAATTCGCTTCTCTTCAATGAAGATTTAAGCGCCTATTTATTTATTCATAACTGTTTTACTCATTGCTTGGGTAGCTGAAAACAGAGAGAGAGAGAGAGAGAAAAAAAAAGAGAGAGAGAGGGAGAGAGAGAATAAAATTTGCTAAATGCCACAAAATGTATTTGAGTATATTGAGAGGCTCGTTGATCTAGTTACAGAAAGGCGACCACGGCAATGAGGCGATCTGTAAGCGACCGAGAGGCGACCATTAAGCGACCACTTTATTGATCTCATTAGTAACACGATGTCACGAGTAGTTTAACGCTTTAAAGTCGGTGTATCGTCTAGTATCTTTCTCTTAAAGAGATTTAGTTTAACTATGTTTCTGACCCCAACGATACCATTGGTACCGTTGAAGGGCCGATTTGTTATTGCATTTGTGCTAATGCAACGTAGGCTAATTTTGCGAAATTTCACATCGGGCGCCTTTGACGGTATCGTGCAATACAGTTCGTTAAACTTATTTTTTTATTTAACTTTTATATTATAATCTACATTTGTATATTAGCTGTAGGCGACAAAAGATATGGATAAGGCATTACTTTTTGTGAAGGGATTAACTTCCTGATCTATGGAGAGTCTCACATTATGATGCGCGAAAGCAGACTATAAAAATGAATATACTGTATACCTTGGACATACCAATAAGAAGAACACTAAAGAAGAGAGAGAGATTGGCACCTTTTAATATTAATAACACACATTAAAGTGAAATGATCAACCATGATATCTATCACTTTTAATACTGCATTTGTATCATATATATAATTCATTTTTGCTCTTATATGCTCTAACAACGGTTTGTTTGTTGACATACAGTTGACGTTTTCGAGTTCTACAATGGCTACTAACTACGAACATAATTTTAACAGCTTATTTCAAATTCCTTACAACTTGCAACTTATGTTTAATTCATTGTCGTCAGTAATATACAGTAAATTGCAGCAGTTTGCGCTATCTATATTTAGTTGGCTTGTAAATGAGGTGCTGTATATATTGATGTTTCTATTCACTGATTTATCTATTAATTCCTACTTTTACTTTTATAATACTATTTATTGATTTATCTAGGCAAATATTTGTAACATTGTTTTCTGCTCGCAAGACGTTTCACTGTGTGCGGATGGCTGCATACTTACTACAATTTTCATTGTTCTTTTCTCGCTTTCTAGAGTGTACATTCGACTAAATACTTGAGATTAATAAATTATCTGAAGAACTAACCTGAGCGTAAATCCATGCAGCTCTGGATATCCTGAATGAACCCCATTTGTATCGACAACTGAAGACACTTTCCATTTTCTCGTGTCGACTGATTTGACTGTAAATTAGGTAGGGGGAACTTGCGGCCAGGCACACAATCCAAATCACACAGCATATAAACACTCCCACCTCCACTCTTCTCCACCTACTCAACTGTGGATAAGTGGCTAGATATCTGTCTATGCTGAGCGCCATTAGGGTGAGAACACTGGAAAACTTATTAGATTCTCTGAAGAGATAGGCCAGCTTGCAGAGGACGTCACCAAATATCCAGTCCTTGCTGTACGTGGAATAGGATATGAGGGGTAAAGTGAGTAAGTAGAGTTCATCTGCAGCAGCGAGGTTTAGAATGTAGTAATTGCTGACTGATTTCTTTCTTATCTTTGCAAATCGAATGTTAACGATGATTACCAATGTGTTACCAACTACGCCAGCAACAAAAATGAAGAGATAGATGAGTAGGACGATCAGACCATAACCATCCTTTCCAGCGTTCACGTGGTTGAAGGAGGTTGAATTGGTACATAGACTGGAGTTGAGAAATAACGAGCAGACATTTGTCTCGTTTGACCATTGAACTCTTGTTGTGTGCAGCATTCCAGACATTTTATGATCTAACGAGAGCCACCTGGGTGATCTAAATTAATTTCTAATGCTCAATTTATCTCTCCATTTCTTCATATTTTCCTGTTTAACTTCATCTTCATATTTCGCTTAATTTCGCATATCACGATTTACAATGGTTTAATTGTGACTCTCTGTGACTTCATGTATTAAACTCAAATGTATTTCTAGAAAACTTCTACTTTAAGTAAATATTGCAGCGCGTAGATAATTATATTAGTTACTAGAAACAATTTATTTTATTAAAATCCTCCGATACTGTTTATTACTGACATAACAAGGAAATGTTTTTCCGAATCCATCAGTTCTTCCCGGTCTGATATTCTAGGCTACAATATTATAATACTCTAGGCTTCTTGAACATATGGCTGACCAAAATTCTGTTTAATTATTACTATAAACAGATCAAAATATTCATATTTAGGTTTAGAAAATTCAAGTCTAACGAAGATCCTGTCAAAACTATACACATACAGGCACACACTTTTATCCAATCTACGATTAGGACAATTAGGCCCAATTTCAGGTTAATTGCCTTTCAAAGCGCATTTATGACTACCGGTTAAATATTTTCGCAGCATTTCATGCATATCAACTTAATATGCATCTCTCGTAAATTTAAAGCTTAAAAGCTAAAACAGAGAAAACAGTTTAATATTAATTACATGACTAAAGTGACGACGAAAGCACTAGATTTGTACCCTGCACCTATTGAGTGGCAGTTAATTTTAAACTGATAAATTCGTAAGTTATCGTGAGTTATAACTGTGATCCTATAACCCCCTAGATCACTCTAGCTATGATTGTATACATATATAAAAACTTACAAAATGCAAAACTAAATATAAATCATATAATACCCTATCCACATTAAAAAAATTATTTTTACATATTTCATAGTCGCACTCTGAGCATATGTCTTCTGGTGAGGTTTTCAGTTATCTACATGTACATGAGTAAAGCCTTGGTATATTATTCAGTAAGGTAAATTTTCGGTTGGTTTTGTCTCAAGTGTGAATACGCTCCATAGTCCAAAATAGAGTTAAATGACCTTTACTAATCCTTTGTATTTAGGATTAGTCATTTAAAATCTTATATAATATTGTATAATCCTTTAATAGCTAGTCAGCCACATTTGTAAGCTTATTGAAAACGAATCTCGGAGATTAGTTAAAAAACGCAACAAGTTATTCTAGTGACTATAACCGTAAAACATCATAGCATTTATTCATTTGTGTTGTTTCGATAATGCATTTATGTGTAAAAATTGTTTTTTCTAATAAATCCATTGATTTGACGCATGAATGAGAGAGAGAGAAAAAAGAATGGGATGAGAAAAAGAATAGAGAGGAGAGAGAGATGTAGAGAGAGAAAGAAAGAGAGAGAGAAAAGAGATAGAGAAAATATATATATATATATATAGATAGAGAGAGAGAGAGATAGTGAGAGGGAGTGCGAGAAAGTGAGCGATGAGAGATAGAGAAGAAATAAAAATGGAAATAGACGAAGTGAAACTAAAATCAACGGCCTGAACGGAACTGCTTGATTCTGCTGAAATTCTGCATATTTTCGCCCAATTAGAAGAAAAATAATAGAAGAGTGAGAGATACAGAAGAATCGCTAATAACTCTAGTGTTCTATCGAGTGGTAGATCCAAGGTTTATATTCCCATTCACTGTCTGCTTTCGCCCTCAATAGAGAGCACTCCATCTATCAACGAGTTAACTGTTCAAAATAAGTCAGAGTGTAGGGAACGTCGGTCAATATTTTCAAGTAGCCTGCTTAATATAATTATATCGTCCCTTTGCTATTCGGAATATCATTAATCTACAAATTAATAAAGTTGATAACGCTAGCTGCCATAATTTTAAGGTTAGTGATCCACAATCTTATATTCTAATGCTTGTGGTACAAATGATCACTTAAGGAAATTGCCATTTCATACTAGATATTAAGATGCTTCTATTTAACATCGAAATTTCAACGTCACAAATGGATGACATCCAGTATTGCACTCAAGCAAGAAAACACGTTGGCACATATGGGCTCTATTCATAATTCACGAATAATTATCCTTATTATTTCCGAACAAGACTAGAACTTCCGTTAAAAACATCTCTTCCAGAAGGTTTTAATCCATGTAAGCTCTAGAAATCCAGTGGTGTTATGCGACCATGGGCGTACTACATTAGTCAAAGTTCATTGCAAATTACCCTAATTATTATTTACCTTTCGTTTTTCTTTCGAACCCTCTGTTGAAGAGAAAGAAAATACGTAAGAAAAATTCAAGAGAGATGCATAGAAATGCAAATAGTTCTCTTGTTTATTATAATGCATAATCACCTATATCCTCATATATATATATATATATATATATATATATATATATATATATATATATATATATATATATATATATGTGTGTGTGTGTGTGTGTGTGTGTGTGTGTATGTGTGTGTGTGTGTGTGTGTGTGTGTAGAATCTTATTTGACAATTTGTGTATTTCTTAATATTCTCCTCTCGAGGTACATGTACATGTTTTACAGAAACATATTAAATTAGTATCAATAAAATACATTAAATAGTGTTCATTAATGTATGTGGGTAGCATATCTGTCAAAGTTCACGTTTATCAAAATAAATTGTACGATATCGTCTAATTCGGATCAAAAAATCAGCTACAGTATCAATTCAGTATCAATTTAGTATCGATTCAGTATAAATTCAGTATCGATTCAGTAACATTACAGCATCAATTCAGTATCAATTCAGTATCAATTTAGTATCAATTCAGTATCAATTCAGTATCAATTCAGTATCAATTCAGTATCAATTCAGTATCAATTCAGTATCAATAAGGTATCAATAAGGTATCAATAAGGTATCAATAAGGTATCAATAAGGTATCAATAAGGTATCAATAAGGTATCAATTTGCTCCTTTAAAGAGAAAGTTTAGATTTACAAGATGATGAAGAAATGTGAGAAACTTGTTATTTGTTTTATTCTCTATCTCTGGTCCTCTACACTTTTATTATTCGGACAATATTGAAAGTACTCAGTTTATATTATAAGAACCTTTCTAAATTACATAATTATATATGCTATTTTGGTTTGTAATATTATTGCTTGACAATGCCTTTTGACAAACTGGACGCTAAATCCTTATTGATTAATTATTGAACAACACGCGATTCAACAATTTTCACTAGATTACATGACATCCAGAAATAACATATCAATTTTAAAATAAATCTTCGCTACTCGCAACCGAAATGGGTTATACATGTATTTTATTAATAGTCAAAAACTTTTAACTCGCTCTTTTAGTCCTACTCTATCAAATGATATGTACGAGATACAAATTCCAATTCATTGCCTGATTTCACGCCAGGCAATGAATATCCGTCTTGGTTTCGTCTAAATCTACCTGGAGAAAATCTGATTTCTGTGTTAGTTTCCATTGCTCTCCACTTTTACTGCTTCTACGCCTCTTATACACTTCTCGGAATTTCGCGCATTATATGATCTTGTGTTATCTTTTTATTTGCGTTTATGTTTTATTTACTCGGCATTTGTTTTCCATAAGATAGATATATAGATAGAAACTTTATTTTATAAGACACAAATCATTCATTGCATATCATGCAAGAAGCGTGAACATAGATATAAAGGCCCAAAAGCTCTTTTATATGCCCGGACGTCATGGCCCGTGCAAATCTTAGATCAAATTAACTTAAGGCGATTTATGACAGTAAACCACTAACGGCCTATATGCAAAATGTACTAAGTTCTTGAAATCTCTAACGTCTATAATTGGAATCCTTAATCAACGATGAACGATAGAATAAGAGGGGTAAGTACTTTGCACTCTTAGTGTTTTCAGAAGATTAGTTAGACCTACGGAAATTACTCCGTGCATGGAACCAAAGCAATAACTTGTCTAATTTTCCTACTGCCTACTTTTTCTTCGTACCAATCTGTCAAATTCTGAGAGTTTATTATCGCATGGCTGAGCCAGTATGAATAAGGAATAAGGTGTGCAAAACCTAACACAAACTTTAATGCTAAAATTGAATTTTATCTGACCTCTGTTTTGTAGAATTAATCAGATTACTACAAAATAACTAGTTATGTAGCACGTGCGGTGTGCGGTGTGTCATGTGTGTAACAACAATACGGAATAAAAATTACAAAATACTTTTTTTTAAATGTTCGTATATAGACTGATGCTAAAAGTCTCACTACTTCCTGAACCAGTTTAATGAAGTTAATTTATATAAATAAACCTTTATTTTAAATATATACATTGACTTTTGTTTTTCATATTAACTTAACTACATATATAGCACACATATAGGCCTCTGCACATATACAAAGCACGTTTAATATTTTTGGACGGTCTTGGATTTTAATAACTTTCGATAATCATTTAGATTTTGTTTTTATTTTGAATTTTTGATTTATTTAGGCTGGTTTCTTTACCATCTACATTTAATTTTCTTTACAAAATTTTATTATTTATAACTATATTATTTTTATTGCATTGTAAGTACATGTATTGTGAGATTGTCCAATTGTGAGGAAAGTACTGCGTTACAAGAATAATGGTCTTCAATAATAACATTATAGGCTACACGTAATATTTACGAAATTGTTTTGTCAATTTTTTATACAAAATTTAAGATACTAGAATATATTTAATAGTTATAATTTTAATAATGATGAAAATAATAATAATAATCATTATCATAATAATAATAATAATAGCCCTAATAATAGTGATAATAATAACTATAATAGTAATGATACCAATAATAAGAAGAACAAAATAAAAAATAACAAGAACGAGAATAAGAAGAATAACAACAACAAGAAGAAGACGAAGAAAAAAGAGTAATAATAATATAAAAGAAGAAGAAAAAAGAAGAAGCTTTAAATACAATTTGAAAATACATTTTTCAAGTTTTTCTGGCGTCAGCTTTTTCTCAGTGAAGTGTATGTTGTAGGGAACGTTTTTCTAATTACTAATTACTATTGACATGCCTAATCCGAGTTGTTACAACTCTTCCTGTTTTCTTAACATTCATCTTGTGTACATTTACAAGCGTGAATTCTTCAAAATCAGAGAGCGCCCAGCGTTTTAAACGATTTACAGTTTCACTTCTTGCACAATTAATAAATCACAAAGCGTAGAATTTTGTAAATCAATAGCAAACTCTAAAGAAGCTTCTACAGTCAGTATATAATTGGAAAAGGGATCTTTTCTGCACTTTCGCTAAAAAGTATCGTCAAGGTTCATATTGGTTGATTTATTGGTTTTTATCTCGATAGAAAGAGGATAAGCTAAGCTCACGAGCTCTGACGGGTTCATGCATCAAATCCCAGAGCGCGCCATTTTTCAGAAAAAAATCGGCTTCTTTGGGCAAGAGTCTGGTTCTACATCATTAACCTTTTAACCACTCACTTCATTCCCTAATATCTATTTTACACATTTGCTCGGTTGTATTTAACGAAGGAAATAGTAAGGTTCGTAGTAACGGGCTGAACGCACATATTTTTGACAGAAAGTTTGCAGAATATTTTATGGAATCGATTTTGATGTATGTCGCTGTGCAGCAATTTCTTCCGTAGATTCGTGTTGGATATAAGCTATGCTCGATTATCTCTAGAATTCACCGTAATACAAATGGCTAACATGACATCGCGCTCAACTTGTTACTGCACAAATTATAGGCCTATACTTTCGGATGTGTCTTAACACTCTACAAAATAGGTGCGGAGGAATACAATGGAAAGATAACTGGATTGATGATTGAGTGATTTGCAATGACATTAAATAAAGATCGAGAGTAAAATAATGCATCATGGCCTCATCCGTGACCGATTAATGACATATCCTCAGATTTATAAGAGAGATGATATAATTAAATTAGCACAATAGTAGCAACATTTAATTACATGTAGGCCTACTGGAGATTCTATAGTACTGTCTAAAGCTGCAAGCGCATTACAACTAAAAAGATACACAATACGTGTTTTTTCTCTATCTTTGTTTTTTAAATAAATAAAATTAAAATAATTTGTAAATTTTTCAGTGAGCAATCATGCATTTTTACCTTTTGCTATAGAACGTAAAATGTAAATAATCTTAAATGTATAATTATGCCTAGCTATTATCATTAATTTTCTTTATTTTGAATTTCTTTATTTCAATTCTTTAATTTCTGCTTTATATTTTCGTTTTAAGTTCACCGTAGTTCACATTTAAATTGTGCTCACTTATTGCATTTACTTGTTTGTTTGCATTGCTTGTGAACTGTACATGGTTGAATGACCCTTTTTGCTGATCTAAATAAATAAATAAACATTTAAGAAATTTCTGATTCTAAAGCGATATTTTCTTTCTATACTGTGCGTCAGAATATTTTTTCTAAGTATGGCCTATTTTTGTCACCTTATCTTTTTTGCAATGGTTTCTAATTTTTGTTAAATAAAATTGATCAATTAAGTGGTACGTGATATATCGTCTTTGTTTTCATTAAGAGCAGTCTAATAAATTATTCTCACCGATGTAGTGTGTACATACTGTTGCACGTAACGTTATTTTAAAGAAACTCTCATAGACTTCCTAGATGTTATTAGCTACAAAAGTTCAGAGAGAACGAACGTAATTAAATAATATTGTATCACATTTCACAACGTAATTTAAACTCAATTTGTTCCTGTCTACTCCAGTAGGCCTACATGTAATTAAATGTTGCTACTATTGTGCTAATTTAATTATAGGCGGCTGACGTGAAACAAGCCTTAAAAAATAAAAACAAACACAACATTTGCTTCATTCATCATCTAGAATAATAAATGATCTTTTATGCTTTAACGAACAGGTATATACATTTCCACTAATTTAAACTTTTAATATAGCAATTTTTGTATGAAAGACTTTCTATCATTAAAACTATCATTATCGTCAAAAATACTGCAAATTTTACATTTTCAAAATGCTGGAAGCCGATGTTAACGTCTGTTTCATCTCTCAAACATGATACTAGTGACGGACGAGTCCAGAATTTAATTCCGCATTTACTGATCTGCTGTCGAATATCTTACTGGCTCCAGTCAATGCACAGAAAATTTATAAAATTAGTGTGCAGAAAAAGAAGAGCTATAATCCTCAACTTAACGACCCTTTCTCTCTCTCTCCCTCTCTCTCTCTCTTAGTGAACTGCTTACTGGCAGGTCCATAGTATATAGCACCTCCACTCTCCTCTGTGTTCCGCTTTCATCTTTCATGTTCACATATAAGTGAATCCTTAAATCATCTAAAGTTCCTATTCTCGGTCTTCCTCTTCCTCTATTTCCTTCCATTGTGCCTTCTATGACCTCTTTTAGTAGCCTTTCTCTCTTAGAATGAGTCCTATCCAGCTCTTATTCCTATTTCTCAAAACATTTATCAACAGTCTACCTGTATCAACTCTCAGCAGAACTTCGTCATTTGTAACCTTTTGAGTCCAGCTAACCCTTTTCATTCTTCTCTATATCAACATTTCCAATGCCTCTAGTTTCATGATATCTTCCTTCCTGGTTTTACTTAATGACATAAACAAGAAAATTAAAGTTTAACTAGTGGAAAAATTACTTATCTTTATGGATACTTGTACTTGAGAGTCGAACGATAAATTAAGTTTCAACTTTGACATGTTCAGTAGCAGCCAAACACTCTGCTTATTTAACTATCTTATAGTATTCTTTTTATATGACTTGAGAAAGATCGAACCACCTTCATTTTGGAGAAGATACGGAGAACTATAAAGCTAGATTTATATTCCAACAGGGAGTGGGAGTGACACACAGCTATGATTAGGCCCTATTGGTTTTTTATAATAAAGAATTTGTTAAAAATAAATAAATCTACAATTGTTAACTATGACTTCAATCAATAATTTATAAAATCTGGAAAAATTATTAATTTATTAATAATTAATTTTAAAAAAGTTAATAAATTAAAAAAATAATTAATTAATAAAAAGTAAAATTTAACTTTATGAAAATCATCTAGATAGTGTAGGCTTTAATCATCGCGTAAGCCACACATTCAGTTATAGCGGAGTCTTGCGTTGTTTTCTTGAAAGAAAATATTTATATTGAAGGGGAGTATCAAGGGTTAATTTTTAGGTGGTGCATCTGAAAGTAGGCCTATGGTGCCCTCCCTCATGTATTAACTAACTCCTCCAGTCAGGACAAGTCTTGTTTTTCTAACAATAAAATATTCGTTAATTAAGCCAAGTCAGCCAGTCGAGGAAGACTTGAAAGGTGCAAGAAAACAAAAATAATATTAGGAAGATTAAAAAACTGCAAAGAAATTCACAGACTGAACTCTACAGGAGAATAACGTAAATGATTAAATGCAGAACATCTGAAACAGGCACTCTTAATGGAATTTAATTTGTCAGGATAAAAGACACAAGAACTTGACAAGTTTAACGTCCATGCTCTCTGGTATCATTGTCTGTCTGCACAATGGCTATGGACACTTCTGGCTTACAAGAAAAGCTGATATATTCGAATGAAAATATAAATGTTATTTACGAATAACACATGAAGTACACATATTTCATTAATAATTTCATTATTTTCTGTTAAAGTCTATTTATAATATTTTACTTTTAATATAATTGTTAATTACTAGGCCTAATTGATTTAAAGCAACGGTACAGGAATAGTGTGAAGAATTCAAGGGCTTATCCAACAGCCGATATTAATTCAGACCACAATCCGGTAATGGCAAAATTATTGCTTCAGTTGAAGAAAAATTTATTTTTTGTATTTTCAGTTGAAGAAAGTTGAAGAAGAAAAGCAGTAAGAGATGGAATTTGAACGGGTTGAACGAGAAAAGAAGTCAGTTTCAGGAAGCAGTGGAAAGAAAAATTAAGGAAATGAGGGACTACGAAAGAGCAGGGGTAAATGAAAGATGATGTCAGCTGAAGGAAACTATTAAAATAGGTGCAAAAGAAGTTTATGGCTTTCTTAAAGCAAATACAGCTAAAAACCTTGGATCACAAGCGAGATGCTAGACAAAATGGATGAAAGGAGGAAATGGAAAAGTATTGACACCAGTAATGGCCGAAGGAAGTACAGAAGCGTAAACAGTGAACTTAGAAGAATTACAGACAAAGCAAAAGATCATTGGTGGAGTGAAAAGTGTGATGATTTTGCATAATATGATAGAAGAGGGAGGTCGGATCTATTACACCAGGAAGTTAGGATATTAACAAGAACCGATAAGAAAAAGAAAGGAGATGCAAAGAACATTAGTGTAATGGGTAAAGATGGGGAATTGAAGACAGAGCTGAAAGAAGTAAAAGAAAGATAGAGAAAATATATAGAGGAATTGTATGATAAGGCTGGGAAACCAGTTCAAGAGGATTTTAAAAGAGAAGAAAATATCATAGAAGACGATAAAAGGGGCCCCGATTTAATGAAGGTGGAAATTTATTCTGCAATTAACAGTATGAAGAAGGGGAAGGCAGCCGGAATAGATGAAATCCCAGCAGAATTCTTGAAAATGTTGGAAGGAGAAACATTCAAAAAGTTAATGGAGGTATGTATGGAAGTGTACAATACAGGCATTTGGCCAGACGACTTTACCAAGTCAGTGATGATTCCAATTCCCAAAAAGCCAATGCTGTGGAGTGTTCGGATTACAGAAAATCAGCTTAATACCTCATGCATCGAAGATCTTATTAAAGATATTAAATAATCGCATTCAGTCGAAAGCAAAGAGATGATACTGAGCAAGACACAATTTGGTTTTAGGAAAGGATGCGGCACAAGAGAAGCAATAGGAGTAATGCGGGTTCTTTGCGAAAGAAGCTTAGAATATGGAAATGACTTTTTTGCTTGCTTTGTAGACTTCGAGAAGGCCTTAGACAGGATTGATTGGATAACGATGATGAATATCTTAAAAAGAATAGGAATTGACTGGAGAGATAGAAAACTAATTTTGAACTTGTACATGAATCAAAGAGAAGTGATCAAAATCCAACAAGAATACTCAGAAGAAGGTGAAATAGGACGTGGAGTAAGACAAGGTTTAGAATTTCGCCGCTGCTGTTTAACATTTACGCTGAGGCAATGATGGAGGAAGCCATGGAAGACTTGGAAGAAGGAATAAAAGTAGGAGGGAATTTGTTACAAGATGTACGATTTGCAGATGACCAAGGAATGGTAGCGGGCAGCGAGATTGGATTGCAGAAAATAATGGATAGGCTGAATGATGCGGCCCTAAGATATGGCATGAAGATTAATATAAAAAGACCAAGGTTATGAGAGTGTCCAATAATAAAGATGAAATTTATATCGCAATAAATGGTACGAAATTGGAACAGGTAAGGAGTTTCAAATATTTGGGTCATACTATAACTGATGGTGGGAAATGTGAGACTGAAATATGCAGTAGGATTGCACAAGCAAAAGCGGCCTTTGGTAGTAGAAAAGAACTATTAAAAAAAGTCTAAAGAAAGACACAAAGATAAAGATAGTGAAAACTTTGGTTTGGACCACGCTTTTATATGGGTGTGAAACACGGACCTTAAGGAAGGAAGATATTAGGAAATTGGAGGCATTGGAAATGTGGATTTGGAGAAGAATGGAAAGGATTAGCTGGATCCAAAAGGTTACAAATGAGGAAATGAGAGAGTTGGCACAGATAGACAGTTGATAAATGTATTAAGAAATAGGAAGAAGAGATGGATAGGACACATCCTAAGGGGGGGAAGGTCTATTAAAAGAGGTCATAGAAGGTAGAATGGAAGGAAAAAGAGGCAGGGGCAGGCCGAGATTAGGCATGTTAGATGATTTAAAGACGCACTCATATGTGGAAATGAAGAGGAAGGCGGAAGACAGAGCAGAGTGGAGGCGTTATGTACCATAGACCTGCCAGTAGGCAGTGCACTAAGAGAGAGAATTGATTTCTTACGATCCTGGGTTTATGAACACTGACTTACATATTATCGGGGCTTAGTAAATGAGAAACATACTAATATATTATGGATAAACATTAGTAATCATGCTTATTTCTGATTAAATATTCAGTGAAGCAGTATTAGGGCCTACTAACACTTGACAAGGAAGTACTTTCTTCAAACTAAATATATTGAAATCGAGTTGAAAAAAAAACTGTAAAATATTTAGATTTAACAATAGGACCTATTAACGCCCCACTAAGCTATAGTAAGCTTCTTAAAGCCTGCTAAATCTTTATATTACTGACATCTAATATCGGGAAACCACTCTATTTTCGCACTTAAACCAGAGGTTGAAGGCCAATCAGTGTTCTAGAAAACCAGCAAAAACATTATTTTTCGATACCGAAAGAGTCTTCAAGTTTTAAATTTTAAAAGGTCGGCGTTTCTAAAAAAGAGAATAGTAGCCTCTAACCTGCATGTAACTAAGTGCCTTAATGTTCTTCATCGTTATGATCTAGTTATTGTTTCGTTTTAAATTGTCACGCTGAAATAAATTACTTTTATAATGATTAATTCGAAGTGTTTAATTGTATTAAATAGCAAATAGATTATATATACTCTCCATCACTCTAATAGTTGCTAAATGTCCAAAATATCTATTCCCACATACTGTTTATAACTAGTTCTGTAACCTCTAGTGTTCACTATAGTGAGAGATCCTTTGGCGGAAAATTTGATTTCAATTTCAGCTATATGTACATGTATTGGCTTACTACCCAAATCACCAATGGGTTGTCTATATTTTAAAAAACGTGGATTTTCAATAGTTATTTTCTTGGAATTCAGCGAATGCATTAATCGTACCTTACGAAATAATATAAGTTTTAAGTTTAAGTCGGCGGCGGGATTAGCGCACTTGGTTTAGTTGCGCGTCAATTATCGAAGTTAAGCTGCATCGACCTCGGTTAGTACTTTGTGGGTGACCACCTTGGAAGACCGAGTGTTGCTAAAAGCTTAGGAAGGAAAAAATCCCAGGATGATGGAAGGTTATTAATAAATCCGCGCCGGCTGCAACTGATGCGCCATCAAAAGGCAACGATTACTAATAACCATGGAGAGGAAGAAGGAAATGGGTCTTAAACAATCTGTGCTTCCTGACCCAGTGTGCCGTTATGTTTATGTTATGTAAGTTTAAGCTTTCTTACAGTACTTTTTAACGTTTAAAAACACTAACGGGAACTTTAAATCATAAGAAAATTAGTTCATTCCTCATCGTTTGTTCAGGTATATTCGTAGTTTGGATGATTTCTTTTCAGTTGAGTACATTGGGTCGGAAGGTAAAATGACTACTTTTACTTAAACTTTACATTTTAAAAGGCTACTTTAGAGCTCCAGAAATCGTTAGTGGCTGTCTAGAGTTTTGTCGAAATGTCAGGTCTAAGATACACATTCCTACTGGAAACCAGCAATTAACCTCGCTTATGAGTAATATATGAATCAAAGCTACGGATTGTTTTTAATATAAAAACTAAGCTTTTTTCGTATCAAAATAAAACTTTTGATGTAATTTTTACATAACTTTTCTCAGCGTCTCCAATAATCAGCTCCTTCATATGAGGCATAGTTTTCTGCTGATTTAATCTCAAATTTTTCTGATCAAAGATGAACAGTACTTGAGGAATATTAGTCTATGTCTAATTTCAGTTAATATAAAATATTCTAAATTCTTCTACATAAAGTTATTTAGGTCTATATAATTTAGGTCTAATATTTTGTATGATTACAATAGATTAAATTTTCTAAACAAGCTATTTAAAGAGGGTGAATTAAATAGAGGGATTGATTTGGATCATTTGGATTATTTAGCGTTTGAGAAATTACAAAGGAAATGTATTATTTTAAACGATGATTCTGTTGCTACTATTAGATTTAAACTGTGGAATTTATTTGAATAAATATTAAATACTGAATCTACATCTAATTTGGTTTAACATATGTGAACTGTTTATTGTATGGTTTACAATACATGTATGTTATCAAATCTGTTAGACTAAATATTTGCATATTGGCCAATTTCTGTCTTTTTATTTTTTAGTTTCGTTTTGTTGTTTGTATATTTGTATCTGCCATATAATGGTGAATAAAAGAATATATTTCGAGATTTCAAAATATACATGTACAATAACGATTGTCACTTACCCATGAAAAAGGAAACGCACGATCGCCATATTTACGTTTTCATACACTAAGATAGCAATTATTTATCATTTACTTTATTTTCTTTACCTATTCGATCTTAAAACTTAATTCCAATTATAATGATTGAGGTTATAAGATCAGAGCTAAGGAGGAATTGGTAATTTAAAATATGCAAGGACTTGTCCTACTTAATAAGCATTATTAAATATTTAGGCTAACCATGAGGCCTAATTAATCAGGTTTAATTTACAATTTAAGCAAAATTTGCATGTAAACTTAAACTTATTAAAATATAATTTTATTGCAGCAACCTTGACTTCTGTATTTTAGCGATTTAAGCGATTATCTCAGTGTGATGCTATTATTTTGCATATTTGATTGTATAGGCCTATTGCATCTTTTAAAATAATAATAATAGTAATAATAATCATAATAATAACAACAATTAGTGAGCTATTAGCGTTCATGACAGCATCGAGCCCTATTGAGACAAATCCAAACTGGTAAGCAAATAGGTCCAAACCAGTGCAAAATCTAAAATCAAGAAAGAGTCCAATGATATCTTACGGTATGTACATTGTACATGTACTACGTAGGCTAATTGCTGTAAATTAATAGAGATGAGATAGAGTTAGAGATGTATAGTGACAGAGATGCGATAGAGATAGATATATAGAGATGTTTATTTTTATTCAATTCAATTCAATTAGAAATCATAAACAGAAATGAAAAATTTAGAGATGTATGGTGATAGAGATGTAATAGAGATAGAAATAGAGGTGCATAGTAATAGAGATATCATTGAGATGGAGATAGAGATAGAGATGAATAGTGATAAAGATGTGATTGAGATAGAAATACAGGTGTAGGCTATAGTGAGGGAGATTGCGGTATAGATAAAGATGTATAGTGATAGGGATGCGTTTGCATGATATACTTTATTAAACATTAAACATTTAATTTTAAGCCCGAATTAAACTAAACTCTCAAAGTTGACTCTTTACGACTGCTATATTAAGACACGTAACCTACCTAGATAAAATGTATACAACAGTTTGACTTGCACTGGAAAATGAATCCACTCTCTTGTACTGAGCAATGATTGCGCAAACTGAGCCAATCGAGTTCTGACTTAGTGATCAACTTCCTTCATGTTACTCAGGAGAAGCAAATATAACTGAATGACCAAAAATAGAACAATAGAGCGGATAGCATGTCGATAGGTTTTTCTTCTGTGTATGCATCGATAGGGGCAGGTTTCAAATCCTTTGCTCGTCCGTCACTGACATGCTTTCGCAACAGGAACATGTTTTGGCTTTAGGTCGTAAAGGAAGAGGTTCAAGAATTTTATGAATTTGACCAATAAAGAGTTTAAACAGACAAAGAAGCTTAAGCGTACTTGGCTCTTTTACAGTTTAAATTAGCACACAGTATCTAGATTTCTTGGTAGTAGCCTATCTTTTGAGTGAAAGTCGCCCTAACATTTCGATTTCAGTGCCCTGTAAAATTATAAAGCATCTAGGAGGCCTTAGGGCAGTCTCTATCTCTTTAGTCTCTATTGTTCTGCCAAGTGGCAGATCCAAATTACATAGTGTAACATAACGCAAAAATGTTAGTTAAAACATGCAGAAGTTAATAGCTGATTGAATATACGTGTATTTATACAATTAAATAATTTAACTGGCAAGAGCCAGTGGCGATGTCGATAAGATATTCGACCGCGGATCAGTATGTGAGAGGTTCAAATCCCGAGCTCGCCTTTCACTGACATCGCTATCGAGTGAGGAAACTGACGTTTATATTAGTTTTTTTACCATACGATTATGTGTATGATTTTAAGAGACATAGCCTCCTTATCGATCATCAGTTTACAGATGCACTGCTCTTGAATTTTCAGCAATAGATCTTTCCGAAGACGACATTCAATTTCCTGCAGGAAAATTAACCTTTTCTAAAGATTTAGCCTCATTCAGAATCGTAGATTCAAAAATGGCAACCATTGTTAATGATTTAATCATGTGGATCAGCTATATTTGTTAGATTTTAAGTACACAAGTTGTCTACTTAATTTCTGTGTACTTTAACCCGTGTTGTGCTCGGGTGTGGTTGGACCACTGCAGAATAGGGCAACCGCAAACAATCTGCCGTGTGTACATAAGAGGCGACTAAAGGCAGGAGCTGAGGATGGCAAGAAGGGACCCATCTCACCATGAAATATTTTCCCCCAGGCTTCAATGGTAATTAATCCACCTAACTGAGGAAGGCAACGGAAAACCACCTCAGAAGCCATATTTTTCCCAATCTTTAGGCTACATAAGGTATGGATAAGGCATAGACTTTGTGAAGGGATTAACTTGTTGATCTAAGGAGTGCTAATATCGAGCACGAAAACAGACTTTGAGTATGAATATGTACCTTGAACCTGCCTCTTGGCAGTGCACTGAAGAGAAGATAGAGAAGTACTCAAGTTTACATTGACTTCTTGAATAAGCCGTTTCATAAATATAATTATATGAAATAAAACAGTTTTTGCTCGGCCTAAGCGAATTTAGCTCATTACCTATCATCAGTTGTTATATTATGATTAGGCTATGTAAACGTTACTCATAAAATGAACCATGTGTGATAAATTGCGAGCATTATAACTGGCTTTTTTCATGGTGAAACATTTCAATATAATTCAACAAGATTTGTTACACACCATATAAGATACCTTAGCTACGCTCAGGCAAGATGTGAGGTTGTAAGACAAATATATGTAGCCTAGTATGGATTCTTTCTTCATCCAGTACAGCAATTCTTCAAGAAAACCTAGATTTTTGACTTACCGTAAAAAAGCAAACACGACTCTTACAGGTTGTGTCTTCTATACGGGAGCGTATTGAATGCCATCCCCTGCTGTGAATGAATTAATCAGACGGATTAGAAGAATAGTATTGTAAATACTATTCTATATATTGAGAAGAAAGGAGTAGCATGAGCCAAACCGTTCATCACAGTTAGTTAGCAAACAAATAAAGTAAAATTTAAAGAAATTGTTAGTAAAACTTAGTCAACAATCGCCTTATCAGTTTTATCTGACATTATCCAAGATGCGAACACACCTATGTAAAATCCATGACTTTGGAAAAGGGCCTTCTAAAGTGAAGATCGGCAAGCTACGCACCATTTCAGAATGACATCAGCAACAAATACTTTTCAGTGCTTTGTACTTTTATTAATTTTAGATTTTGCGCCACCTTTAGACATTTCATTTATAGTATACTTGGATTTCATTCAATATATATACATATATATATATATATATATATATATATATATATATATATATATATATATATACCTTCATTTCACCAAAAGGCAGCAAATCAGTACAAAAGTGACAAACTAACACAATGGTCCACATTACAACACACAAGAGAAAAACAACGAATAAATACATAAATTCATGTGGGGAGCACTATCAATGAACCTAATTGCGTAAATTAATATTACTTATTGTCTTCAGCGTTGACATAAATCTGTCTTTTCTCAACTGATATTTATCTTTTATTCCATGGATGTTAAATATATTCATGCAAAACAGCAAATCATTCATTCTAGATACCTGAAATATTTTAAATAAAGCCTTATTGAAAGTAAATTCTAAGCTCTAAATTTCCGATTTATTTAAATTTAGCGCTTCAAGAGCATGTAACAGACTAGGCACAGCTATTGATTCTATTAATGAATAGTAACATTTATATCAGGCAATTTGCCTAACTTAGAATATAGTGCATTGAAAGCTGCATAGAACTTGCATTTAACATGTGTAAAGGATACCTTAAATCGTCTGCTGCTTTCAATGACTATACAAAGATATATAGCTTCCTTAGCCCAAGCAATTTCACTGTTGTCACTACATAAACGTATATTTGGACAATCAACAAAGAATCTTTTGCCAATTCTAATACAGTACGATTTATTTGTATTAAGTTTCAGATTTATTGCATCAAGCTCAGCACAGCATACCAATACCATACTTTGAAGTTCCGCCACCGTAGGTGCTAAGAGTACTAAATCGTCTGCATACATGAATGAACCATGTGATATATTATTAAGTGTACTTCCGTGTTTGGATTACTTTGAAAGAAGATTGTCCACATAGATACAGAATAATTTAGGTGATAATACACCACCTTGTCTAACACCACATGATATCTTAAGTTCTTCAGATATCGCAATACCCCATCTTACATTCGAAAATAATTTCGAGTACCAATTTATCAAGACGTGTATTATATATAGAGGTACATTTCATTGTAGCAATTTATAAAACAAACAATAGTGATTAACTCGATCAAATGCCTTTGAAATATCTAGGAAGCACAAATTAACTGTGGGAATCATTCTCCACAAAATAATCTATAACATTCCTTACACAAAACATGCATTGGCACATCCAAGATTCTTTTTGAAACCAAACTGCCTATCATTTGAATTGAAATATTTGCCAAACAAAAAGAGTATGCTATGTTTAAAGACTTTGGAAATTATTGGACTCAAGGTTATTCCTCGAAAATTTCCTATTTTTTGCAAACCTTTAATACTAATATCTTTTTGTATAGGAATAAGTATTCCCCTTCCAAACTGGTTCGGTACATATCCTAACCTGGTGATTATATAAAATAGTTTAGACAGAGTGACATATAAATATCGAGCTCGATGTTGTCATTGACGACAGTAGTACTCTAAGTGATTTTGTTAGTGCATAGATTTCTAATTAAACGTAAAGAGATTATAGCTTACAACTTCGTGTCGCATTGTCGTAAAATAAACCGGTTGTCTCACTTTTTCTCTCTCTCTCTCTATTTCTCTCTCTCCCTCTCAGTGCCCCGTCCACTGGCAGGTCCATGATATACAACGCTTCCAACCTTCTTTGTCCTCCGCTTTCTCTTCGTGTCTACATACGAGTGGAACTTTAGATCATCTAGCATTCCTAATCTTAGTCTTCCTTTGCTTCTCCTTCCTTCTATTCTGCCTTGTATGACCTCATTTAATAGACCACCACCACCCCCCACTCAGAATGTGTCCTATATAATTTTTCTTCCTATTTTTTTATTGTATTTATCAACTGTCTATCTGAACCAACTCTCTCAAAAAGTGTTTCATTAGTAACTTTTTGGGTCCAGCTAACCTTTTCCATTCTCTCCATATCCACATTTCCATTTCTTCTAGTTCTCTGACATCTTCCTTCTTTGAAGTCCATTTTTACATCCATATAATACAGTGGTCAATATCAAAGTTGTCACTATCTCTATCTTTGTGGTTCACCGGTTAAATACCACGGTTTTTTGGTTAACCGAGTGAAAGATTAAAAATAAGTAAAAACTGCCCAGACATTCAATATCCTTACTACTACCATCTACATTATAGGCCTAATCCCATACCTTGAATTCTTTGTGAATTGTGTATAATACAGCGTATTTTAAAGAACTATATGGGCTCTAACGATAACTTTAGATAAACTTGAGAATCTTGCAGACTTAATTACTTAACTGCATCCTCAACAACGACGATATATTGAATTTAGATTGTTAGTATTTCGTAAAATTATTCATTGTAATGACATGAAGACAAAAGAGCTAGAAAGAAATTGACTTAATTTTTATTACCTAAATAGCGTGTTAAGCGTGTTAGTAATAATAATAAAGGCCTATATATTTATTATAAGATATTGCTAATTATTTTAGAATATATAGGCCTATTACTAGATTTTATATTCTATGACTTTTAGGCTACTTCCAAGAAATATAATTTTCAATACACCAGCAGGTTTTTGTACAATTAGGTCACTACACAATCTTCCAATTCGATGTGTTGAAGTGCTATCCAACCAAATTCAAAGTTATTATAGAAGGTTTATAATTTTATTTTATCGATAGCATTGACATTCAAGTTCAATATATTTTCAGCTGAAAATTTAAAAAAAAACTCTTGTAAGCTACGTCCTAAAAGACATGTCTATGAAACATCTGCTCCCACTGGTTACATTACAACTAATATGGTTAGTTATGTTATTAATTTAGTTAGACGAGTTACCACTGCAGAATAGGGCAACCGCAAACAATCTGCTGCGTTTACGTAAGAGGCGACTAAGGCATGAGGTGAGGAAGGCAAGAAGGTACCCACCTCGCCATGAAATATTTTCCCCCAAGATTAAATGATAATTAATCCATTTAACTGAGGAAAGCAACGGGAATCCACCTCAGAAGCAATATTTTTCCCAAGCTATGGGAAAATCCAAGCTATAGATCTATAAGAATAGGCCTAAAATTTTACTAGACACAGATGAATGTGGCACTCTAATCTGTCAATCGAGTGAGGATCAAGTAAACGTATTCAACACAATTCTGTAGTATGCAACAAAATTTGTTACCGCTAACAATCCTTTATTCGCTTATGTGCTCAATCTGCCTTTGACATAATATTATGTTTCTGGACAGAGACGATTGAGTGTATACAATTACGACACATTGCCTCCTAATCGATCTTCAGTTTACAGATGCACTGCTATTGAATTTTCAGCAGTAGATCTTTCCAAAGACGACATTCAATTTCTTGCAGGAAAATATATATTTTCTAGAGATTTATAGCTTCATTCAGAATCGCAGAGATCCATAAAAGGCATCCATTGTTAATGATTTAATCATGTGGATCAGCTAGATTTGTTAGATATGTACTACATAAGTTTACAATTATATATATATATATATATATATATATATATATATATATATATATATATATATATATATATATATATATATATTCTTTTATTCACCATTATATGGTAGACACAAATATACAAACAAACAAAGCGAAACTAAAAATAAACGAAAAAAGACAAAAATTAGCCGATATGCATAAATTTAGTCTAACAGATTTGATAGCATACATGTACTGTAAACCATATAATAAACAGTTCCACGTACTAATCAAAATTAGATGTAGATTCCGTAGTTAACATTTTTTCAAAGAAGATCCACAGTTTAAATCTTATAGTAGCAACAGAATCATCATTTAAAATATTATATTTCCTTTGTAATTTCTCAAACGCTAAGTAATCTAAATGATCCAAATCAATCCCTCTATTTAATTCACCGTCTTTAACTAGCTTATTTAAAAAATTCAATCTATTGTAATCATACAAAATATTTAGAGGCAAGAAACCGAAATAGTATTGTAACCACATTATTACTGCTTTGTCTGTTGTATGAAAGATCTTTGTAAAGACACTATCATATGCATTGTGCTAAAACTCCTTAACTCTGTCTCTCGCAAGGTTGCTGCAGGTGTGCCATAGAGCAATGCTGACACTGCATGACTATTGATCAATTTAAGAATAACATATTCAGCTGCCTTTGTTCCTAACCTTCCTAAAATTGTGTTAACGGCTCTAAAGAATTTTCCTTTAGCTTCATCCCATTGGCATTTAAAATACTTCGCTTTACAGATAGTAACTCCTAAGTATTGAATAAAATCAACCCAATTAATATTTACTCCTTGAATGCTTAACGGAGAGCACACATATTTGCACCTTAGACCTATCCTTAAACAGTGGCATTTGGATGTATTTATTGGCAGATCTAAATCAATAAAGACATTATTACATATATTAAACATCATCTGCAAATCAGTGACAGATATACTGATTAGAATCAAATCGTCAGCATACATGAAGCTATTCAGACATTTATAATTGACAAAACATCCTAATTTAGATTCCTCCAACGCATTCAACAAGTTATCTACATATAACGTAAATAATATGGGAGATAGAACTCCTCCTTGTTTGACGCCAGATACTAAAGGTACGCAGTTAGACATGCAGTTTTCCCATTTAACAGTGGTTGAGTTTTTGGAAAACCAATTTTCCAACACATCTAAGATACATCTATTTAAACCTTTATTTTGTAGCATGCATAAAATCCCATATCCACTGCACTTATCGAAAGCTTTTCTTAGATCGATTACTCCAATATTAACGGTGGTATTCCTTTTAGTGAAATAATTAATAACTTTTCTAAGTTTATGCACAGCGTTAATACACCCAACTTTCTGTTTAAAACCGAACTGCCTAGCAGAGGTTTCAAAATTGACATACTTAATAATACAGTACTCAAAAATTTTAGATATTATTGGGCATATAGTTATACCCCGATAATCATCCGTGGATAATTTTCTTTTGTAACCCTTAAATTTAGGTATTGGCGTAGTAACACCAGCACCGAAAGCATCTGGAACCTTACCCAGTTTCAATATTAAATTAAAGAGATTTTTTAGAGTTATAATTAGAGACGGATGGGCGTAAGCGATATGCTCAATTGTTAAACCGTCTGCCCCCGGGGCTTTATTTGTTTTAATTCTGTCAATTGCATTGTCAATCATTCCTACTTCAATGCCGCATATATTATCTGAATTTACAGGCATTTCTTTTTTACTAAAGTAAATATCTCGAAACGTTTGGTGTTTTTCCATCGAGTTTGGAGTACAGGCTTTTTTAAAACTACTGGCTAGAACATTAGCAATCTCAATATCCTTATTAAATCCGTCAATAGCAATATTACATTGATTGTTTTTTTGCTTCGGAAAATAACCTTTCCAACTTCTCCAAAATTTTAAACTACTTGAGGTAAGCAAATTAGATTGTAGTTCTTCTGATACTTTGTTTTTGTATATATATATATACTGTGTTTTTTATAACTGATGCCCCACATTATTTTTACAACAAAGTCCTAAATGACCGATGTTCTTGAAATTTACCTACTTGACCAGCAGCCAATTCTACCAAACATAGAGAAACTTAGTTTGAATATCTTTAATAAATTTCCAGAACAGGATTATGGGCGTGTAACATGCAGCGTAAAATTATCTCTATAAAATTATAGCCTACGCGTAACATAAAATTTCGGCTAATGTTATTTTGAAGACGAATAATTTCCTTTCAAAACGACGTAAAATGCGTACTGCTATGTAGGCTTACTTAATTGACAAAGTTAGTGAACTTTTAATACATGATGATAGTAGGAGACACTGTGGATAATGTAAGCGAGATGTTGAAAAACGCGAAAGAGGCATTGAAAAGTAAAGGACTGAGGGTGAATAAGTAAAAATTTAGCATTTGGAGAGTAGATAGAAGGGTGCGATGATAAACGGAGATAGAGTAAAAAGTCAGGGGGTGGAGCTAAGAAAGGTAGCAGAATTTAAGTATTTGGGGTCTGTAATAGAGGATAATGTTGGAAAAGGAGGTTACTAGTAGGATTCAGGCTGGGTGGGCAAAGTGGAAGGAAGCTAGTGGAGTGCAGTGAGTTAGGCAAATACAAATAAGACTGAAAGGCAAATTTTATTGTTTTGTGGTAAGGCCAGTAATGGTCGATGTATGGTTCGGAATATTGCGCACTAAAAAGGGAACAATTACAGAGTTTGCATGTGGCAGAAATGAGAATGTTATGTCTAATGTGTATAAAAACTAGGAAGGACAGAATGGAAAATGAATATGTGAGGATGAATTTGAATGTTGAGGGGATCGGGGATAGGTTGGCTCACTCGAGATTGAGATGGTATGGGCATATTATGAGAAAGGCAGATAAGGATGCAGCAAAGAGAGTTTGAAGGGAAAAGCTGGATGTTAAGCTAGAGGGATGTAGACCACAATTGACGTGGGATGCGGTAATTAAGAAGGACTTAAAAAATAGGGAATTTGCTGTTGATATGGTGTGGGACAGAGAAGACTGGAGAAAGACTATTCGTATCCCAACCCTGGTTAAACTGGGATTTAAGGGAAGATGATGATGAAGATAACAAAACATTATTGTGCTGCTGTTCAAATATAGTTCACACTTGGAATCTTGACCCAAATACATAGATTTAGATATAGGTTGGCAACTTTGTTTTTAGATTTTAAATATGTTAAATCTTCACTTTTAAGCATTCGTTCTATAATTGGCGGTGGTCAGTTCGGTAGAGTTTTATCTCTGATGGCGGTGGGTTTTTAAATTGGCGTTATGTTCACTCAGCGTAATTTATAGTAAATTCAGAATGATTCCTATTTACCTTTCATTTGAATAAAATAATACGATAACATTTGTAACTGCGTCTAATTGTATACAAAAAATCATACGTAAATTAATAAGTTGAAGTAAATAAATAAGTAAATAAATAAATAAAGTAATAAAGTAAATAAATAATAAAGTAATAATAAGTAATAATAATAATAATAATAAGTAATAATAAGTAATAAAGTAATAAAGTAAATAAATAAATAAAGTAAATAAATAAGTTAAATAATAAATAAATAAGTAAATTAATTATTAATAATTAATAATAGCATACGTAAATTAATTTTTTGAATGTTTCTAACAGTACGAACGGCACTGAATACATATATTTTTATTCTTCCCGAATCGATCATCGCTCTCAAACTTTTGCAATAAATTTCGTCAGTAATATTATTTCATAGCCTACTGGTATATATCCTATATGCAGATATATGTAGACATTCAATACTTGAAGTCACAATGAAGTAAGTAAAAGTAAACACGCATTATAGTGAATAATCAACTATCTTGATATCTATCACTTTTAAAACCACATGTTTATTCCTTTAGGCAATTTAGACCATTTTCCGTATAACCAGTCCAGTGAATGTCCGAGATTTTACTCTCAGATCAGCGCGACCGGGATTCGAACCCACGAGGATTCAAATCACCTTAGGATTTGTCATTTAAAACTTCATGACGTTACCCCTACGCTATTTAGACATTCTAATATATCAATTAAAATATTAGAATAATATATCAATGAAGTGCAAATATATCAATCAGTCAGATCCCTATTTAATGGCCAATCTTCATTGACTACAATTTATATTCTTCATCAGTTCTCTAATTCACTTTTGCATTGTGGACATTTAAAATGTTTCTTGTGTTTAAGCCAGCCTTATACCTGAAATAGTTTTCCAAATATTTTTTGCTAAGCTTAAGGTTCTTTTTAGTTTACGTTTGCCCCATAGCTTATTGCTCATAGCTATCACGAAAAAACAGTGGTTCAAGTGGAAATTGAGAGTAATAGTGGAACAATCAGAATTTTTCAGGCATTACCAAAATGACTGAGAATTTTTGTAACTCCTTTTTAGGCGTCCTAGTATCTAATATGGGCACCTAGTAAGCGTAGAGTGAGAGCTAGTGGAAATGAGGAGTTTCCCTCAGTACTCCTCCTCCTCCAACTTTAACCACTAAGAATTAAGATTCTTCGAAAGGTAAGATTCATTTAATTAAAAATTAAGATTATTGGTTGACTTGCTTTAGTTGTTGTTATTCTTCATCTGCAATATTGAGTGTGGCATGCCTGATCAATATGTAGAAAACTGTCAGTAGTGGCCCATCTGTAGTCTAAATAAAGATTTATAGATATATTTGTGAAAATAAATTTAATTCTCTTCTATCTCAGCGATGCTACCTATTTGGTAAGTTACCTATTTCTCTTTTAAACCTTATCCTGTTTATTAGTAGAATTGTTAGGGTTTTTAATTGCTTTATGTTAAATTTATTGTATGTTATTGGTTGAGCTATTAAGAAAACACCAAACAAAGAAGAGTGGTGGGGGAAGTCAGCTTTGATAATGGAAGGTGGATACATAGTGTAGGGTGGTGTGTAGGTGTTTAACATATTAAGTGATGTAGTGTTTAGGTGGTTAACATTTTAAGTGATGTAGTGAGTAAATGTTTAACATTTTAACATTAATGATTGTATCGAGCGTCATTCAGTGCGGAATTTTTGTTTAATCGTAAAGTATGTTAATTATGGACTATCCGTGATATTTCTAAATATTATGCACTGTGAGATACTTTGTTGTACATGTACAACAAACTATCTTTCTAACTAAAGGAATTCTCAGTCCTGTTTTGGATATTGAGACCTGGGTCTTCCCAATTAAACGTTTTCTGACATTTTGGCTAATGCAACAAGGTTCCTAGTGATGGTGGACTAAGCGTAAGTCTTCAATTATTATATTTAGATAGATCAACATATCAAGGTTTATATAATTTATTTTCATTATTTGTGTATGTTAAAGTATGAAATTACGACTGGATTGGTTTTGCAGTCTTTATGACTTCCCGAACTAGTAATAAAATTAAGTTTATTATTGCTACATGCTACTTTTAACCGTGATAGTGCAAACTTTTTGGGCTTCCATTTCGCTACCTGTAGTTGGGTCACCTGGTTGCGGGCCTAGGAAATTACGAACCTTCTAAAATTATAGGCATTTAGAACTCGTACTAAAAATGGCTACAAAATTGAATGAGAGTGATTGACAATTCCCGCTACATTACTAAATGTGGTATTACAGTAGAGTTAAGCTAAAACTGTGCCACTCTATCAGGAAGTATCATGCATCATGACGTGGGCATGCTTCAATTCACCAATATGTACTAAAACTATTAATTGGTTAGAAATCTCTATCTGGAAGAAGTGTGTGTATTACTTAATTTACTTTTAAATTCAGATCAAAATCTCGACATTTGGAAAATCTCAAAAATCACAATTGGCTATTTATTTTTCTAGCAATTTTATACAAAATGTGTTATTGCATTGTTGCCATGTTGTCTTGCATTTGTCGCCCATGCTTTTGTGCATGGGCGTGCCAAAATGACAACAATTTTGGCGTAATTAAGACTAATTAATTATAAATTAATTGTAAATTAATTGTAAGACTGCCCGTATTTGCTGTATAGACTAATATAGTAATACCTAGTACTGCTCTCTGTGGATAATGGATCATTCTATTTCTTAATTAAATACTTTATGAATATGTGGGATGAAGGAAAACTACAGTAACAGAGTCTTATTTGTGAGTTAACTTAGTTAGTCTAATCTGGGTTGGTTTTTTTGTTTAAGTGCTATTTTGTCAATTTAAAAAAAATTTTACTTTTCAAAATTAGTAAGAAAGCCTCGTGGTGCAGAGGTAGAGAGCTCGCCTCTTGAACGAGAGGTCGACTGCAGAGCAACGTGAGTGTCTCTCTTCCAAGGTGCGAATAAAAACCTAATCGTGTACAGCTGGTAGTGTCAGGCTGATGGATAGCGGACTTTAATCTTTCATTTCCTATCTAGTGCCCTCCGTGTCGATTTCGAATAGGGACAAATGAGTAGTTTTCACAGATTTAAAGTTAAAGTTTAAAAAAGTTACAAAGTTAAAGTTTAAAGTTACACTTACCACGGTCTATGAGAGTTGCTGTTGTAAGAACAACAGCGCCTCCATTATTTTTGCTTTTTTTAATTAAAGGCTAGTTTTGTTTTTCTCTCTACTGAAACATGTTTTTGTTTATAGTTACGGTATCTTTCCAATATATCCCTATAATTGTACCCAGTTATTTAGAGTGGCATCATAAGAATACTAAAAACAATATATAGCAACTCACTTTTCTTATTATCGCAGTAATATACACTGAATATATCTGCACTTTACGATTAGGAAATCACTTTAGAGTTTAGATAAACACAATTGCTTATAATTCTATCACTTATATGCTACTTGAGAAGCCTGTAGTATTTTAGTTAAGCTACATGGTAGATGAGTGTGTTTGAATTTGTTCTTCTACTCAGTGATTCTGTTGAGATAAGTAATGTGAAAGAGCACTTTAACATTGGCTTAAGAAGTTGCTGGCTAGATTTAGAGCTTCAGTTTAAATTCAGTGGGTTATTGAGTAGTGTTGTTAACCATTGGACAAGTTGATTTGAGTTTTAAGCACTATGCTCTAAGCAATTTGCTTAAAACTTTTGTCTGTTTACTTTTAATTAAGTCTTTACTACTCAAAAGGTTAACCCATTAGGAAATTTTCTATAAAAACATGTACATGTAGGTGATATGGGTGATATTATACATGTAGCTGTATCTCGTTGTAATTTGTACCTGTATTTATTAAATACTAATAATATTTCAGAAAACAGGAATAGAATAGTAATTAAAGCTTGATGATATTTGAAAAATAGATCAATTTTGTCTGGAGATAAGCATGTTGATTAATTAAAAATTGCATTGCATGAGGCTTACATTAATTAAGTCATGTATTGATTGGAGCCTGGCATTGGAGTGAAGTCTTGATTTAAGTGTTGAGGTTATTTCTTAATTGCACAATTGAATTCTGTAGCTGATCTGTCACTGATGATGCATCCAGCCAATGAGCTGACATCAAACAGTAAGTTATCACTGTGTTTGTTTTCATTTCTATCTAGGTTTGTTGAACGAGAATGATAATAGTATTATGTTTTTAAAGTGATTCACATAATGAAGTAGCAATTTAAAAATACTGACAATGCTTCCTGCCACACCTTTATCTCATAGTAACCTATACTTTTAGCTGTTAACGTAAAGTATTCATGATTTTATCCAAATTTATGGTGTTTTTGTCAGAATTTATGCTTTTTGGTGTGTTTCTCTGTGTGTGTAAAACAATATCGGTTGAAGTTTTAACCATTTGAATAGTTGTTCCTTTAGTTTTTTTGTAAGTAAAGATATTTTTAATACAAAGCAGATAGCAAAGAAACAGGGAAGACCTAAAAGAACCGAAAGAACGGCAGGAAGAAAACCTGGTGGAATTAGCATTTATCTGAGAACAGAAGGAGGAAAAGTATGAATATAAAATAAATGGCGAAAGGATGGAGTTTTATCGAGGAACATCATAGATTTGGCTGGAAGCAGCCCTAGGATGATCATATGCTATGATTACAAGACTTCTGTAGGAGGTGTCTTAAGACTAATATCTAACTTATTGAATATTGGACTGTCATTTTGCCACACTGTGCATTATGTGCAGATATATTTTTGCTATGCCTATATATATGTATGTGTCGTGTGTGTGTGCTTGTGAGCACGTAAGTGTGAGCGAGTAGTTGTTTGAGCTTAATGTAGTGTTTGTCTGTTACAACCGGCGCAGTGGCTGCATTACACGCCATGATGGTTTCTAATAATATTATTTATTATTGAGATATGAGAACCTTTGTTCAAGGATCAAGCGCTGTGTCTTGCTTAATCTAATGTATAAATAAGGTTTTTATTACTCAACCATTATCTCGTTTAGAGGGCGACTAAAGCGGATACTGCAGTGATCGGTAGTCCACTCAAATTAAAGCCTCTGCTATATTTTATATAGCTGGTTAAGTTAGGGTACATATCCTTACTCACATACTGCTTTTCACGCTCCGAAAAGGAGCACACCATCGATTAACGGCATAATCCATTCACAAATAACTATGTTATCTACACCTTAATGTAGCCTATCATCATCATCATCTTCCCTTAAATCCCAGTTTAACCAGGGTCGGGATACAAATAGACTTTCTGCAGTCCTCCCTGTCCCACACCATATCATCAGTCAATCTCCTATTTTTCATGTCCTTCTTAATAATGTCGCCTATAGTTTGGGAATAATATGGTTTCTGAGGTTGTTTCCCGTTGCCTTCCTCAGAGTCTGTATATAGTGAGCTTCAATTGGTGCTGATCCAAGCCTCATCATTAAGTCTGCAATCTAAGTTTAAATAAGCCTGACAGACTTTGGCGATATAAGTTAATGCCATCTCAATGAATGCTTCATACCGCTTGAAGGCTATGGAAATTATTTAGATTTTTTCCAAATTTTTGTTTAATACTTCTAATCGTTGTACTTCTTGCTGTTCAGGTGTTGATATTCACTAATTTGTTCTTGGGGGTCTAATCCCACTGATTTCGACCCTTTTAATAACTCAATGATATCATCGCATGACTGATGTTGAAGACTTCAAGTTTTCACTGTCACTATTGTCATCATTAATCGTGTCATAGTCGACCATCGCTCAGGCTGTCTCTGTTTGGTGTTGTTATTTTCTGTTAGATACTAATGATAAATAAGCCTCCCAACGAGAGAGATGTATAGTAGAGATGGGAACCGAACCGAACCCTAAAATCTAGAATTTTGACAGAACCGAACTGGAACCCAGACGCTGACTGAACCGAACCCGAACCCAGACTTCGTCCAAACCGAACTGAACCAAACTCTTGTAGTTCCTTTCTTCTTCATCAGCCTGATATTAAATAAAGATAGTAAAAACAATACAAATATATATTAGTTTTTGCATTTACATGTCTTACAGTATCTAACAGCATATATTCAGGTAAGGATGGTTCCGACACAAATTTTAAAATGGTAGCGGTACAAAGGAATGGTAGCGGAAGCGAGACGGGCCTACAGAAGATAATAGATAGTCTGAATGATACGGCATTGAAATGTGGAATGAAGATTATCATCAAAGAGACAAACGTGATGAGAGTATTCCATACAAATCTGAAAATGCTTGACTCAATCTAGGTGTATTTGTTCTTGTTAAATTCAAATTATAGTATTTTTTCTAATTTTAGTGTGCTACCTTAATATTTTTGCAGCCAGATTTACAAATAATTATGACATTCTATATGTGTTAAAACTATATGGAGTAAATAATTTTGCACCATAGCAATGCAATTATTTCATAACTATTTTCATAACTTCATCATTGGTCTGAGAGTTTCAAATTTGAAACCCTAAGGTAAATTATGAAGCTTATAAAGTACTGGTCAATTGATAGCAAACGGTGTATATTATGATCAATTTTCTATGGAAGTACACGTGTTTACCAAATCATCTTTATTTGACATTTTTATGTTACTAAATTGCACTTTGTGTATGAAATATTGGATCAAATTTTAGCTAAGACATTTCCACTTAATTATGAACATATCTAATATATAGGCCTATAGTGACAAAAAAATTTAAAAAATTGATGAAGCATTCTGTTTGCTCGGTATAATCAAGGAGAATATTTCAGACACAATAACGAAGCTATATATCTATATTATGAATATTTGTTGGTCAACTTGCAATATGTTAAGAAATGTACAGGAATAAATACCACTTCTCTCCTTTTTTCATTGTCATATTTTTACCCAGGTGAAAAAATGTGGCAGCTATTGTGACTTAATGAATTTTTAAGCATATTTACTATTAACCATTTTAAACATGTTTGTCATAAACATGATTATTATAAGTAAAGTTAAACAATTGCAATATTATCCATACCAAACCATTTCGAACTCGAATCGAACTCTTGCGAGTTGGAAAGCAAGCCGAACCCGAACCGAACCCTTGTTAGAACCGAACCCGAACCGAACTTTCATTTTCAACGAACCGAACCAGAACTCTGGAAATTCATAAAATTCCCATTTCCAAGTCTACAGCGTTAGATAGGTATAATTAGAGATTAGTGGTCTGAGACAATGCCTGATGACAAGCGATTAGAGGCTTGACGGCTTTCCAGATCGATAGCAGCCTAATAAGATTCTGCTCTTCTTTACGAGTGAATACTGTAAGCTATAAGCTATATTTATTTTATTGTATGGCTTATAGCTTACAGTTACTGCTTATAATTATTATATTAGTATTTTTTATATGTATTTTATTGCTATTTTTTTCGATAGAAGCTATATTTTCCCTATTTATAGGCTACATAAGTTGTTGATAAGACATAACCCTTTGAGAATGGATTAACTTGCTGATTTTCTTTTGTTCTAAATAATAATACAAGTCTTCTTGCAGAACAGGCACACTCTGATTGAGCACAGCTTTTCTTATCAGCGGACTCGTAGTCAGAAACATGGATCTTATTTAACATTTAATTCATCTTTTAAAACGATATCATATCATTCGTCATTGCGTCACTATCAGCTTCTTACAGAATCCGATGCACACACTCACACACACGTCGTCGTGAAGGTTATAAATCAATTGCTGTCCCACCGTTGTTGCTTCCTACTATTGAGTTTAGCTTAATACAAGCGACGATGCTACCTCGTCGAGAAGGCGATGTCTTTGTGCCAGTTGACGGCGGGGTGGGGGGTGGAGTGGGAGGGGGCTCTGGAAGAAGCTCTCAGGGCTTCCCATGGGAGTGGCGTCCGTACGAGAGAGGCAGTGTTCTGGGGAGGGGGGTAGTGAGAGCTGGCCAGGAGATATGGTCGGGTAATAGTCCCTAGAATTGCTTAACGTTTCGTGCCGGGATGACTTCCGGGAAGCAATTGCTGCTTCTGCTGTCCGCCAGTGGACCACCGCTCTAATACTATCTAATAACGACTGGTCCTGTTAGGCACGTGACACGGTCCCGTGTTGTTAATGGACCACCGCTCTAATGCTATCTAATAACGACTGGTCCTGTTAGGCACCTGACACGGTCCCGTGTTATTAAAAGACCACCGCTCTAATGCTATCTAATAACGACTAGTCCTGTTAAGCAAGTGACAAGGTCCCGTGTTGTTTATGGACCACCGCTCTAATGCTATCTAATAACGACTAGCCCTGTTAAGCATATGACTCGGTCCCATGATGGGGTGATGAGCAAGAGGCCACAGGTTTGAATTTAATCCCAGCCTCTCTTGGATTTTCTGATATATATGGTACGGACGTTAAATTAGGCGGCTTTTCATTGTTTTAATACATGCAACTAAAGATCTTGTAAATTTTATATCAAAGAATCTTATCAGTTATTATTTTGTAGCTATGTCGAAGGAGGGGGGGGGGGCTGTTCTCTGTTATTTTATACTAGTTACCTATTATTTTGCATCAACTTAGGAGCGAACCAGTACTGTGCTCTGTTATTGCCAATGCTACTTACTTACCCGTTATTTTGCACAAACTCAGAACGAACCCCGAGTCTTCGGCTTCAAAGTCAGTGTCCTATCGCTATGCGCTTTTACTTAAACCCAACACGTTACTTAAATTCCTCTGTTGGTTCTAATGATCGCTCTTTCTCGTGGTGCTCCCCCATTGTTTGCATGCTGATCGAGAGTTGTTGAATGCTGCAGAGCTGACTTTCTGTCGTTCTTGTCTCTGTCGGTAGTTTTTAATGCAATAGATATAATGATTGTCACTATCGGCGAGATGTGAGAGCGAGCATTGTGGGTTTGTTAATCGCTGCCAGTAGAACGGCTGCTTTGTATTACGTTGTATCGACTGCAATGTTAATATTGGTGAGTAGGATAATATGGTGGGGATGTTAAGCGGCCATCTTTAGTCGGGTGTTCGGCGAAATCTGTGTGCACCACCGCTGCCTAAGTGATATCAGTGACCGCTTCTGAAAAAGAATGAGAAATACTTTGAGTAAAATTTGTCTTTTAGAAACAAATTAGAATTCAAATGCATGTATATCGAATAATACAATGTGCTTTAAATTTTCTTTGTTAACTAACGAAATTGTTATTTTAAATTTGCTAAAATTAATATAATAATAATTAGAAATTAATAACAGAGTGTGTTAATAGTTTAGTTTTACACAATAAGCTTAGAAAGTAAACAGTTTAACAGTGCAGATTGAAGTGCACTTTAGGAGGGTGATATCTGTCCAACGGCGATGAAATTAAATGATTTCACGATGAGGACCAAAGTATGCAAATATCGACCTGTTTCGCTCTATGTTATTGCCATAAACGACGATATATAAATGTTAATCATTGCTCGGAAAAGCTGTGTCTCTTTTGATTCTAGATATTAAAGGGCTCGACTAGGCAAAAAGGTAGGATACTACCAGTGACTAGAGCCCAGGAGTTTGTTTTAGTGTTTAATGTTAAGATTGTGAGTAAATATTCAACTGACTGAGATTGTGTGTGTGTGTGTGTGTAATGTTTTGGGTACGTGCCTGTTAGTAAGTAGACTATGATTTGTTCAATATGTATTTGCCCGAACGTAAACGATTTCTTGCTATTTATTGCTCGACACATGTATTTATTTATGCATTTTATATTTATGCAATTATGCTCGTGTGACAGTTAACACTAATTTTGCTCATATCTGCCTTTTATGCTTTACTGGGTTTGTAGTCCGACTTCGCCACCGGTTGGAGCCAGTGGCGAAGTCGGTAAGACACTCGACCGCGGATCAGTATGTGCGGGTTCAAATCCTGGGCTCGCCCGTCACTGACATCGCTTTCGAGTGAGGAAACTGACGTTAACCTTAGCTTTACCAGCTTTTAAGTGTTTGTAATGCCCAATGATTTCTAATTGGTTATTGTTGTGCAGATGTAATAAACGTGTAAGTTGTGCTGCTTTGTGTAATTATGTGTGTAATTAATTATAAGTGATTTTATAAATACATTATATCATTATTTTTTATTTATTTGTGTAGCGACTAGTTTGTTATCGTGAGTAATTTGTGAGCGTATTCCTTGTTTACGTATCAAAGTGTAGAGGTACTGTACATGTAGAGGTATTACCATATTACAATGAACTTGGATTTAGCGCACAATTATTAATGGTTTATGATGCAGTTTCTTTATTCAATTTTGTTTGGCAAATCTTGTGTACTGTCCGATCTATAGTCTAAAGAGGAGAACAGATAGACACTAAATAGAAATATTATGGATTCTTCATAGTGTTTGCCGACTTTTAAACCATTGTTTTATTCTCTAGTTATTTGCAATTAAACATGTCTATAGAATCCTGCATCCGTTTTATCCGTTCTTTCGCCGTTTTACGTGCAATGAAAATGTTGCGTGACATTAAGCAAGTGTTTGTTTAATATTTGGCCTCTTCGGAAGCATCTCCCTGCGCTGATGAACTTGGGCGCTACTAGTAGTATTACATTACGAATAAAGCGTTTAAGACTGTGTGATCAGTTGGTACGATGCTTGGCCAGTAATCTCAAATCAGACGACAAACGGTTTACTACTACAGAGCGCCTGCAGTTGCTTGAGAAGTCCGATTCCATTAAGTATGGATTAGTGGACTCTATGTCGCTAGCATTTCTACATCCTCGGATTCTATCTAAAACGGTCTCTCCTGCTGTTGTGATAACGGAAGCTGTGTAGCCGAACTGCTGCTAATACTGACTTATATTTCTCGCTTCTTCCCCTGCTACACCGAGTTTTTGTATATAGAGCACTTTTATTATCTTATGCTTCATAATTATCACAGACGTATTTGACACACTATTTGTTTGGGCAAACTGGATATTTGTTTGGGCAAACTGTTATTTCTCAGGGAGTGACGCCCCTGTCCAGTAAATGTTAGTCGAAGCTGAGGAAGGCATCGGGGGCTCACCTCGTAATAAGCAGAATCCCTCAAGACTAATGGTATATCAAAAGGAATGTTATAGATGATTTATAGACCCACTTGGATGTGGACATGAAGAGGAAAACGAAGATAGAGATGAGTGGAGGCGTTATATGCCATGGACCTGCCAGTAGGCAGTGCACTAAGAGAGAAATTTGACACACTACTGTTCTGAACTCAGCTTCTTTTTATACTTAATTTATCTCATCCTTCTCCATTTTCGTGAGCAGCATTATATTTTAGGATTAAAAAAAATGATGCTAGTTTAATCTGTTGTAGATTTCCTTTACGTGATTAACCAGGCTGTTCTATTGTTTTGCGAGAATGGCTTGTGACATTTGGGCTCTGCATCCTTCATTAAACTTTATTACAATAATGCCATACACCGCTAGCTATTGAGTTTTACTTAGTTATTTGTAGTTATTTAGCTTTATTTAGTGTTAGTTATAGTTTTATAACTTTATTTAGAATTATTTGTAGTTATTTAGTTCCATTTAGTATTAGTATTAGTCATATTCTTTTATTTAGAGTTATTTGTGGTTATTTAGTTTTATTTTATGTTAGTTGTAGTTATAAAGTTTTGTTTAGAGTTATTTGTAGTTATTTAGTTTTATTTAGAGTTGTTTAGTTCTATTTAGTATTAGTATTAGTTATTTAGTTTTACTTATGTAGTGTTATTTGTAGCTATTTAGCTATATTTAGAGCTATGGCGGAGCTACAGCGCGATGTGAGACTCGTAAAGTCGACTGAGTTAGCGGATAATTAGAGATTAGCGGCGGCTCGGTGACAGCGATTAGTGGACGGATGACGATCGTGATCGATGACGCTGTTATGAGGCTGAGCCGTGTGTCGCTTCCAGTTGTTTACTTGATTGTCTTTGTTAGGACGTGATAGACGAGTCTGGTCAGATCTCCATATAATTATGTTCAAATTGATTGACCAATAAATAGACTGGGCACTGCTACTTTAGAGCAGTAAATTCTGAAAGTTGATGTTTGTTATGAAATTCTGGATCTAAATGTTAATGATATCACATATTTAATAAATTATATAACTAATATTCTATAAATATATTGTAATGGACTCGTTAAATAGAGGTTATGTGAGTACTTTGTAAACTTTAATTGTAAAGTTGAAATCAATTAAATGGAAATATATATCTTTTAACCAAGAAGCTAGCTGTAACTCCCCCCATTTTAACCTAATGTTGATGATAAAATTGTTAATTAACATCATTGAATTTTGGGATAAAAGTTGAAAAACGTAATTTAAACTGTCTATCGTCATTTAAGCTGTCGGTTCTTATTGTCCAATAACATTATTAGTAACTTCGCGGACACCTTCACTGACATCGCTTTCGGGTTAGGAAACTGACGTTAACATTAGCTTCACAAGCTTTTTTATTCGTTGTTAAGCCTGTTAATTGACCAGCTAGGATCCGGATGGTGAATCCGTGGCTTTGCTCCCTTCTGCCAAGAGCACCATTGTCTATTCTAACATCTTCGAAGTCGGTAAGATATTCGACCGCGGATCAGTAGGTTCGGGGTTCAAATTCTGGGCTCGCCTGTCACATCGCTTTCGAGTGAGGAAACTGACGTTAACCATAGCTTAACCAGCTCTCTCTCTCTCTCTCTCTCTCTCTCTCTCTCTCTCTCTCTCTCTATATATATATATATATATAATATATATAATATATATATATATATATATATATACATATATATATATATATATATATATATATATATATATATATATATATATATATGTAATAATAATAATAACACATATTATAGTGAAATGATCAACTACGTTGATATCTATCAATTTTAATACCACATGTCAAATCCGTTAGGCAATTTTGTCCATTTTCCGTATAGCCACTCCAGTGAATGTCCGAGATTTTACTCTCAGCTCAGCGCGGCTGGGATTCGAACCCACGAGGGTTCAATTCACCCCAGGGACTGTCATTTGAAACTTCATGACGTTATCTACACCTCTAACCATTGCGCCATTGAGACATGCAATTATTAATTGTATGTATGTATGTATGTATGCGTGGATATATGCGTGTGTGTGTGTGTGTAGCACAGTAGTGAAATAAATTATTTTTTAAATAAAAATTGAATTTTTGGTTTTATGCACAGTTTTTTGAACTTACAGGACTTTATTGGACTTATTACTTAGATTCTGATGGACCTTAAGGAAGGAGGATATTAGGAAACTAGAGGCACTGGAAGTGTGGATTTGGAGAAGAATGGAGAGGATTAGCTGGACTCAGAAGGTAACAAATGAGGTAGTTCTGGAGATAGGTGGCGCAGGTAGACAGTTGATAAATTTATTAAGGAATATGAAGAGATGGATAGGGCACCTTCTAAGGGGGGAAAGTCCATTAAAAGTGGTCATAGAAGGCGGAATGTAAGGAAATAGAGGCAGAAGAGGCAGGTCGAGATTAGGTATGTTAGATGAATTATAGACCCACTCATATGTGGACATGAAGAGGAAAGCGGAAGACAGAGTGAAGGCGTTATATACCGTGGACCTGCCGGTAGGCAGTGCACTAAGAGAGAAAGAGAGAGCTTTGGATACCAAACATTAGTCACTAGACTTTACAAATTATTAAATTAAATTGAATAAAATAATTATTCTGTTGTAGCAAATTGAGGCGACTTTCTGGGGCCGATTATACGGTGACATCGTCGAGACGAACTTTATTATAAGAGACTTTGGTTCACTCGTGAGGTGGATAATTAATAAATTATTAGGATAATTCTTTGGATTAATCGAGACAGTCTTGTAGAACAGTAGAACTTTTGATCATGGATAACACACAGGCTCAGATTCAAGTTGGACCGAGTCATCAGGTATGTAATCTGTTATACTCAACTATTGTAAATCTTATAATATCTTTACAATTAATTAACTTCTAGTGCTTTGTTCTGGTATCTTTTATGCTAATCAAAGAAATTCTTTTATAAGGTGTATACTCTCATAGTGAATCATTTGCTCTTTGTTTATCTACGCGCACTGCTTAATTGAGCTGTTCTAGGTTCGTTCTAAACAGAAGTAAATATTTATTGTAACTGTTAATGTTTTTTATGATTTCGAACCAAAGTTTATAAGCAATAACAAGCTTAAATGAAAATCAGTAGATCAAGTGTGTGTAAATCTCAGACCATATGTCTCTATAAATATCAATATCTCTATGTCAATTTATTGCTCGAAAACGATCGTTTTACTTGCGTTATAGTTTTTAGCAGACTTGAACAATGCACACGTGGCAGTTGACTGTGTGGGACTAAGCGCGAAGTTCTATTTATTGTAGTCCAGTTTACTGTAAACTGAAGAAACTTAATTTAACTTACGAATTCTTGTTAGATTGAGCTAGTCCGCAAGCAATACGGTTTATAAGCTTACTCAATTTGGAAGGTGATCTTTGTATGGATCCATCTGTCTAATGTGTGTAGCTTTTGTTCATCTCCGGATTGTACTCTCAAAACTATAGCACAAGGACTGAAGCAACAGGCACCGAAACTCAGTGGTCATATTTAGATGTAATTTGTGAGAAACAAAAGAAAAAAACTGAAAGCTCAATGTAATGTAGACAGACTAGTGAAGGAAGCAGCTCTGTAGAGCTCGGTTGTCTTTGATGGAATATCTGCTATCTCTTGCCTTATTCCACAGAGTATTTCCAACACTCTGTCCGTCCATGTCAGATTAAGTGAGTTAGTTGACGTTCTGCCTCTAAATCAATAAGGGCATGAATGAGAGAGAGAGAGAGAGATAGAGAGAGAGAGAGATAAAGAGATAGAGAGAGAGGGTGAGATAGGGAGAGATATGGTGTTCCAGTCACGTACGATTTCTGTGTGGTTTGAATTGCCCACTGGCTGGTCTCTGACTGGCAACCTCTGACGATGAAACTGTCGCTAAAATTCCTTTTAGGTTAAACTCTGCTTATTTGCACTTAAATTTACTGTAAATATGCTTGGATTTTAACTTAATTATTTTATCTAGTAATATTGCGTAGGTGAAAGTTTATCTAGTAATATTACTTAGTTGAAAGTTAAAGTCTGAGATAATTATTATATAATGCATATTCTATTGTTTGTTAATACCAGTTTCTTTACATCATCCTGAAATGTAAATCCTGTAACTTTCACGTTGTTCACTGTAATCTAATTATTAGGCGGGAGGCACTTAACGATGTCATGAACTCTGTAGAAAATTCTATAAAATGGATTTCTACTCCACTCATCCATCACTTTCAGTATTCCACCAGGACGCTGGAAGCACACGTGACGCACGCACGTTTTTGTCCAATACATTCAAGTCTGGACTGTTATTGCTTTTTCCTAAGTATTTCTCCAGCATAACACCACTGAGGCTATGATCTCGGCTGACCTCTTGACCCTTAGCTGACCCTGTCGTGACCCGGAGGCTGACCTGCTGCTAAGCGAGAGTGAGAGGGTCAAAGAGGGCGCTGCTTGTGTCTCTGGTTCCAGCTCAAAGGCTGATGATATATTCCTTGCTTCTGCTACTATTGCATTGTGTTTAACGTCGCTTTTCTCGCGTTTGACATGCTAAAAGATGTATTTAAATTTTCGTTGCATATTAAATTTGTTAGTTCTTTTCTACTCCTAATTACATGTCAGTTGCGAGAAGAGTATGATGAGCCACGATTATAAGCGCGATGCTGGTTTTGGATCCGCCCCTGCTGGTAATGTGTTCGAGCTACGTCTTCGCTTTCTAAAAACAACAGTTTAAGTGCTACTGTCGCCAATGACAATGTTAAGCACTATGGATCCAAAGCCAAACCGACGAACAGACAACAAATACTGAGACATGCATTAAATCTTCGAAAGTCTATAGCATGATAGCAGTATTACGAGTATTATAGCATAACTGCCGATATATATTGTAGGTATTAAGGCAAACGTTAAATTTTCAGCAAAGGAAAGATTGAAAGGGAAATCTTTATGTTGAATGCCGTGTTAGATATAGCGGAATCTGATTCCATTGCTTGTTAGCAGCTCGCTTGAACTGAAAACTGTTCAAGCGAAAACAATAGAGTCTCGTAAACGTATCGGTTGTGTTTGTTGACCAAATACTATTTCTCTGCATATGATTTCACATAGCAACTCATGTCTGCCTGTGCTGTTATTGTTTCTACGTATCGTTGTTGTTAAAGAGCTATACATGTAGTGCGATAGGACCGCTGATGCTATCGGTTAAGCTAAATCAGATCTGAAGTTCAACGTAATGATTAATTAACATTTAAAAAAATGTCTGACATGTTGTTAAAATGCTGTAGACATTATTCCACGGCTGTAAATGATACGTTACTTAAAGAACTCTCTAATACTCATCGAACTTTAAATTATCAACTGTTAAATCTAACATTTACATAAAATTGGTGTTAGCTTACTTGCTAAAAGCTCTGACTATCATCAATCTGTAAATATTCTATACGTCAGTTCACAGCTAGTGGATACTCGTGCAATGTACTTCTGTCAGTAAAAGTTTTTCTAAAAACTTTTAAAACTTTTAAAAAGTTTTTCTAAAAACTCTTTCGATCAGCTAGTTGTTTCAATCGTACGTGAAAGTACTTACCAAATTGTAGTCCAGTGGCTGTCTTTACCCAAGTCTTAGTCCTATCTTTCCCTAAGAAGCTAAGCTTTCAATAGGATTTTAGTTCAAGCTACTCGCTGAGAGGCTAAGTCTCAAAACTGTAACATTTACTGTTATTCTGCGTACATGATTTTGTTTCTCATCTATAGTGTTTTATGAATGCCTTGCATAAAGCTTCAATGCTTCTTAGGACTTTCTTTGAAGATATAAATCTTAGTTTGGACTGTGTGGCAGTGTTTCCGCAGCTTTAGATTTATTTCACGTGTTACTAATTACCCGCTAGTTACTTGTTGATTGTCGAATCACAACTGACTTCTAGTGCTAGTGATGGATACTGACTGGAGCTTATCTATCGAGTCTGTTACTGGTTATGAACATTGCGTAGCTGGTAGTTACAAATTGTTTGCGCAATAGGCAACTCTGCATCATCATCATCATCATTATCATCGCCTCCCTTGAATCCCAGTTAAACCAGGGTCGGGATACAAATAGACTGTCTCAAATCCTCTCTGTCCTACACTACACCACCAGCCAATCTCCTATTTGAGACTTTTCCATTAGTTTAAATTTTTGTAGCAATTTCTGGAGCCTAGGCGCTCACCAACCGAATGCCCTTTCAGACGTTGGCATGGATCTTAGTGCTTTAGTCGCCTTCTACGACACGTGTCACAGGTTTTGGTCAATTCTTCGCAACCTGGACACAACACGGTGAATCGCCAACTCTGCGTGAATAATCCTCCAAATCCACGTAGTACGTGTGTGTGTACGTTCTGTAGCATAAGCTTATCTATCCAACCATCTGGTTTAATAAGGTTCACGGCTTAAATTCGTCCACATTGATATCATTTAATTTTAGATTAAGTTGTTGTACTATTTAGCCTTGTGACTTCTAGTGCGATTGATAATCCTACTGGATTATCATAACAATTCCCAGTGTTGTGTCCGGTTAGTTTGACGAATTAACCAACCGGCGACTGCGTATGTTAGAAGGCGACTAAAGCATTAAAATCCAAACCAACGTCAGAAAGGGCATTCGGTTGGTAAGCGCCTAGGCTTTTGAAATTGCTACAAAATTTTCCAAAACGAATGGAAAACTATGGGATTTACTGATGCCTTGATATGGTATGGGTCAGAGAGGAGTGGAGATGGTCTATTCTTATCCTACTTAAGTGGAAGATGATGATGACGACTGTAGATTTCTCGTCTTGGTTCGTAAGTTACATTTATTTGAATAGAGCTTTCCTGCCATTAATACAGACTACTGGTGTGCAAAAACGTGATGTGTGTGATTATAAATCGTTGTGCTGTCAATCTCATTATTGCTATAATTCTTTTTAAAAGACCGTAGACTCTAAAGGACACTGGATTAAAAATTACATGGTAAAAATTAAAATAAAATGTGACAAATATTCAGCCAGCTGTGACACAAGCAGATTCTTGTATACTGTACAAAAGTGTACATGTAAATGCCGTTCAATCGTCAAATGTTGATTGAACTAATTTCTGGACATTGACCTTTAATTAGTTCTATATTTTTAAAATAAATGATTCTGATTAGCCAGTTGCAGTATGTATGATGTATTGGACGGCGGAACTTGAAACTCATTACATCTATTCGAACACAGTTCCATTTAAATTTAAATCAAGTTTAAATTCTTTTTTAAACAAGGTTTCTGATGGGATGGGGCAAGGTATTATGGGCTAGGAAACGGTCGTTGACTGCATTCTGCTAGTATTCTGTTTAACGGTATCGAATCAGTTTCAACTAACTGTATCACTGTGTAGTAGAGTGATACAGTTAGATAGGTCTAGTTTGTGTAGTACTGTTTGCTAATAACTGTATCCACTCTGTTGTACTATTCGTAGGCTAAGCTGCCTCCGTACATGCCCGACGTGAGACCAGAGGACATGCCTGAGTCGTGCGAGGCTCATGAGACTCTCGTGTGGAAGCCTGACTGTATCGTCGATGGGGATCTCCTCATGTTCCTCAGAGCTGCCCGGTATATATTCGCTTATTTGAACGACAAAACGAACGTTAAACCTATGTTAAATAATATTACTAATGTTATCATCATCATCTTCCATTGAATCTCAGTTCAACCAGAGTCGGAACACGAATAGACTGTCTCAAATCCTCTCTGTCCTACATCACATCAGCAGTAAATATTACTAATGTTATCGCTGTACTATAATTATTAAGTACTATTAGTTTTGTTATTATTTTGTTAGGATTATTATTATTATTATTATTATTTTTGTTTAAGAAATTATTATTTTAGGATGATTAACTATATTAGAATTATTTTAAAATAATTATTTTTATAGAATTGGACTGTTTTAGGACTGTGTAAATTTGTGTAAAAGTACATCCAAGACAAATACACATAGACATAAACATATACACAAAACACACGTATACACATGTGTATGTGTTTGTTACAAGACAATGACTGTACATAGTGAATTGCTGGTTTATATCGCTGGAGTATGGCAACTTGATTTTGTTTTAGATTATTGAAGTTTTGAAGTATGAAAGAAGTCAGAATAGTTTCTTTGTTTGTTACAGGAGTATGGCAGCATTCGTTGGCTGGTGTGACGGTGGTTCTGTAGATGATGGCTGCGCTGCCGCATCGATGGACGAGACTACTATCACTGCCATGAACATGGTATGTTAATAGTACTCATACTGGCTTAACAGCTTACATCTCTCTCTCTCTTAGTGCACTGACTACTGGCAGGTCTATGGTACATAACGCCTCCACTCTTCTCTGTCTTCCACCTTCCTCTTCATTTCCACATATGATTGCGTCATTTCCACATATGAAAGAAAGCCATAAACTTCTTTTGCACCTATTTTAATAGCCTCCTTTAGCTGACACCATCTTTCATTTACCCCTGTTTTTCCGTAGTCCTGCATTTCCTTAACTTCTCTTCCCACTGCTTCCTGAAACTGACTTCTTTTCTCGTTTAATCCGTTCAAATTCCATCTCTTACTTCTTTTCTTCTCAAGTATTTTCTTCAGCTGAAGCCCTACTTTTGCCATTACTAGATTGTGGTCTGAATTAATATCGGCTGTTGGATAAGCCCTTGAATTCTTCACAGTATTCCTGTACCGTTGCTTTATCATAATGTAATCTATCTGGTATCTTCCCTCGTTTCCGGTGCTTCCTGGTTTCGTCCATGTGTAACGCCTTCTCTTCTTATGTTTTGAACCAAGTGTTGGTAACCACTAATCTCATTCTATTGCAAAAGTCAACCAATTTTTGTCCTCTCTCATTTCTTTTTCCTAGACCATATTTCCCAACTTCATTTATTCCTTCTATTTTTTCGTACATCGCTTCAATTTCCTCATCCTCTGAGGCTGATGTAGGCATGTAGATTTGGATAAACACCAAATCTACTGGATCTGCTTTGATCCGCACTAACATCAGTCTGTCCCTGCAGCTTACATCAATAATGGCTAAATTTTAAATCCTTTGCACTTTTATTATCACTTTGATAACTAAATTTTAAATCCTTTGCATTTTTGTAGTATTGTATTACTTAATTGCACTTATGAGAGTTGACTTGTGCAGATAACGAGTAAAGCAAAGAAAACTGCTGAGATTTAATAAATTGTTTTAAGCTAACAAGGTTGCTTTAAACTTCATTAAGTACATGTGCGTTGAGTTTTCTCTTTGATAGAACATCATAGTGTGAGATTCATAGTGAATCTCTCTAGTGTTCTGCCAGGTGGCAGGTACAATGTACAACATATTCATACTCAGAGTCTGTTTTCTTGCTCCATAAAGATCAACAAGTTAATTTCTTCACACAGACTACGCACTGTTGAATTATAACATTAATTGTCTGTGTTAGTTTCTTCTTTAGGCACTTGCAGTCTGCAGTTACTTTGTTCCCATGTTTGTTTGATCCATTATGACAGTACTGAGAAACTGTTCTTCCCTCTTATCTGGGCTTGATTTTATTCTAGGAGCGTGGACGGTGACGATTGATTGCTTGATTAATTGTCTTATTGATTGATTGCTTAATTAATTGATTTATTAATTGTCCTATTGATTGATTGATTAAACAGCTGCACCAGAACGACTATAACACAGGTCTGGCTCTTCAAGCTCTCGTCAAGGTTGTCAACCCGAAGAGCGTAGACAAGCGCTGGTCAGAGGACGAGGCGGTAAGTCTTGAAATATTTCTTAAAATAGATAAGAAAATCTAGGACTTTAGTTATATACATAATTGACTGTATATCTTAATTAGTGTCAGTTTGTCAATAACTTTTGGCACATTCGGTCTATCATTTGGCCTACGTGTGCTAGGCGAATCAGCTACCGACTGCAATGTTTACTTGCGATTTAAATGACTAGATTATATGCATGCACCACATGTCTTAATTAATTTTTAATATTCACAAAGTATGTGGAGGTTTCAATGATAATCTGCGATTTAAATGAAGATAAGGTTAGATAAAACTGTCTAAAACAGTATAATTCAGTAAACTTCATTGGCATCAAAATGTAGGGTTCTTTCACAAAAACGGAAACAATTTGACTTGTACCGCAGCACGTATTGGCAGGCATTTTGTAGGAAATACGTAGAATTGGACCAGGAATGACAATTCAGAATTTACATTCACAAAAGCCGACATCATATAAAATTTTTTTGAAGAAATGTCTGCATTTCTATATAGATATATACTTTATATCTCTTCAAAGCAAAAAAAGCTTTATTACTTTAAAATTACCTTTAAGACCGGTCATTAGATTATTGTTTTGAAGAAGACTGTATATTATATTCATCTATTTGTGTTAACACTGACTAAACAGATATTTTATTTAACTATTTTACTGCAGAAGCGATTTGTAAGGGGGCTGAAGCAGCATGGAAAGAATTTCCTTAAAATTAGCAGAGAGTTAATACCCAATAGAGATACGGTAAGCTAATTGTTGTCCTATTAGTTTTTAATTTTATGGAGGTAGCTTCGTGCTAGAAGCTATTTACTTGTTTTTAAATAGTCATATTGTAAACGTTGGTAGGATATCGAATCGGATCTTGCCGTTAGCTTTATGTTGTACAAAAATAGTCTGAGCAAGTCTGATGCCGAGGATTGAGGTCTATTCGTATCCCCACCCTAATTAAGCTGGGATTTAAGCGAAGATGATGATGATAATGACTTACTCATATTTTAATGTTTAACGTGTTGAGTTTCGAAGTTAAGATCTCAGTCTCAGGAAGTAGCGCTTCGCATGTAATGAACGTTACAGTCTCATTCATCTCTAATCTTCTCTATCATTGCGTTATTTCATTCTAGCATTACACCACTCGCTGTATGACTGATATTCTAATGTTTCTAGACGTGTACAGTAGTGGCTATATTTGATAATAACAGCTCGTGCGATTGTGTAGCTATGAAATGCTGGAGCAGATTTTGTCGGCCGGCATTGTATATCTCTGTCCGGATAAATATTTATTACAGGCGCTGATAGGGAGTGTTTCTGCGGGGCAGGGTTATAGGTGTTGAGATGTTGCTGATGAAACAAGTCGATAGGCTTCGTGTGTAGGTCCTTGTTCGCTATGTGAAGTAGCAGTGATCTCACTGATATCTCCGTGGAACGAAGAATATGACGTTTAATTCTTACTACATTATCAGACTGGGGAAGGAAACGGGAAACCATCTCAGAAGTCATATTTATTCCCTAGGCAATTGTAGGCAACATTAAGTTGTGGATAAGGCATTGCCTTTTGTGAAGGGCTTAACTTGTTAATCGATGGATTGGTCTTTATGGAGCGTGAAAGCAGCTTGTAACTAGGGATATGTACCTTGGACTAGCCACTTGGTAGAACACTCTGAGATCGAGCGAGAGAGGGAGGTAGATATTATTAGAATTATCGCCATAATGTTCTGATGAGTAGCAGTGTATTATAGACCACGACGTTGACTGATTGATTGACTGACTGAATGAATGAAGGACCTGCTGTAGCTTAGTTTTCAGTTTTAACTCTTTCGTTGGAGTCATTATAAGTAACCAGTCTTGGAGCTCATCAGTAGTTTCCATTTCATCACCTGAATGCCGCGTTAAAATCCACGTCGTATTGCTGATAGTGCTTATGGGAGACAGAAGCGGAATATAATTTAATTATTGTGAGGGTGTCTTCATTTTGTCATGGGGTATTTTGTGGTATGAGACTGAAAGGAGTGAAGAAGGTCCCTTCGTATCCCGACCCTATTTAAACTGAGATTAAAGGAAAATAATGATGACGGTGCCTTCATTTTGTCAATTTTGAGAATAAAATAGGACAGCCGAGTGTTTTATCAAATTCTCAAGCTGTGGTCTTTTTTGTCAATTTGAGTCATGACTCCGTGATAATAGTGAAACTCCCACTATCCTTTTTGAACTAGTGTACTGGACTGGGTACTTAGCGTTTGATATGACTAATATCGGTCTGCAATGAGTCGACGACTCATTTAATATGTAACGTCGCTTTCGGCTCTGTAATAGAGAGATAAGTTACAGAGTCTTTATCCATGTATATCCATGTATATCAGTGGCGTTGTTTTAAGTGTTCATACTATCAGAGAGGGAGGGGGGACGAGGGAGAGAGTTAGGAGAGATAGATATGCTTTATTTCATTACTTTTGATCACAACTCAACAACTTACATATCAATTATAAGGAAAACATTCATGAAAACAGTGAAAAAGCACAAGCAATAGAAAAATAGACATATATTAGGAGTGCTTTTGGCCATCAGTGAATTAATCTTATATCTGTTGCAGTGTGTAGCTGGGATTGTTGTATATGTTTGTACTATCACATTAAGCTTAGTGTATGTAAATTATAACCCTACTGTGGTCCCCGTGTTGTGTCAGAGTTGTTTGAGGAATAGACCAACCAGTGACTGAATAAGTCATAGAAGGCGTATAAAGCTCTAAAATCCTACTTAACGTCAAAAAGGGCATTTTGTTGGTAAACGCTTAGACTCCAGAAATTGCTACAAAAATTTTAATGAATGGAAATAAATAGGGGATTGACTGATGATAGGTGTGAGACAGAGAGGAGTGGAGAAGGTCTATTCCGTATCCCGACCCTGGTTAAACTGGGATTAAAGGGAAGTTGATGATGATTAAGATGATGAAGAAGATATTTTTAAGCTTCACTGATAAACTGCAGATTAATACAGCGCATGAATCAGTTTAATCGTTTCATATTGAACACTTTTACTAATTTGTACAATTACGGTTGAACGGGTTACACTATCCGTTAGGTTTCAGATTGCTGAACTGGTACGAGCCACGTTCTAATCTAATTCTGGAGATGCTTTCCAAACACGGATGTTGTTTTCAGTTTTAAATGAACATTTCTCTTAATATTTCTGACTTGGAGCTCCTAGCGCGCGCATTTATCAGCTCTTTTGACTAATAACGATACATTTCTCTATTTCATAAATGCATTAAAGAGAAAATACATAACTACACTTTGATAGCACAAATTTGTTAACTGTAGTTAATAAGAGTAGGAGTGTAGGATATCATATTAACACACCTATCTCGGAAGTTTTAAGGCTCAAATTGATTCGTACTCTTCTTTCATCTCTCTTCTCTCTCTCTCTCTCTCTCTCTCCTCTGTCTCCTCTCTCTCTCTTTCTCTCTCTCAAGTCTCAATTCCGCTTCGGTTATTTGCTTCACTCACTCTCTCTCCTTCTCACTATCTCTGTCTCTGTCTCTCTCTCTCTCTCTCTCTCTCTCTCTCTCTCTCTCTCTCTCTCTCTCTCTCTCTCTGCGGATATCTTGCTCTATCTGAAGTATGGCCACTGTTTTTCTCGCAGTTTTACCGCCTCAGCCGCTACGAGTCTGTGTAAATCAATATGTCTATGATAAACTAAAGCCGAGCGAAACACGAGTATACCTATACAAAACATACATTCTCAAGCGAGTCTCTAGTGCGAGCCACCGAGGAAGAGAGGTAGTTATGTGAGAGTGGAGGGAGGCTGAGGACGCAATGATAGTGAAGAATACATTTTAGTGGTATTACTGTTTTATTTTTCTTGATAAGTTAATTTAAAATAAAGTAAATATCTTCATGCAGAAGAAAGCCCGGTGGAATGTGTTTTAACGCATGCTAACTGTACGTAATTGAACGAGCTCTTCCATGTTTTTGTTTTTTGATTACGTAGAGTGTTTTGATATAGAAAATCTGATATACTAGAATGTTTGATGGAGAAACGTAATCAAACATTGTCTAGCTAGTTTGCTGGTTTGGCGCATTGCAGAATTATGTGGTTAACATGGTAATACTTAATATTATTGTCGGGTGTTGTAACTGTAGAACCTGTGTAGGCTTTAAGGTGAAATGTAGATCTATGTGAAACTAAGTTTTAAAATAGTTAGTTTTACTAAAATAATAAATGAAGACGTAAGGGTGAATGCTAATTAAAAATTAGATCTTTATGCGGTCAATAATTGGGCATTTGCAATCATTCAAATTGAAGTGAAACTGAAATAGCAAACAGTTGTGTGCCGTACACGGAAAATGGCTTTTGAGCTTGATACGCTTAATTCTGTTACTAATATACCTAGGGTAATTAAGCCATGGCGTAAAACTATATTCGGCAATTCGTCACTTAGATATCGCCATACTGCTTTCATGAGACCATATGTATGTATCTTCATTTCACCAAAAAAATATGTTTTCACATTTAACTTAAAAATAGACAATATAAATAGAGTACGTAGTAGAGAGTGAATGGACAACGAAGTTCAACAAAATGAAGCCTGAGAGATGCGAAACGAAAAAAACAATGAATGAAAGTTAACGCAACGTGAACCCGAAAATCTGTGCGATAAACAAACAAACAAGTAGATAAATATGCAATATTATAGTTGTGAACTATGGTGCTTTTTCGCCTCTATCTTCTTTATTAATTTACTCTTGCACATGTTAATTTATACAATAGCATATTTGTTTTATAATAGCTGAAGTTTAGGAAGTTAGGTGAATGTTCGAGTAGTGGATTACCGGGCATTTTAGTGAACCTGCTGTGTTTGTGTATTGTTTGTATTCGTGTATATGTATGACACATGCTGTATGCTCTACTATATGTATATATGGATGAAAGCAGGAACTTGTGTGCAGCGTAAACACGTTGCTGATGCAAAAATGTGTGTATGAGTGTTGTAGCACTCCTTATGTGTTTATGTGTAACGGAAAAGTGTATCCACATGTTTAGTGTGGATTGAGGAGATGTAGTGAAGCTGAGCGCTGAATGTAAGTGTGGGAAGTGATAAGATAATGTACAGATTGGCGGATGTAGGATGATTGCTACGGACTGCGAGAGATCGGAGAATATTGTGCATCGCTTGTTAATTATCGACCGTGTAGAGACGCGTATGGTATGTATGGTTGAAATGATTATCTACTTAATCATTTACTTAATGCAATAAATATTTAGCTGATGTACAATGAGTCTGTCAACCCATTCGTCAATGAAGATTACCGTTCTGGCAATATCGGCGTATTTGATTTGCACTTATATTCATCCGAAAAAGACATTCTTTCGGCAGTAACAGGTGCGATGTTATATAGATAAAGGATTTCACGTTGTATCTATTACGATATATTAAAATTAACTTAAATCGAAGTAAACCACAAGCTGCTACGGTGTAGTGGTAAGGCGGCAGGCTTTAGAGCGTGACATACTGGTTTCGACTACCACTCGCGTCACTTTTGTCAACATCACTATAAAAAAATTTATGGTTGGGATTAGGTTAGGACCGTAGGGTTAGGGTTCAAGGTAAGTAAATGTGTTAGTACAATCTTATGAATTGTGTATTTAACTGTTACTGGCGAAAGACGGAAGGTCTTTTTCTGACGGATATAAGCGCAAGTCGTATTTGTCTAGTAATTAATTAAACATAAGCATGACAGAAGACGAAACTATTAGCCCAGTTTTACGTCAGTTTCCTCTATCGATTGCTTAATATTGACAAATTGAGCACTGGAGTTGAACCTTGCACCTACTGATACGCTGCCGGACTCCTAACCGTTACGCCACACACTCGCTGGCTCAGCTCAAATCACATAGTGACATTTGTGGATTAGACTATAAATACTTTTGCTCAGCTTATAAATTACTTTACCAACTTTAAGAAAATTCCGGACGTAAATCTTTGTGCTAATATCTAATTTCAATGTGTTATTCAAACCATTTTTAATACTTTCTTCTATCGAAGTAATTAATAGACAGAGACTTATTTGGTTAGGCTGCGCTGTTGGAGTAAATTTGAAAGAGGTCGGTAGTGAGCGAGTGTTAAGTATGGTGTTCACTTTGATCGATTGATTGTCATCATCTGGAGCTCATGCTGTCAGTACGTGCTTCGTACAGCACGCGATCTTTAAACGCTGCATATTGATCGAGCCTGTGTCAGCTGATGTCGCAGCTGTGGGACAGCTGTTGCTGCAGCTGTGTCAGCTGATGTCGCAGCTGTAGGACAGCTGTTACTGTAGCTGTGCCAGCTGAAGACGCAGCTGTGGGACAGCTGTTACGGTAGTTGTATCCGCTGATGTCGCAGCTGTGGAACAGTTGTTACTGTAGCTGTATCCGATAGTGTCGCAGCTGTGGAACAGCTGTTGCTGAAGCTGTGTCAGCTGCTCTCGTAGCTGTAGAACAGCTGTTCCTGTATCTGTGTCAGCTGCTCTCGTAGATGTTGGGCAGCTGTTCCTGTATCTATGTCAGCTGCTCTCGTAGCTGTTGGACAGCTGTTACTGTAGCTATGTCAAATTTCGTAGCAGCTGTAGTCGTGTAAACTATGACGGCAAACAGCCGTGACTTTGATTATAGCCGTGTCACCGTGCGATGAACTGAATGCTGAGCTGAGGATTTTATGGGCTGAGTCGGTAGCATATCGGTGAAAAGTCCTGCTGCGGGCCAGTAGGCGCAGGGTTCGTATCCTGAGCTCACCCACTAGTGTAAGCTTTCGAGACAGGAAAGTAAGGTTAGATAAGTAAAGCAAAAGTATGTTACACTATACACATTTTGCTTTCTATCACTCGACTTCACACATTTGTTTGCGCTTCTATAGCAGCAGCTGAAATTCTAACGTATTATACGATATTAGCGATATGGACACATGACTTACTTGTACTAAAACTTACTGGTTGTTGTGCTGATACTTATACTGCACTCGTATTTTACTAATGCACTCCATTAAATGTCCCAGTACTTAATACTTACACGGGTGATTGTACTGTAATTGTGCTGGTTGCTGTGCTGGTAATGGTACTATTACTTTTAGTGTTTAGTGGCACTCTTGCTGATAATTGTGTGCATAATTGTACTGGTAAATTGGTAATTGCTCCGTTAATTGTACTGTAATTACGCTTATATTGTACGTGTTAGTTCTTGAAACTGGTAATTATGATCGTATTCGTAATGGTACATGCATTTGTACTGGTAATTATATTTTATTTGTACTAGTAATTATGTTGGTACGTGTACTGAAGATTATACTGGTAATTATATTGGCACTGGTACTGAAGATTATACTGGTAAGTATATTGGCACTGGTACTGAAGATTATACTGGTAATTATATTGGCACTGGTACTGCTAATTCGGCATGTATTTGTACTTGAACGTTCACTGATGCTGCTATTAGCACTGGCAGCATTGCTGTTCGGGTGGTGCGAGCTATGGACGGATAGAGAAGGGCAGGAGACGGGGTCCGGGTGGTTGCGAGTGTAATTTTGATGCGGTTTAACGGCGAGTGGATGAAGCGGTGTCTTTGTTCCGGAGTGCTGCAGCCAGGATGTGTGAATAATTGTTAAGTAGAGCACTCCCAACACTGCGCAGACACTAACCATCCGCTATCAGTTATCACTCCAATACAGAGCACTCTAGATTCTACGTCGATTTCTTTACTCGCATGCTGCTTCCATCTGTCGTGAAGAATCGTTCTGTTAATTATTTATCACCGCAAAACAGTTCTGTCAAAATTCAACGTCTCTTTGCTAACTTATATGCTGCGCTGTCCCTTGTTATAAACTATCTTTCAACTAGCAGTGACTTATTACAGTGTTCAGTAAATGTGTAACTTTTTATTGCGCCATAAGTTTATCGACTTATTTGTACTGGCATGCTACTCTAGTTTTATGTACAATCTTATAAATATTATCTAACTATCGCTGCCTCCACTGCCAAACATCCCGTGCATTAGTGAATAAAATCTCTTTAAAAATCTGTTACAGACTTTTAGTAAAATCTTCTTTAGAAAGTTCTTGACATTTTAACCCCAATAGTTCAATTTGTAAGAATCTTGACGAAAATATTGTACATCAGGCGACGAAACGTTTTCATGACGTTGATGAAAAGAATCATTTCATTAAGATGGAGCGCTTGCTATTAAAATGTGACTATGACAGAATTGTACATGAAGTTCTTACTACGGTTTTATTATTCGATTGACCCGTCAAATGGTTATTTCATTGATTTGTAGATTGATTGATTGATTGATCAGTTATCCAATGGACCGATTTATTTGATTGATTGATTGAACAGTCAAACAATCAATCATATAAATCGGTCCATTACGAAATAGAAAGAAAAGAGATAGAAATAATATCGAAAACTTTGCTCATTTAGCATGACTAACGAGGAGTGTATAAAGAAAGTAGTTTCTTTTTCTACCGCTTGGTTCTTTGCTTGGTATGAGTGTACAATTAAGTAAATTACCTGAGCCCTTGTGTTTATTTCCGCCAAAGGCTTCACCGGTGAGCTTTGATAGGCTGAACTTGAGTGCTCACCACTCGAACCTCTCTCCTGTCTGTACGACAATCATTCAACGCCGATTTCTAGTTTTCTCTATTACAGAGCACTGGTGAATAAATGCATACCGGTTTTGCGCACTGTGGGAGTGTGTGTGTGTGCCTGTGAGTGTGTGCTTGTGTGTTTGTCTGATGACTCCAGCGTGACTAGAAACTGATGGCTAGGCTCGTAGGTCTGATGACTCCAGCGTGACTAGAAACTGATGACTAGGCTCGTATGTCTGATGACTCCAGCGTGACTAGAAACTGATGACTAGGCTCGTATGACTGATGACTCCAGCGTGACTAGAAACTGATGACTAGGCTCGTAGGTCTGATGACTCCAGTATGACTAGAAACTGATGACTAGGTTCGTATGTCTGATGACTCCAGCGTGACTAGCAACTGATGACTAGGCTCGTATGACTGATGACTAGACTCTTAAGTCTGACTCCAGTGTGACTAGAAACTGACGACTAGTCTCGTATGTTTGATGACACTAGTGTGACTAGAAACTGATGTAATTATTTGTTATGTTAAAATTTAGCAAGCAATGTGAGATAAGTTGTAAACAAGGCACCATATGTAAACAAGGCACCGAGGTACCAGATGTAAGCAAGGCACCAAGTGTTGTAACAAGGTACCAGATGTAAACAAGGCACGCTAAATCGCTAGAGGTTTCAATGTAAACGAGTGGTATATAAGTCTATAAGATGATGATTTACTACTACTCTCTGTTTGTTTACAGTCTCAGGTGATCGAGTACTACTACCTGTGGAAGAAGACTCCTGCTGCGGCGACCACGAGACCTCACAGGCGACACAGACGACCTCAAGCACAGAAACGTCAAGTCGCCACTCCTACTCAGCCTGCTGGCGAATATGGTTTGACTCTCGCCTATAGACTCTCGCTGCTCTCTATTTCTGTCTAGCTGGTATATCATGTAGAGGTTTATATTATTTTGCAATGTACGATTTATAGCAGGTGAAGAGAGTAAGAGTGTTGTGTTTACTGTGCTATGTAGCAGGTGAAGAGAGTGAGGGTGTTGTGTTTTACTGGTCTATGTAGCAGGTGAAGAGTGTGAGGGTGTTGTATTTTACTGTGCTATGTAGCAGGTGAAGAGAGTGAGCGTGTTGTGTTTTACTGTGCTATGTAGCAGGTGAAGAGTGTGAGGGTGTTGTATTTTACTGTGCTATGTAGCAGGTGAAGAGAGTGAGCATGTTGTGTTTTACTGTGCTATGTAGCAGGTGAAGAGAGTGATGGTGTTGTGTTTTACTGTGCCATGTAGCAGGTGAAGAGAGTGATGGTATTGTGTTTTACTGTGCTATGTAGCAGGTGAAGAGAGTGAAGGTGGTTCAGCCAGTGAAGGAGGCTCGGAAAATGAATCAGATGAAGAAAGCGATCATTCTACAGCAGCTTCCTGCCACAACTGTCGTGCCACGAGTAATTGGCTTAGTTAATTAATAGGCTTATTTGATTTGTCAAATCTCTTCTAATACTATTCTACTGAGTTTTATGTTATTATATGTTCTTGCTGTGTGGGGATCAGGCAATTTCAAATAATCAGTCCACTAGTTTCAACTTCAGTTTTAAATCTGTTTTAATTGGATGGTTCTGTGGACATCATAATATTTGTCTGATAAGGAGTTCGTCGATTCAAATTTCAGTTGGACCTTCTGTGACAATATCCTTCTGATACAGAAGTGGAGGTTAATATATTTTTATGGCTTTTTTTGTAAAATTCTTCACAGAAGTCTTAGTGATCAAATTAGATCTTAAATTTCCCTACTCGTAGTTTTCGATTTTAAGACGTATTTAAAATTCTAATTTAGTTCTGAGAAGAAACTTTCCATATCTGTCGAACTTTGCTATATAGCCGAGGATGACACTACCTACAGGCTTATCAGCCGATTGTGCAAATGGACTAATTGACTGATTGAATGACTGGCAGATAGGCCGACTGACTGACGGACTGATTTACCTTCTGACTGACTGACTGACTGGCAGATAGGCCGACTGACTGACTGACAGACTGACTGACAGACTGACTGATTAACCTTCTGACTGACTGACAGATTGACTGATTAACCTTATGACAGACTGACTGACTGATTAATCTTCAGACTGACTAAGTGACTTATTAGGTGATCTGACTGTTCCTTGAACGATGGACTGTACGTGTAGAGTCGAGTCGGTGGTACAAGGTGGGTAAGGACAAGCAGATCGTGTGCACGGACTGCCACAAGTACGCCGGAGAGCCAGACATGGCCGTGGAGGCCACGCCTGAGGAAGCCGCCGAGCCGCCGCCGTTCATGTTCAGACCCGTCAAAGAAGAAGTCAGTTACGAGGACTTCTCTTCTTCTTATCACTCCAACCTCGTAGTGTTGTTTAGAGTACTGTTGCTTCTTTCTTCATGGCCTTTTGTAGGTTGTAGCCACTAATTTAGATCCAATTTAGTATCCATTAGTTGTTGCCTTGTCAAAGTGTTTCGTTATTTCTTTGAACTTCAGGCTATTTCCACTTAACTTTTAAACGTATCTCAACCTGTCTCTCGATGTGTTATTTTTAGGTTAGTCTATTGATTGATTGATTGTTACCATATCTTCTCCATTAATTCTACCTGTTAATAGCGCTGATCTTAAATCCTATTGCAGAGTACTTTAAATGACCGCTTAATTTGCCTCGCTTGCTTGGCGCAAAGCTTCGCTTTTAGCTAAGCTGTCGATATGGTGATAGATTGATCTAATCGATTGATTGTCTGATCACTGACTGTCTGATCGATTATTTTTGATTGTTTAATTGATTGATTGACTTATAGGAGTTGGACGAGAAGAAAGGAAGAGTTGGAGAGGAAAGAAAGTCTCCCAGTGTTGACAGCATATGCAGCAGTGCCAGCAGTTCTGCTAAAGAAATACCTCAGGTGTATACTCATTGCTCTCATTTCAACTGCCTGCTAGTGATTAACAATAATGATAATAATATTAATCATGTACTAATGAAAATAGTATTAGAGAGATAGAGAGAAGTATGTTTAATTTCAAACCATCATCAACAGAAGTACAATCAGCTACAAGTTAATACAAAATTTGTATTAGTAATAATAAGAATATTAGGATTTTACTAATTAAATTATATTATAATAGATGTTAATAATAATAATATCGTCATTAATATTAATACTGAAAATAATAAAAAGAATAGGAATTATACTATTATTAGTCATCATCATCATCTTCCCTTAAATCCCAGTTTAACCGGGGTCGGGAAAAACTATTATTAGTAATGTAACTATTTTTATTAGTAATTTAACTATTATTAGTAATTATAGCAATTTTAACACTGTATGTATGCTAAGGTGTACAATTTAACGAGTTCTCATTCCACAAGTTTGATGCACTTGTAGAATATGCTTAATGGAAGTGGTGGAGGAAAGAAAATGAGATTAGAAGCTGCAAAGGCTCCTGCTGATACCAAGGTGTGATATATAAAATATTACGAATAAGCAAAACTAAAAGTCTATTTTTGTACCTCAATTTCATTTTCTGATATGGTCGGAAGAATTTTTGAACCCATGACTTCATGCGTATGAAGTGATGACTAATACTGATGAGTCTGATATGCTTTTAAGTCAGGAAAATTAAATTTGTCTTTGGTCATCATTAACTTTACCATGTGCTACCAACTCAACTATATGTCGGTACAAAGTTTAAATCAGTTTTTCTCTGGTAATGTAATAATATTAAAATTTAGCTTGGAATTTCTTGTATGGTGATGACATCATCAGTGGTGATGACATCATCCATAATGATGTCATCAGTGATGATGTCATCAGTGATGATGTCATCAGCGATGATGGCATCAGTGATGATGTCATCAGCGATGATGGCATCAGTGATGATGGATGGCATCAGTGATGATGTCATCAGCTATGATGTCGTCAAACCTGTAAGGGCAGTTACAGCTTGATTCTATTGAATACTCCTGCTGGATTCTATTGAATACTCCTGCTGCAATTGTTGGATTGTCAAGCTGCTATTGTTTTAGCTAGGTGGATAAAACATATGATTTAAATTATACAACAACTTTTACGTAGGTATAGGTATTTTATTTACTATTGAACATGCCTTGGAACAATAACTGATTTAATAATAAATAATTAATACTAAACATAATATAATTATTTTCATAATAAGTACAATAAATTATTTATAATATGTTTCTCTGTATTGCGCTGTGTGACAGTCGGCTTTCAAAATCAATTCATAAGATTTGGAGTTCGAGTTAACAACTGCTTTCCAAAACTGGAATCATTTAAAAGTGTCACTTAGAAGTGTCGAACGTCATATCTCTATTAGTAGCCTGATACAGACACATGCAGTTACTTGGTGGTGTAGATCTTGTGATAAAAAACCCTCTTTCTCTCTCTCTCTCTCTCTCTCTCTCTCTCTCTCTGCTACTCACTAGCAGGTCCTTGGTATATAACGACTCCAATCTTCTCTGTCTTGTCTTCTGTTTTCTCTTCATAGCCACATACGAGTGGACCTTTAAATCATCTAAAATGATATACCATTATTTTATTCTTGGAGATTCTGCCTAAGACGAGGTGGGCCCCCCTATGCCTTATAGGCCCTCATGGCATGTTGCATAAAGTATAATACTGCTTATGTAAATGTACTTATTATTATTATTATTAATAATAATATTATTATTATTATTAATATTATTATTAATAAGATGCCTAATTGTTGTAGGCCTCAAGCCCGAGTGGCTCGTACTCTAGCAGCCAGTATGGAGGAGATGAGCAAGAAGCTGATGTAGACAATAATCAGGTTTGTGATTGGTTGATTGATCTGTTGACTAGTTTTTGCGAGCGGTTGTGATTGGTTGATTGATCTATTGACTAATTAGCACGAGCGATTGTGATTGGTTGATTGATCAGTTGACTAGTAAGAAGGAGCGATTAACTGATTTATTACTTTTAGTTAATGTCCTTGGCGTTGTCTTTCATATCTGCGGTTAGTGGTTTCAATTGCGAAATGTTGTATGAACTGTTGTACTTATGTTATGAGAAATATATTATCCATCTAACTATTTGATCATTAATCGTTAGGTGTTTAAAGTTAATCATCTAATGGCATTTAGATTCATTTTCAAGATGCAACACGGATGATGTAGCTAACTTTTGCACATTTTACGAGATCTAAGATAAGAAAAATTCTATGAAATCTAGGTTAATTTTTAGGTGCTTATTATAATAAGAACTTAAATTAATTACCTGCCTTTTTGAAATTACTTGCAACTTTCCGCATGAATAACTACAATGTTTTACTTACTGGTTTAACTGCTTAAGCTATGTAAGCTGTTGACAGTGGTAGACCAGCACTAACTATATATTACTGCTTTGAAAGTTCTAATAGTAATTTAAATAAAAACAAAGGGGATATTGTGATTGGCTGAGAATTCCTCTGAGTTTTAGTTAATTAATTATTTGTTGTTTAGGATGAAGGCAGCTCTGGTGGATCGTCGAATCTGCCCAGTCCAGTGGACACCACGTTTTCTAAGTCAGTCATAACGTTGAACAAATCTGATCAGACAATTAAAGCATCTACCAGCAGCGAATCGTCGTCATCTAACTCTCAGTCCGTTAATTCTAGCGACACAGCAAAATGGCAGACTGCTGCGGGCAGCGACGGTACCTTAAATTTTGCTGCAGCCACGAAACCTGTAGAAAAAGATCCCGCTCTGTCGTTTGTGAGCAATATATTCGGCGACAAGCCGTGGTTTGAGATGAGAACGACGAAGCAGGACGATATAAACGCAGATCTCTACAGGGGATCGGCGCAACTAGCCGAGTCGAAATCAGAAATCTCTAAAAGAAGTGATTTATCCAAACACTCAAACATTCCACTGCAGACGTTCTCGTCGGCTAATTCTCCGTGGAACGGTATTAATATTCCCAATAGTAATTCAGCTTTCACCGATTCTCCAAGTAAGTCACGTGGCAACGAAGATTCCCCTTCGAAACCTAGAGCGGTTGCCAGTGTTGCTCCAACGCAGGTCTCTTCTAAACCGGACAGCATGTTCCAGGGGCCAACTGATCTTAGAGTGTCCTATCCTCCACCTCCACCATCCCTCATTCCGGTAGGAGATTCCACTGGTGGAATGACTCGCTCGGGACTGCCAAGTGGAAATGCTGAAAGTCCTCCACCTATGCTTCAGTTAACTGCCATGGCCTCCAATGCAGGAGGGCAGCTGCCTCAGGAGAAAGTTGCTGATTTATCTGTGTGGCCAACGGGGAAAATGTCGTCAGGGTCGAGGCAGAGTGAAGAAAGGTCAAGGTCGAGATCTCCAGTGGGCGTTGGATCAGACGATTCTGAGACAGAGATGACGATGGAGAAGAGGAGCCCATCACCTGACGCTAGATTCGTCAATGAGGAGCTCTGCAAGTCTTCAAATGCTATGTAAGTGAAGTGATCCTTTTCCCACCGTAAAGTAAAAGCTAATGTTAAAGCTAATGTAAACCTCAGGTTCCTCACTCGAAAGCGATGCCAGTGACGGGATATCCCAGGATTTGAACCCCACACATGCTGATCCGCGGTCGAATACATTACCAACTTTGCCACTGACTCCAGCCAAGGCATAATCAAAAACAGAATCCGTAGAAAATGACGGTATCCGTAATCTATCTACCCTGAATATTTTTGATCATCAAACTGGCTTTCGTTTAGGACCATACTTCTCTTCAGCACATTTCTTTTGCAGATTGGTTTGGGTGAATTGATCTGTAGTGATGTGTGCTGTGGGGACGTCTCTGACATCATCCCTGGATGAGGAAACACATGTTAAACCTTTATTATTATTATTGTTATTTAATCTATGTAGATGATGTTCAACAGAAAAACAAAGCTAGCTCATAGCAAAAAACGAGAGTGATGAAACCTGCTTCAAAAATACCTGTTATGTTTTAGTTTTGTTTTTACGTATCGAAGCACTTGAATGGAAAGTGGTATTTGAAGTCACTGATATTTCTTTCGAGAGATGAAACTGATGTTAACATCAGCTTTGGAGCTTTTGTACAATTTTTTTACTAAAATAGTTAATGCTATCCATGATTTTAAAGAATTTTGCCGAAAATTGAGGCACTAGAGGTCTGGTATAACTTCGGTTGTATTAGTTGTAATTAATGCCGTTGCAGTACTAAGACACACTTCAGGCTCATCATGTAGTTGTAAGAGCATTTCTGAAATATAACCAGATTAAGAATCATCAGCAGCTAACTATGGCAACCTAATTTGGGTTGAAAATATCTGATTACTTTTATAGTTTAAAGTAATAATAAATAACTTTGTCGTTTAGATTCCGGCGTCGCATAAATCGCGGCTACAACTCGTGCTTTAGAACCGATGTAGAGTTTCAGCCGTTGTCAGGCAGCAAGCTGGCGCAGAAGCGCGAGGATCGTGTGCGTAGTTCACACAGCGCTCAGTCATCCAGCAAATCTTCGTCTTCCTCCACGCAGAACAGCAGTTCCAATAGTGGAGGTAGAGAGGTGCGACGTTCCGACTCCAGGAGAGACGATGACAAGGTTTGATTGTTGTCTATTCAATGCTAATTTTCGTTTTTCTCTTCCGAGGGGTGAATAAAAACCTAATCGTGTACGCTTGGGGTTGTCAGATCGATGGATAGCCGATCTTAATGGTCCATTTCCTATCTAGTCCGCTCCGTGTCAAGCCCGAATAGAGATATGTTGAACGCTAAATGGAAATTTTTTTATTAAACTAGATCAGTGTGAATTAAAGTATGTGTATAAATATTTTATGAATTCAATAGATTCGTTTGTCAACTGTAGTTCTACGGGTTCATTGTCATATCTTAAATATTTGTGAAGTTGATTTCATTCTTCTGAGCTAAATTGGCCAGTGTGAGCAGTTTTATTAATTTGTGATTTTCAAGATTTCTAAAGATTTTTTATTATTTTCCACAAGTAGTTTAACATGCAAGCATATATGTGTGATCAATGAACATCTTGAATTAAAATTGTAAATGCTGAGCGTCTGATCGTTGAGTGTCTGATTGTTGATCTTATGGCACAGTAATTAATTGATTGATTGATTGACCTTTTGTGTAACTCAATAATCAACGAATTGATAATTGATATGTTAATTTCACGAATAATCGATTGATTGGTTGATATTTTTTTGTTTATGTAGCCTAATAATTATATCAATCAATCTAACAATGATTATAATCATTGTTAGATTGATTGATATAATTATGTAGCCCAAGATTATAATTGATCGATTGATATTGTTTGGGCTGACAAATAAAAATAAAAAGTTGATCGATTATAGACTGAGTGATGGATGAAAAATTAATTGATTGATGATAGATTGATTGATTGATGATTAATTTATTGATCGGGTATAGATTGATAAATTGTTTGACCAGTGATAGATTGATTGATGGATGATAGATTAATTGATGGATGATAGATTGATTGATCGATGATAGATAGATTGATGGACGATAGATTTACTGATCGATGATTGATTGATTTACGCTCGTGTAGCCCAAGAAGCCGCACACTCCTCCTGAGAATCGCTCGTCAGACGCTCAGATCACGAGCTCTCTGCTGGGCGCCTCTCACGGGCTGCACGGCTTTGGGCCGGGCGGGATGGGCGGGGGCGGCAGTGGCGGTAGCTCGGCCAGTCACGATAGATTCACCAGCAGGAGTTTCATTGGGCACGACCCGACGCCTGCGCTTACGACTCTCTCGCAATACGCTAAGCCTCACAACTTTGGTAAGTTGCAAAAATTTATTTTTATACATAGAATAGATATTTAAAGAAGTTATTTACTTTCATCATTCGTTCATTGTTTCTGTTTGAATTGTAAAGTTATGATCTGAATAGAGGTTTAGATATTCTAAACACCAGTTGAGTGAACAAATAACGTAGAGAAATGTCGGTGAATGAAAGGTAAACCAATTTCAGAATAGTCTTATGATTGCCCTTAGATATAACCTATATGATTCCTATTTCATGCTGCTCGATAACATGGACGATGAAAGCACTGTGCTGTTGTTGTGGTATCAGTGTTTGATTGGTTGTTGGTTGTCTCAGGAGGATCCCGGGAAGGAGGTCCCAGACCTGGAATCTCTCCGTATAACTTTCAACCGCTTCCACCGCATCATGGCATGGAGCAATTGTTCCGCATGCCCGCTCTCTATCCTCATCCTGGTCCTAGGTACAAATTATCAGTCTTTGTACTGCTATTCTGTTCTTAGTTATATACTCTTTCTCTCATCTCTTGCATTGCTTTATTTATAAATTAACAGTCTTTGTACTGCTCTTCTGTTCTTAGTTATATACTTTTTCTCTCATCTCTTGCATTGCTTTATTTATAAATTAACAGTATTTGTACTGCTTGTCTGTTCTTAGTTATATACTCTTTCTCTCGTCTCTTGCATTGCTTTATTTATAAATTATCAGTCTTTGTATTTCTCTTCTGTTCCTAGTTATATACCCACTCTTTCTCTCATCCTGTGAAATACGCTATATGGTGTTTTACGTTCGTTTCGATTCCTCATGCGAGATCAAGGAACATAAGAACTTTAAAACTCTTGTTTGATTTTTCTCATCTACATCATCATCATCATCTTCCCTTAAATCCCAGTCACTATCACATCGATATGCGGTGTCTTGCTCGATGGCCATATAGGTTTCAGTAGATTTTTAAACACATGTAGATGAGAAAAATCAAACAAGCGTTTTATTAGATTTTAGTAGATTTTTTATATATACATATATTTATTATGTATTTATTATTTATTTATATTTTTTATTAGATTAGTAGATTTTTTATATATGCATATATCTTTGTATGTGATTTCTGTGAGCATATGAACTTCTATAGTTCATTATCTGTGAGCCTAAGAACTTCTATAGCTCATTATCTTTGAGCATATTAACATCTGTAGCTCATGATGTCGTGATGTATTTCATAGAATGGATCTGGATTTGGACAAACGTGAGGTGTGGGAAAGAGAGCGGCGTGAGATTGAGTTCATGGAAAAAATGAAAGAAATTGAAATGAAACCAGGTTGAATTTTTGCACTTTATGAAACTACACTTTCTATTATTTGTATTTAATTTATTATTTTTAATAAATTATTTTTTTTTAGTTCACTTTTAATTGGAATAATTTTAACTTAAAATTGTAATTTTAACTTAAAATTGTTACTAGTTATGTTGCCTCATTTGCATCTGTTTCCCAAAATCTGCTTATTGTTACTGGATATGGCTTGATGATTTTCATTATATCATAGTATTACATAACTTAGAAAAATCATTAGAATACTATAGGGTACAAAGTAAACTTTTTGTTTGCAGACCGTGTGTGTCGTAAAAATCAACAAAGCACTAAGACTCAAACCAACGTCAGAAAGGGCATTCGGTTGGTGATTGAGTAGGCTGCAGAAATTGCTATTAATTTTTAATTGGGATCCATGATGTTATTCTGAGATTCAAGTGAGGATGATTAAGATAATGATTCAAGACACATTATTTTGCAGTGTTAGCTATATGGTTAATTGTACACATCGTTGACTAGGAAGTTGATTTCTTCACCGAGGCGTTGCCATTACCATGCTGAAAAATATGTCTTGAGTGTAAAATATGTTTCCATACTACTAATAATACTAACAAATATATAATTACTAAAAGTATAATGAAAGTACTGAAAATATATTACCATACTGCTCTTCATCAAAGAGTCTATGTAGCTTCTAATGTGGTCCTACATTCTTTAGCATAGTCTTAAGTCAATTCCTAGCGTGCACGCGAGGAAAATACTTTGTGTTGTTTTGTATCTTAAATTAAAATTCCTGCTTGTACTGTTTCTATATTTTAGATTGCTGGCCATGCATCTAAATATTAATTATAGTAAATAAATGTTTATATAGTTTTGACATTATTTTATTGAGTTCTTGCCGTAACCTAGCAGTAATGCTAGTTGATCGAGAGTTCCGTTTTGTATTTCTAGTTATATACGTTTACTTTCTTCATTGTCTCTATGTGGATTTCTGTTTATTTGATCATACTGCCAAACTTTAATTAATAAATATGTTATATATTAGTGCAATTGATATGACTAGTTAAACTGGGATTCAAAGGAAGATGATGATATAACTGATAATGCTGGTGATGTTAATAAGGCAGTTATAGTAAATTATTATTGGTTATATTTTACATAAGGATTTGATCGTATGGCCCATGGTTCTCTGGATCCGCTATGGCTGGAGTATCAGCGTAGGATGGGGCCACTGGCCCTGGCAGCTGCAGCGCAGGCTGGCCAAGGTCTTCCCCCAGGGGCCATACCAGGACTCTACCCCCCGGGAAACATCGCCGCCGATATGCTGCAGAGAGAGAGGGTTGAGAGAGAGCGAATGGGTAGGAAATCCTCTGCGTTGTTGTTGTTGTGCTTTGTAGTAATTTAATTTTTCTTGTAGTAATCACATCTCACGTACGGGATCCTAACTCCAGATATTTGACCACCTAAATTCTTCGTGGATCATATAGGTTGTCTAATGCAGATTCTAATGAATAACATTGTACGCTGTGTTAATCTACCTCCAAAATCATAAGTGTTCAGGCATTTACTTGAGATTATTTTAAGATTATTTACAGTAGCATTTGTGGAAGGATATGATCTTAGTAATGAGCTTGATGTTTTTCGGGTTTGTTCTAGATTGCGCTCAGTAAGGAGCACGATAGCCATCAGAGTGTTGAAATCTTTTTGAATCGCCTCTATTTAAGAGGAATAGATCAGTTGAACTGAAATAATGTGTAAACTAGGCTTACGAAAGTTGATTTCAGTGAGTATGCTACGCTTGGTATTTTGAATTTTATAAGTAATATAAAAATATTTTATATTTTGCTAAATATATGGTTCCTGGAGGCACGAAGCCAATTTAATGGAGTTTTTATTTTCTTTTTATTCTACATATATTCTTGTTACATTTGAATTCTTTTAGTTACTGTATATTTGTTTTTTACTGTATATTTGAATATTTGCTAAACAGCTTAATGATTAGTATGATATACATGTTCATGACGACAACGAATTGTATATTTTGTTTACTAATCTGCTGATGATTACTATGTTATACATTCACAATATTGCACATGGTGACTAAGGATTGTATTTGTTTGCTAATCTTCTGTTGCTGCTTACATACGCAGAGATGGCGCAAAGGTCAGGACAGGAGCAGCAGCTGGCAGCTGCGGCCGCGGCAGCAGCTGCAGCAGCTGCTAGTCGCGAGCAGATATTTCAGCGCTACGCTCACGACCCGGTCATGCTGCAGAGACAGCTGAGCGCTTTCATGTCCAAGACACACGATCCTTCTGGGGACATGCAGCGAATGCTCGAGGCCTCGCATCTCGTCTACCACTTCGCAAGTACGAGCCTCGAGTTTCTTATTGCAATTAATAACATCAATTAGAGCGCTACTGTCATCCATGACAACATCGAGCACTTTACGAGAAACGTTTAGTCGTTTAGTGTTTAGGCGTTTACTATGTGGAACGTTTCTTTTGAAGTATCAGATGAGGTGTCTGAGAGTTTAATTGCATCTCTTACTTTAAAAAATACTGCTTAGAATTTTGTGATAGGTAATGCATTGCGTATATAGTATGGATTACATTGTCGACGGGTGTCAATATTCTGAAAATTTATTTGAGGTCGCAAGGGAGTCAGAGTCAGTATACTGTGGTCAGTAGGTGCTGGATTCAAATTCATTGCTCTCCTCGTCACCGACATACTATTCAAACAGGAAACTGAAGTTAAATTTGGCCTTAGTCTTAGCCTTACATTCTGAAGACTGTTAAGAAAATTGACTTCATGTGAGTCAATGAATTTGAAAAGTATACATCTTCTTCAGTGCACTGCCAAGTGGCAGGTTCAAGGTACATATTCATACTCAAAGTCTGTTTTCTCGCTCCATAAGAGCACTCCTTAGATCTACAAGTTAATCCCTTCACAAAGTCTGTGCCTTATCCATACCTTATGTAATCTATAGCTTGGGAAAATATGGCTTCTGAGGTGGTTTCCCGTTGCCTTCCTCAGTTTGGTTGATTAATTACCATTTAATCCCGGGGGAAAATATTTCATGGTGAGGTGGGTCCCCTCTTGCCATCCTCAGCTTCTGCCTTTAGTCGCCTCTTACGTACACGCGGCAGATTGTTTGCAGTTGCCCAATTCTGCAGTGGTCCAACCACACCCGAGCGCAACACGGCAAGTATACATATGTACTGATATTATATATTGATGTATTGATTGATTACGTGGTTGGTTGTTTTGTTAATAGATTTTTTGGTTGATTGATTGACTGGCTGAAAAATAGATCGATATATTAGTTTGGTTGATTGGATGACTGGTTGTTAGGAGCAGACCCTCTAGCGAGCCAGTCCTCAGGTCAGGGTTCAAGCGCCAGCAGCGCCGGGTCTCATCCTATGGCGGCTCAGTCACAGGGACATCACCAGATGTTCGCTAGGGATCAGGACAGGATCTACCTGGAGCTGCTTGGTAGACCTCCCTACAGCACCGACCCAATGCTAGCGCAACAGGTTGATATGCTGATTGATAGGCTCCTACAGTTAGCAATTAAAATAGTGCAATTAGTCTCTCTCTCTTAGTGCTCTGCCTATTGGCTGGTCCATGGTGTATAGCTTCTCCACATATTTATTAGCTTGCCGTGACAGTTATTAATAAACTAGTGCAATTAGTCTCTCTCTTAGTGCTCTGCCTGTGGGCAGGTCCATGACATATAGCTTCTCTACATATTTATATACTCTGCTGCCTTTCTCTTTATATCGACATATAAATTATAAATTTATTTATAAATTCCATTTTTCCCTCAATTACCTCTTTCAGCAAACCATTCCTTCTCAGTACAATACCCATCCAGTTCTTCTTTCTATTTGTTATGGTAGTCAACTGTTAAAGTAGTCTAGTTATGTGAAGTTAAGGGTTATGTTAAAGTAGTCAAGTTATGTGAAGTTAAGGGTTATGTTAAAGTAGTCTAGTTATGTGAAGTTAAGGGTTATGTTAAAGTAGTCTAGTTATGTGAAGTTAAGGGTTATGTTAAAGTAGTCTAGTTATGTGACGTTAAGGGTTATGTTAAAGTAGTCTAGTTATGTGAAGTTAAGGGTTACGTTAAAGTAGTCTAGTTATGTGAAGGTAAGGCTTTTGTCAAAGTTTTAAAGTTCTATTAAATAACGGTCGGTAGCACGCAGCTCTTGCTGTTCTAGAATTTTCTTCTTTGGATCTGGAATTGAACGATTCCAGAAAAATTAATCATTTGAATATTTGAAAATCACATTGAAGTTTTTCCAAACACTTATTAGAAGATACTCTGTTTAACGTTAGGTTCAGGAGCACTGTGATTCTCAAGATGATGCAACACTTGGGTTATTGTCACTATGACTAGAAAATATATCGTTTAATTTAAACTTTAATTTCGATCACTGTTGTAATGAATTACCATCAGTGAAATAGTTATGTTCTATTTTGTATTGTTTAACAGCTGACTGTGGCCGCCCAGCAGGAAGCCTTTCATAGGCACCAGCTAGCCTTAGAGAGCATGGGCGGGGCAGGGCCGCCCTCTGGAGGCCCATCTGGTGGCCCTATGATGCTTCATTAGAATGCCCTCTGGAGGCCCATCTGGTGGTCCCATGGTGCCTCGTTGGGAAAAAGGACAATGATTCGTGAATTTGACATTATGATTTCATAGTGTGCTGATGACAGTGACATGCTAGGGACTTTCAGAGTCTCTTCCAAAGGACAGTTTGGACTCCGGATGACCGAGAGATGTAATATAAACAGTACGGTTATATTATGTGTTCAATGATAATTGTTTTTATAGCTTCTAACCTCTAATAGCACAATTTGTACGTTGGCATTAGCTGAGTGGTAGTGTAGATCGGATTCTTTGCCATATTGTCAGAGTCGTTCCTAATGTCTGCGTCAGTCAATGAAAGCGGGCGTAAAGTCGTTGCTGTGTTATGTGCTTTACTAGGCACGCCTGCTGACTTCTAGATCTCTATACATAGGGGCTCTGTGTGCGGTTTTCTAAATTCATGCTTGGCTAGTTTCATCGAGAAATATTGAAATTTTAATCTAATTCCTGCAAATTAGGGGTGAAATGTATTAATGCGAGCATCTAGTGAAGTATTGAGCTGAAGATGCAGTGCACGTAAACACTTTTTTAATGTTTAATGTCTAAAGACTGATCTGTGATCATACTGCTGGACCCTTTCTGCCTATGTCTGGCTGTTATGTCCTTGTGTAGCTGCTGCGTTTGTCTATGTCAAGCTGCTGTGTGTGGCATGTGTCTGTTAAAACTAAACTCACTTCTATGTGTAACTATGATTTTGAGTACACGTTGTACTAACAGCTGAATTAAAGACAGTATCTAACTTTGTATCTGTTTTAACTATGGTCGTCTGCTTGATAGTGTGTGAGTAAAACTTGTGCGCTATTGTCGTCTTGTACATGTATAATTGTAGAGACTGATTTTATTAAGTACAATAATACATAAACTTTGATCTGTGATGCTTTAAATTTTAATTATCTACTAATTTAATTAAGATATAGTATGCAGTATACTACTCTAGGGAAGTATTAGAATAAAGTAAATGTTGTTAGTATCACATGCCTTGAGGATAAGATGCCATTTTTTGCGTCGTACAAAGTGGTCTAATCTTTACAAGGCCCTTTAATTATAATTAATTATTAAATGGAATTCCCGCTTGTGAAGATACGTCCAATAATTAAATCTAAACGTGTATGCGTTTTGGTAATAAATTAAGTTAGTCAAATATATGTTTGATTTAGAATAAGCCCAGCCTTTCTAAACTAACAAAACAACTGAGATTTAAAGTTAATTTTTCCAGTTATCCTCGAAGGCCAATATGTGTGATCATATTCCGCTGTGTCTTCAATATAGGCTTCAATGTCTATATTGATTTGCTGCAAATCAACATTCTCAGGCGTTAACAGTTCGATGACTGCGCTGCAATGATAAGAGAATGGCGGTGCTCTACATTAAGAGAATGGCAGTTTTGTTCTGCCTACTGTCTGCTAATGTAAGTCACGTCCTAAAGTAAAAACTGACGTCATAAAGTGTTTAGAAAGTTGGTCAGTCGTAGTTACTAAAATTGTACAAATTCTGCAGCGAAAAAGGTATTGCGAAAGTCTGTGAGGCTTGGGATGATTAGAACGTCATTCTTATTTGTGTACAGCGCACAGGATGGATGACGAATTGAGAGCGCACTTGCCTGATGGGCATCTGGTCCAGTGGGGCTGTACCGTTTTTGAACGAAAGCATTAAGTTCAGCTAGTTTGTACCTATTTTAGAATCACTACGCAGAACACATTTTACATTTTAGAGTATTGCATATTTCTCTTGTGGCGCTGAAATGAATACATTTTGAAGAAATTAGAGTGACATCGTAACAGAAGTTGAACATGTTTCATAGTGGAATGGTACGGCCAGATACTCGTTAGGCTGCTTCCTGATAATTTAATTTAGTAACTTCACTGATAATCTCTAAACTCCACTTTCCGATTATGCGCTGTGATGCAGTCGATTTCATTTCTCGAGTGAATTTCTAAAGTTATCTCGATTGATATTGTCAAGCACAATTTTTATGCTGTGACATTCTGGACGAATCTGTTAAATAGATTTAATAGGAATACGAATTCCTTATGATTCTGTGAATCATTTGTAATCGTGATTTTTAGAGACTGGAGACTGAAGATGAATTTTACGCCGATTTACTGTTAACGACTGGTCGATACGACCTTAGTCGATGCGCCACAAATTTTACCTGTACGCTATCATTCTTCAGTCGCTCTCAAAAGAGAGCGACTGAAGAATGTGCTGAATTGTGTATAGCGTATTTTTATGTTTCTCGTCTATAATCGGCGTATTGTAATATTAGTGCTTTATAGGCTGTACATAGCTTAATAGAACACGTGCCACTGTGACTGGTAGAGCTGTGTGGGTGTTAGTAAGTGTGCTGCTGTGTGTGACCCAGGTCTTATGTACCCCTGACGTATATGTGTATTACTGATCTTGAATTTGTATGAAAATACACAAAATTGTGCAGGCGTGTATGTGCATATTAAATGCATAGAATGACTGCTTGCGCATGTTTTTCTATGCATGCTTGTACTAAATACAGTTGCGAGAGTCATTGAACATTAGTGTATAGAAACAAATGGCAAATGTGTGTTGGGTGTATGTTGTATGTATGCAAACCTGCGAGTGTATGTTTGTATGTATGCAAGTGCGCGTGACTGTTATGTTGTATGTATGCAAGTGTGTGCGAGTGTATGTTGTATGTATGCAAGTGTGTGCGAGTGTATGTTGTATGTATGCAAGTGTGTGTGAGTGTATGTTTATAAGTATGCAAGTGTGTGTGTGAGTGTATGTACGCAAGTGTGTGTGTGAGTGTATGTTGTATGTACGCAAGTGTGTGTGTGAGTGTATGTTGTATGTATGCAGGAAGACATGCACACGCAGCTGTTCGTAGGTTAATGTTGTAATAGTCCTCTGTTGTGCAATTTTATGCAAAAATTGTGTTATTTGATATGTTTAGTGTTTTCATATACTTAGACTAATTTATCTGTCGTAATCTATCACAGTAACTGATATTTATCCATCGAGACTTTTTTAAATTAAACACCAACATTATGCATATAGGAAATAACATACAAATACTGTTGAAAAGTATATATTTTCTGTTGAAAGTCTACTTCTAGTAATGTCTAGACATTTGGCAATCTTGCAACGTTGTAAAAACGTATATTTAGATTTATGAAACCTTATTCATCATAACTGTGATCAGGGTTGTTCCTTTCATTTCTACTGTTCACATGACAGTAGCACATGTGTACAAATTTTCATTACTTCAGCTAACGTGTTAGTGGTTACATACAGTAGATGATATATATGCTATCAGTCAGACATCAGCAATATCGAAGAGATTTATATTACTTTATTTATAGCACATCCAGCTAATCTCTCTCTAGTCAACAGATCATTCACGCTGTCTAGCACCAAAATTACAAAAGAATTATGTAACGAAATCAAACCTTACCAATAACTGCAGCCTGACAAACCCGCACTATGCGTTAAATACTTTGGGAAACCAATAGCTAAGTTGGCAAGTGAGCTTACAGCATGCCTTAAGCGGAAGTTTTCTGAAACCAATATCTGAGCTGGCAAGTGAGACTACAGCATGCCTTTAGCGGAAGCTTTCTATCAAATTGTTAATGCCGTGTACTTTCGTTGTCCTTTGAAATGTCTCTATTGACTGGACAGATGTACAACGTATTCTTTAGCTTTAATCGTACTATCGAATTTTACTGCTAAAAATAGTATAGTTAAATAGATCAGTGTTCGTTCACTGATCTAAACCGACCATCCATACACTAAAAACAGGTACACCTGTACTACCAAGCAGCGTTAATATTTGGCAAAAGTAACAAATAAGACTTGTAAACGTGCCATAAAAGAACATTTCAAAAGTATATTTAATACTCTAATACAGAAACGTAACGTGTGTAAATAGTACTGCACCTCTCAAGTCTTATTTCAGCTTCTATTTTTAGTCTTTTATTCAGATTTCTGCGTTTAAGTAGTTTCAAAGATTGATTTTCGCTTTCAGATGACCATAATTAAAAACAGGCGATTAATCTGTATCTATTGGGGCTCAAATTACATGTCAATAAATAAAAGCAAGCAACATACAACTGTTATACTATTGTATAATATAATTAGAATATAAATAAAGTATATAATCATAACTTATATATTCGCAAAATCTGTCGCATTTTAAACTAAACAATACTTACCTTACATATAAATCACAAATAATGTAATTAATTCAAAACATGCGTTTCACTCTTAACAAAACTCAATAACTCAGTATCTTATATTTTTGACAATTACTGTAAGTATAATCTCGCTGTATGTTCATTTCATGGTTAACACGCACACGGTATAATTGAGTTGCTATTCTCTAGCTTCAAAAGAAAAGTTTAACTTCTAATACAAACTACTGCTATCTATGTGTATTTAGCGATCATTAATTTCTCTAGTGCCAACATTTTCCAATAGATGCTTCAGTGTGTAGTATCACACAAGACGTTAACTGCACGTGTCATTAAAAACGACTACACAGGAGCAGTGCACGGCAATTACAACGTGACATTTTCCCCGAGCTAAAGCTGTATTACTGTTTTGTTAAGTACAGTTTTTGAGATGGATTTTATTGGTCGAAGGCGTGCCTTAATGAGAGTGAACAGCAGATAGAGAGGGAGAGAGAGAGAGAGATAGAGAGAGAGAGAGAGAGAGAGAGAGAAAGAGAGAGATAAGAGGCGCTTTCAACAGCTGCATGACATCGGATTGCGCATATAAACAAGTCACAACACCGGATCATAGTTCATTAGAGCAGATAAAGTTTGAAGTTAACACACATTATAGTGATATGATCAACTATGTTGATATCTACCACTTTTAAACCACATGCTTAAACCGTTAGGCATTATAGTCCATTTTCCGTATAACCAGTCCAGTGAATGTCCGAGATTTTACTCTCAGATCAGCGCGGCAGGGAATCGAAGCCGCGAGAGTTCAATTCACCTCAGGATCTGTCATTTAAAAACTCGTGGAGTTACCACGGCGCTACATTCTAAAATATAGTACATTCAGATATTTAAACGAAATTATACAAATTGTAATAGAGTACAGCGCGACTTTAAACCACTATGTAACAATAAATGAAGCGAGAATCGGTTGATACTGGCATAAGCCATTTAATACTAGCATACGATATCTAATGAACAGTCCAATAAAGTCTACACAGTTAATAACTGTAGAGCTTCCGCTAATATTTAATTCTGACGTCAACAACGAATAGCATGTGATACAATGCGCGGAGAGGGTAGCTAGGTATAGTAAAAGTAGACAACAGATTAAAATTGTACTCGTATTACACTAATCGCAAATCTATTTAAATTTATTACACTAATCGTAAATTTATTTACTATTAAGAGCTAAAAAAAAAGCTAAGTTAACGCCAGGTTCCTCACTCGAAAGCGATGTCAGTGACGGGAGAGCCCTGGATTTGAACCCAGCACATACTGATCCGTGATCGAATATCTTACCGACATCGCCACTGGCTCCAGCCAGTGGCGATGTCGGTAATTAGTGTAATAGACGTTTATATTCCATAATTAATGTAATATTCGTTTAAAAACGAGTATTCGTGTAATACTCGTTTACATTCCCAAAAACCTGACTGATAATTAATTGATCACGAAGTTGCAGAAACATTGTGCAAATGAACATTCTGAAAGCAGCCAATGTTTTACATATTTAAAACGATTTAATAAAAGATATTTAACGAAAGCCTCAGTTTACAGACAAAACAGCATTAGCAGTGGTATTTACATTCAAGTGGACTGTTGTAATTAGCACTTAATGCAATCGATATTTCTTTACCCCAGTGAAATCATGAATTCAATGTGCAGTATGTTAATGGATATGTAAAGTAGCCACTTCCCAGGCCAGAAACTGCATAGGCCTATATATCCACGCTCCATGTCATCAAAAATCTCCGACAGAGAGATTAGAGAAATGGCTGCTCCACCGCCTCTACAGCCTAAACGAGCAGTGAGGTTTACACTACTTCAATTCAATTTATTTACCCATAACTTTATTATTTGCCTATTTATAAAATTTGAGCCATGATACGTGTATACCGTTATGATGACAAGAATAAGTCAGAATACAAAACAAAGCTTTCAGGCTTAAAAAATGTGACAATTGTAGCAAATGTGTGATCTTAAGAATTTTTGCTTCAAGTTAGTAGCATAACATTTCTTAAAAGCAGACAATTCCTAGTTTAATATTCCAACACCACGACTAAAAATCTACAATATTCCCTCTATCTGCAACATACGGCAATAGTGTTCCCACTAAAATATATGAGAAAATCCGCACTTGTTTTCTTATGCAGCCTATTTTTAATTAAAATGGTATGCTTGCCTCTCGAACATAGTAAATAAATACTGGAACTACTTAAAGGCTGCAGCGGATAAACAGGAATAACGCTTTAGTATTAACAGTATAACACGGACTAACACATATACACATATAACAAAATAATAGCCGCATGACAGGTGACGTAAAACATCTAGAGGGCACAATGTATGTGACTGAGAAATCGGAAGATCACGAATATTTTAATTACTTATTTACTTCAGAGGCGAATAAACTTAGAACGGAGCAGTGTTCAACAAGTTACTGATTCATTGATATTAATTATATCTTTCATCCGTTCGATAACAATATTTATCCAGTAATTACGGAATGAAAGAGAAGACTGAAATCATTACAATTACCGACGAACGATTAACACAGAAAATTGACGTCGTCTGCAGAAAATGAAAAACGATTATTCAAACAGCCGGCGACAACAACAGCAACAATCACTCAACAACACTCACTGCACCGATGACTAGTCGCTGTGGTAGTCCATAGTTTTGATGAACTCAATGGCGGAGACGAACTGCATCCACCAGTACTGTTCCTCGCCCACCAGTCTCTTCTCGTAGAAGCCCCTGATGTACTGTACGGTCGAGAGCAGACAGGGCGGGTTAGCCTTGAGCAGGACGTAGATGAGCACGGGCATGAAGTCGTCTGCGGCAGGCACTGACCTCTCGTTGGCCATGCTCAGAAGGTTCATGATGGTCGCCGAGCAACCGAGAATGCACTGCAGCTTATCCCGCGGCGTCTGTTGCACACAATTGCGCACTAGTAGGCTTAACACACGTCTATTCTCATAATATAACACGGTAATAATAATGACAACAATTAGAGCGCTACAGTCATCAATGACAACATCGAGCACCATAGAGACATAATATTACATGGTAATAATACTAACAACAATTATAGTGCTACAGTCGTAAGTGACAACATTGCGCATCATAGAGACAGAATAAAGCCGGCGAGCAAAAAAAAGGTAAACAAATAAATGAATGACTTGGCAAATAGGATTTATAAATGCTATTGCACTGAATGCCTAAGATACTCTCAACAAGAGTTTTATCTAAACAACACGAAACAACAACTTATCTATCTGACACAAGTTGTTAGACAACAGACAACAGGCAACAACAACAACAAGAGACAACAACTTATCTATTTGAGACAATTTGATGGACAACAGACAACAACAACAACAACAACAAGAGACAACAACTTATCTATCTGAGATAAATTGTTATACAATAGACAACAACAATAACAACAAGAGACAACAACTTATCTATCTGAGATAAGTTGTTATATAGCAGACAACAACAAGGGACAACAACTTATCTATCTGAGATAAGTTTTTAGACAACAGACAATAACAAGAGACATCAACTTATGTCTCTGAGATAAGTAGTTGGATGACAGACAACAACAACAACAAGAGACAGTAACTAATCTCTCTGAGATAAATTGTTAGACTACAACAACAACAAGACACAACAACTTATCTATCTGAGATAAGTTGTTAGACAACACACAACAACAAGAGACAACAACTTATCTCTCTGAGAGAAGTTGTTATACAACAGACAACAACAAGAGACATCAACTTGTCTATCTGAGATAGGTTGTCATACAACAGACAACAACAACAAGAGACAACAACCAATCTATCTAATCAAACCTTATAAGCGTTGATCATGTATATCTCAGTCTGCGCTGCAGGCCACGGGCACTCGGACTGGTAGACCTTAGGAATGCGCAAGTCTTTGTGAGACGTTGTGATGATCTTCGCCAGCTTCTTCATGTGCTCGTGCAGAATTCTGAAGAAAACATAGCACAAAGAAATCTAAATTTTATGACTATATTAAAGCTAATAAAGCTAATGTTAACGTCAGTTTCTTCACTCGAAAGCGACGTCAGTGATGGGCGAGCCCAGAATCTGAACCCAGCACATACATCACTCATACCACGCACATTATCACAACGTTCACAAGAAACACATAAAACAGTATTGATTGAGTCTCACTCTATTGCTAAATAAATAATAACAAATGCTCAAATGCAAGTAAAGGAGAGAAATGTTTGAAATGTCTGCTATGACCTTCAGCCAGCGACAGGACCAAGATATGAAGAGATATAAAGAGTTATGAAGAAATATGAAGAGATATCAAGAGATATCAAGAGATATGAAGACTTAAGAAGAGATTTGAAGAGTTATGAAGAGAACTTACTGGTCACGCATGACGTCACCGTCTCCATTAGGAAACATGGCGTGCGTGTAGACATGACTCAGCACACTTCTCTCTATCAGCCGTCGAGCCGTCTCTAACTGTGTGTCACTGGCGACTACAATCAATAAATCAATCAACCGATCAATCAATCTATCAATCTATCTATCAATCTATCTATCAAATTAATCAATCAATAACTTTATCAAATCAATCAATCAATTAATCTGTCAATCAATCAATCAACCAGTCTATCTATCTCTCTATCAAATTAATAAATCACTTTAACAAATAAACAAATCAATTAATCTGTCTATTAATCAAATCAATTACTCAATCAATCAACCAACCAATCAATCAATAGTCTATTTATCAAATCAATCAATCACTCACTCGCTGAATTAATCAATCAATCAATCAACAATCTCTCTCTATATATATGCATCTATATACACACACACACACACACATATATATATATATATATATATATATATATATATATATATATATTCTACGCTACTGTTAATATGATACTAGGGAGACTTGGTTCAAATGCAGCAATAGATGTCTTGTTGAAATTAATACCTTATCAAGCAGTTCCATGGTTACTTTACAGTATTTCTGCTTTATTTCTGTCTAATGCTGAACTGAAAGATTTCTGTAATGCTTACAATAACGTCTACTATAAAAATTTTCAAACCTTTCATAAAGGTACTATATCGTATTGCCAGTGATATTGTGGCTTGTGGTCATTTGAACTACTCTATCATTATCATAGATATAATTTATTACATAAGCTAATTGATTCTGGATGCTTGGATAATAAACTAGATTTAGATAAGTCTGATTATATGGATTATGCTATTATTAAAAAATAAAATATGCAATTCAGAACGATGACACTATTAGAAAAATAAGATATAAAGTTTAGACTTACTTTGAAGGTATATTGACCTAATTAGATTATTGAAAGCCGATCCTAATATAAATGGCGATTTTAGTTTAAATTTCTCTATTTGTAGACTCTTTGATGGCTAATCCTTGGTTTCTATTGCTCGGTTCGTGCATTATTTTTCATTTCTTGTTCTGTTTATACTGCCATGTATTTTGGTGAAATAAAGATATATATATATATAATATGCATATATAATATATATATAATATATATATATGATATAGATATATATCTATATATATATATATATATATATATATATAGAATTATATATATATATCTATATATATATTATCTATATCTATCTATCTATATATATATATATATATATATATATATTATATATATATAATATATATATATGTCAACCAAATCAATCAATTTATTTATCTATCAACCATTCAATCACACAACTAATGCATAGTCAATAAAATCTATCAATCAATAATCGGTTAACGTCAAACTACTATAATCTAATGATTCATATCAGTCAATTGTAAAGAGAACCCATTCAATCAGTCAATAAATAAATAAATTTAATTATGAAATTAATTTCGCCTATTTATGATGAGTCTTAAGCAAAATATAAATATAAATAACAACAACGTAAGATGGATGTGCCGAGGAACAAGTGGATCGATAAGTGTAGCGAGCAACATAGTGCAGCCACTAATTACTGTAAAACAGTTAGTAAATTATTGGGGCAAAACCTCAATTATTCAATCGTTAACTATTTTGGGGCTCGATGAAAGAACAATTCTAAAAATGATAAATAAAGTAACCTTGCCACACAGGGTCGCTATCCATGTTCAGCTGCAGCTCTGCAAGAAATGACTCCACCAGATCGTTCTGTTCAAGTCACACAAGCATTTATCTCATCACAGATAATATCGCAATTTTACAGGAAATAATATCAAACTACATCGATAATTTATAACTTATAAACATATAAATTTCATTTATAATTTTGTAAACATATAACAAGCACACTTGCCACTTGTCTAGAGCCAGTGGCGAAGTCGGTAAGATACTCGACCGAGGATCAGTCTGTGCGGGGTTCAAATCCTAGGCTCGCTCGTCACTGACATCGCTTTCGAGTGAGGAAACTGACGTTAACCTTAGCTTTACCCGCTTTTACTTAGTATTAAATATGGCCAATATAATTAAATATAACTAACGTGTTTATGTGTGTTAACAGTTAGTGACAATTATAAATGTTACTTTTTAATCGAAAGAGTTTTAGTTCTGTAAGTGACAAATAAATACAAAATTATTCATAAATAATACTAAGAAAAACAATTGGAGTGCTACTGCCGTCCATGAAAACATCGAGCACTATTCAGACATAACCATGCCAGTGAGCACAAATAAAGTCCAAAATGGTGAAAATTCCAAAATCCAAAAAATCAGTCCAAAGACAAATTCTTTAACATAACAAAAAATATTCAATTACACGTGAGTTGTTTTATAAAATACTTATCAATTCAACAGCAAATGTGCAATGGATAGTAATTAGCAGCAACGGTTGCTCAGACACGTGACCTAAAGAACATACCATAGACCAATCAAACCAAGCTAATATCCTAAAGTAGCCCTTTACAGTAACAAATGCGTGTCTAGCTCAAAAATTATAGGAATGCATTTCTTAATTCTACAATTTAAGATTTAAATTAGAAATATTTTACCTTCTCATCTGCCAAGCTTAGCTTTTGAAATTTAGAAATGAATTTGGTCAAAGCATCCTCGTGTCCTTCGAGAAAGAGTCGAACTAGAACTGACAGCAGATATTTGTTAACAACCGCTTTATCTCTGTACACAATAACATAATGCCAGTTATTTCTATTTAATTTATTAACGCGAAAAACAGTTTAGGATTTTTTTCAAGTCAATTATTGTGACCTGGCACACTTCAACAGACATTTCTTTATTCCACACGATTTTTCTTAAAATTATTCTTTATCCTTGAATATTTTAAAGTACAAAACAATTTTGCTAACCCGTTCAAGATCTTCTAGGACTAGCAGAATTTTAAATACTGCAATAGTATAACTTGTAAAAACATTAACCATAACAAAAAAATATAACTAGACAGAATTGACATAAATACTATGATGATATCGGAGTAGCTTATTGCATCTCAAGCTCTCTCATATAGTTAAAACAATCCTTCACAGAAATGAACAGCAGTTATCAGGAGTAGACACGAATGTGTTAAAATATAAAATCGTCATCATCTTCACTCAAATCTCAGTTTAACTAGGGTCGGAATACGAACAGTCCTTCTCCTCTTGTCTCTGTCCTATACCATCTCTCTCTCTCTCTCTTTTTGCAATGCCTACTGGCAAGTCCATGGTATATAACACCTCCACTCATCTCCATCTTCCGTTTTGCTCTTCATGTCCATATACGAATTGACCTTTAAATCATCTATAACATTAGTTTTGATATGCCATTATTCTTGGGGGATTCTGCTTATGACGAGGTAGGCCCCTAAGCCTTCCTCAGCTTCGACTAACATTTACTGGGAAGGGAATACGAAAGGGAAGGGACGTCATTCCCATACCATATCAACTATAAATCCCCAATTTTTGATATCGCTCTTCATCACCTCCTCCCATTGGAGCCAGTGGAGATGTCGGTAATATATTTGACCGCGGATCAGTATGTGCGGGGCTCGCCCGTCACTGACATCGCTTTCGAGTGAGGAACTGACGCTAACATTAGTTTTCTTTAGTTTTAACAGTTAAAATATAACAAATTCTAAATAACTTAAATTCATCGTCTAATCGAGCAGACGAAGCGGGAGCAAACATGCCTCTGTATCCTGACGAGCAGATTGTCGAGCAGAGAGATTGAGCAGAGCAGACCCTGACGACATCTGATCAGATAAGCGATGTACGAGGCTCTAGACCGGTACTCGTCGCGCATCACCTTCAACAACTTCTTTATTCTACAAATAATCATTTATCGCTCAGCACTACATCAAGCACTTACATCATCCTTCTATAAGGAAACGGACGTTAAACCTTTATTATTATTATTATTATTATTATTATTATTATTATTATTACTTACGAAGCCAATGCCAATGTCACAGATAAACATTAAAATTTGAACCAATATATAGCACTATTTTAGCAACTAAGTTAAAAATAGCTACACTTAGAAAGTCTTACGTACAGAGCTTTTATCAACAACTAAATCAGCACACAAGCATTGTCCATGACGATACAGAACGAACATTAAAAGAACATTAGAATTATAGCATAGCCATATCGTACAATATCTAACTCTTGCATACCTGCAGTAATTACTTTTCGTCAATGTTTCTATCAAAGTATATGTTCTGTGTCCGAGTTTCTGAGAATAGACAGTACCAAATAAACGTCAGAGAGGGCATTCGGTTGCCGGGTGCCTATGCTCCAGAAATTACTACAAAATTTTCTAAAACGAACGAAAACGTTTACCAGTCTCGACCCTAGTAAAACTGGGATTTAAGGGAAGATGACGATGATGATTTTTATAAAATTAAAAAGCAACAAATGTGAAGAAAATACATTAAGAAAGAAAGAAACTGAAGGGGTAAACAAATGTCAAATTGAAAGAAAAACTGCAAGAAAATAAATAGTACAATATTAAACAGACAATTCAGATTAAAAGAAGAACAATTCAGATTAACATAGATTCAACTGACGCTAGCCGTACAGCAGGTAACTGAAAGTCACATTAGAACACTAATTATTATTATTATTGTTATTATTAATTACTAACTGTTGATTGTCGAACTGCCGCAGACATCTGATAGTCTCATGTAGCTGAGCAACCAGGTCTCGATCCTGAAGATTGATAGCTTGCGCTAGCTGTATCTTTAGGAAGAGCACAAGATCCGTCTCCCTAGTCTGGTCACCCGCCCCCGCTGACCCCGCGAGCATGCTGCCCGGCTTAGCCCCGCCGCTCAATACTGTAGGTGGCGCTATCTGCGTGACCTACGTGTATTAAAAGTTGTTATTTTATATGATGAATGTCAGAAGTTATGTGGGATAACGTGGATAGAAAACAGTCTATCTGACTGTTGCCTGTTTATCAATTAATCATTTTGTGGAATAACTAGTCAATCAATCAATCGATTGATCAATAATTTCATTATTCAAAAATGTATTAATTAATCAATTTAGCTAGAATGAGGTAGACCACAATTGACTTGGGATGCGGTAATTAAGAAGGACATGAAAAATATGGGATTGAATGATGATATGGTGTGGGACAGGGAGGACTGGAGAAAGTCTATTCGTATACCAATCCTGGTTAAACTGGGATTAAAGGGAAGATGATGATGATAATGAATGTCAAAAGTAACCATATCTAAAATAAGTAGCAATATCCAACATAAGAAATATTATCTATACAATTTTAAAAATATCCACAAACAGAAGCAATATTCATACCATCATCATCTTCCTTTAATCCCAGTTTAACTAGGGTCAGGATACGAATAGACTGTCTCAAATCCTTTCTGTCCTATATCATATCATCCATCAGTCAATCCCCTATTTGAGACTTTACCATTCGTTTAAATTTTTGTGGCAATTGCTGGAGCCTAGGTGCTCACCAACCGAATGCCCTTTCTGACGTTGGTGTGGATCGTAGTGCATAAGTCGCCTTCTACGACAGGTGCAGTCACCGGTTGGTCAATTCTTCAAACAACCCGGACATAACACGGGGAAAAGAGAAACAATATTAAAAATTAAAAATAATAGCTACAATCTCTACTCAAAAGATTTCTCTCTTTTATCTACGGATTTAGTCCCTACCTTAATGATACAATGGCAGCTTAATTGATTGTTCAAAAAACTCATTCAGATATTCGCCATCTAATGGACTGCTATTTATCAAAAATTTTCTTTTTACTTTATCGTCATCATCATCAGTATCTTTCCTAAGTCCTAGTTTAGATACAAATAGATCTTCTCCACTCCTCTCTGTGGGGTGGGAAATTTTTCCATTCATTTTAGAAAACTTTGTAGTTATTTCTGCAACCTGAGCTTTCACCAACCGAATGCCCTTTCTGACGTTGTTTTGGATCTTAGTGCTTTGTCGCCTTTTACGACAAGCGCAGTCTATGGTTGGTCTACTCTTCAGCAACCTTTACACACCACGGATAAATTAAAATCACCATTAACTTGAATAATTTTGCAATTTCCTTTAACACGCATGTAATAAATATCCTAATTAAAGCACACGAGATCTGAGGCTCTACCTGGAAGTCAGCATTGCTAAGCACCAGCCTCAGTTTACGTTTAGCATCGACGAAAGCTTTGCACGTCTCCAGACATGACGAGTCGTACGCTGGTGGTCCGTCTTCTTCTTCTGCAGCGCTGTTAGTACGCATCACAGACCCAACAGCATTAGTCTGCACTCCTGCCCCCACTGAGTTAGTCTGCGGCACTCCTACAGCGCCATCCAGCACGGCTGATGATTTCTTGCGGTACTTTGCCAATATTTCATCCATAGATTCTACAAGCAAAGTAACATCATCATCATCTAACTGGGATTCCCTAAAATCCAGTTTAACCAGGGTGGGGATAAGCATAGAAGTACTCCAATCCTCTTTAACCACACCAATCACAATATGCCGATAGCATTCCATTCGTTTAAAGTAACAAAGTTCAAAGTAACATATGAATACAAATAATTTTACAATAGTGTGCACACGATTCACTCATACTAATGTAATTAGACTACATTTACTATAGTTCACAACACTACAAACATTATGTACAATAATAATATATTATATTATATTCTAAGTCTTTTAACTGTTACTTCTAAACGTTTCTACACTAATGATTATGAACACACTTGCAACACCCGAGCAGCAGTTAAACTTAATTACTTTGGCAATTAATTCTAACTTTATCAAATTAACGCAATTCTAACTCAAATTGTTTTGTCAGACAGTATATATATATATATATATATATATATATATATATATCTTCTTTTACAGGATATGTAATTTATACAGTTTATAATTATTTTATTTTATTACATTATTTCTATAATTTTACAGTACTAAGGAGTCTGACTCGATGACTCTAAGGTCTCTAAGGAAACCACAAAATCACTTATTTATGTATTTTAATTATTCAAAGCGCAAATAAATTTTCATTAAATTTTCATTAAAGTACACTGTTAGCTTGTTTAAAAATCTTAGTATATGGCTATGTACAATTCTACACGCAATATAAGTTAATTAATTTAATTCCATTCCTCACACTACACATTACTCTACACGCATACTACCTAATCAACTGATCCTAAATAAGTCAATAATTTTAATCCAATTTCTCACACTACACATTACACTACACTCTAAAACTATCGTACTATCTAATTAACTTATGCTAATATAAGTTAATTATTTTAATTTAAATACAATTCTTCACAACACACATTACACTCAGACTATCCAATCAACTGACGCTAATATAAGTTAATAATAAATTTTTACATAATTTCTCACACTACACATCACACTACATTCATACTACCTAATCAACTTATGCTAATATAAGTTAATTAATTTAACATAATTTCTCACACTACAGACCATTAGGTGCTGATGCAGAACGAGCATCGTCAGGCTTCCTCTGAGGGCTGCTGTACTTCTGCTTACCTTCCTCACTAGCCGCAGAATTTGTTCCAGCTCTTGATGACTCATCGGCTGTAGAATAAACCAGTAGATGTCAAGCAATCACGCAATCCACTGAGGGCTAAATCTTCTATCAATCAATTAGCACTTAATCCTCTACAACAACTAAGCAATTGTTGACATCGTCTGTCAATTGATAGTAAGAACACAAAATTTCCAAACACTTTTTAAACGTGACTCCTAAATCATTCACATAATTTTTTTTTAAACAATCACCGAATTAAAAATACTCTAAATTAACTAGTAATATAATTGATGCTAATAATTCATTGCATCCTATCAAATGAAAGTATAGTAAATATATAAATAACTTAATTTCTTTTAAAGCTAAGGCCCAGTTTAACGTCAATTTGCTGCTCGAACTGCATGTCAGTAACAGGGAAAGCACTGGATTTGAACCCTGCATGTACTGATCTGCTGTCGAATACCTTGCCAACAAAAATAATTTTGTAAAACATCATCAGTGACTGATAGGCCAGGCATTAGAACCATGCACCCACCTATTGTAGGCAGTTGATCCTCATTATTCTGCTCCACGCAGATTAGTCAATTACAAACACTCTAAAATATCTATCTTACGACATCGACACTGGCTGGAGCCAGGGGAGATGGCGGTACGATATTCGACCGAGAATCAGTATGTGTGGGGTTCAAAGCCAGGGCTCGCCCGTCACTGACATCGCCTTCGAGTGAGGAAACTGACGTTAACATTAGCTTTTCTTAAAGTAATAAACACGTGACAAACATTTGTCAGAATCGATGACTATCGTGGGTCGGAACTGTTCTTCTTTCTCGCCATGCTTTGTTGCAGGGGGTTTTCTCTTGCTTCCTACAGAACAAAAAAAAAATTATGTTAAAACATACGACATTTCATGACAGACTAATAGAAATAATTATAAAAACTAAGAAAATAAAGTAAAATGCCAATGTCTATATTAACTTTGGATTACCCATTTCATACATTTAATAAAAACCAGTCAAAAGTCAAAACTTTATTATCCTTGAAGCATGAAGGGATAATTAATCGCTATTTACCTTTTGTAAGAACAAATCATTAAATAGCACAAATGATACCAACAATATTCAATTTGGGCTTTCATATTAAATCTCTAATTTAATTTAATTAGTTTCATAAAATGCAAACTTACCTCCTTTCGTGGCTTGCACAGGTACTTGAAATGATCCTAAAATGAATATGGCAACATAATACAGAGTTTTCAAATCTTCGTGAAAAGCTTAGCACAATATAACTAGATAGGAGCAATAACTTGCTTAAATTCATGTCATGTCATGTGATCATCCTGGGGCTGGTTCCAGCCAAAGATTTCTCTATGATGTTCCTCCACAAAACTCTATTCTTTGCCAGTTCCTCGATGTTCATTCCTTTTCTTCCTTCTGTTCTTCCATAAATGCTAACTGCAGCAGCCTTCAAATCTTCTTCGAGGCAGTCCTTCCATCTTCTTTTAGGTCTTCCCGCTGTTCTCTTGCCGTCTGCTTTATAGTTAAATATCTTTCAAGGGTTTCTGTTATCTAACAAGCGCATAACATGTCCAGCCCATTTCATTCTTCTTCTCTAAATTAAATAGCTTGATGATATACTAAATGATATGCCAACGATCACGTTGGCTCAGGAAATATTCTTTGACTCAATAAAGGCACCATAACAATTGACGACTGCAAAATGTTGCTGAAATATTTTGTAGATATTCTTATAAGAAAATAATCCTGCTTCATGCGAGGGAGCAATACTGCAGAGGGAACTATAATTTTGCACTAGTACAAATAACGAAATTGATGCACTTAAAATTCTAAACAACATCTAGAAAATGTAATAAAACTGATTTTGAAGGGATGCTACAAACCTTTGCTGATTTTATCACGGAAAGTGTGAAAAATACTTTTCTTTGACTTGTTGTCGTCTTCCTAATAAAATGACAAAAATAATTTAATTATTAACTTTAATCAAAGTAACAGCTTTGAACACATCAATGCCAATTACAGTGAGTAGCAAATTCTGTAGTAATTAATTCTACAGTAGTTAATTCTCTACTATTTAATTCAGTAGCAGTTAATTACATAGTAGTTAATTCTATACTAGTTAATTCAGTAGTAGTTAATCGTTTTGTGTTTCATTCACACTAACTGCGCCTTTAGTGTCGACATGAAATCCTTATTACATGTCGACACTAAAGGTGCAGTTAGTGTGAATGAAACAAAAAACTATTAACTACTACAGAATTAACTACTACAGAATTAACTACTACAAAATTTTTAACTACTATGGAATCAACTACTACAGAATTAACTACCACTGCATTTACTTTTGCAGAATTAACTTTTGCAGAATTAACTTTTACAGAATTAACTACTACAGAATTAACTACCACTGAATTAACTACTATGTAATTAACTACCACTGAATTAACTACCACTAAATTAACTACCACTGAATTAACTACCACTAAATTAACTACCACTGAATTAACTACTACAGAATTAACTACTACAGAATTAACTACTACAAAATTTTTAACTACTATGGAATCAACTACTACAGAATTAACTACCACTGCATTTACTTTTGCAGAATTAACTTTTGCAGAATTAACTTTTACAGAATTAACTACTACAGAATTAACTACCACTGAATTAACTACTATGTAATTAACTACCACTGAATTAACTACCACTAAATTAACTACCACTGAATTAACTACCACTAAATTAACTACCACTGAATTAACTACTACAGAATTAACTACTACAGAATTAACTACTACAGAATTAACTACCACTGAATTAACTACTACAGAATTAACTACTACTGAATTAACTACTACAGAATTAACTACTACAGAATTAACTACTACAGAATTATCTACTACAAAATTAATTATTACAGAATAAACTACTATACAATTAACTACTACTGAATTAACTACTACTGAATTAACTACAACAGAATTAACTACTATAAAGTTAACTACCATAGAAAAATAGAACAGAAAAAAAATAAAAAGTACATTTTAAAGTGATTATGTTTTTAAATGAAAACGTTTAAAGCGTAATCTTCTGCTTATCATTCACTTGTTCTATTACTTCGACCAAAGAACGGGCAGAAGAAGAAAATTAGTAAAAGATCATAAATTAGATTCTTAAATTAGAAAGAGCATGAGATTCTGACAAAGACAGAAACTGAAAATGAGCAACAGCAGAGAAAAGAACTGATAGAAAACGAGGCAATTAACTAAATTAAATTAATCGTCATCATCTTCCCTTAAATTCCAGTTTAACTAGGGTCTGGATACAAACAGACTTTCTCCAGTCCTCTTTGTCCCACACCATATCATCAGTCAATCTCATATTTTCATGTCATTCCTAATTACCGCATCCCACGTCAATTGTGGTCTACCTCTCTCTAGCTTTACATCCAGATCTTCCCTTCAAACTCTCTTTACTACATCCTCATCTGCCTATCTCATAATATGCCCATACCATCTCGATCTCGACTGAGCCAACCTATCCCCGATACCCTCAACATTCAAATTCGTCCTCACATATTCATTTTCCATTCTGTCCTTCCTAGTTAAAATTAAATATATATTAAATTAATGAACTAAATTAATGAATTTAAATTAAATTAATCGATTGATCAATAATTTCATTATTCAAGAATGTATTAATTAATCAATTTAGCTAGAATGAGGTAGACCACAATTGACTTGGGATGCGGTAATTAAGAAGGACATGAAAAATATGGGATTGAATGATGATATGGTGTGGGACAGGGAGGACTGGAGAAAGTCTATTCGTATACCAATCCTGGTTAAACTGGGGTTTAAGGGAAGATGATGATGATGATGATGATGATGAAATTAAACTAACTTTAATGACGCCATCAAGTGGAACAAGAACACCGGTGGCAGGGCCCCCAGACTTCGTCATCAAGCCAGTACCACCGCCCATCCCAACCCCCGCTGCATACCCTGTTAACCTTGACCCCTGAACCTGACTCACTGAAATTTTTGGCATGACGCCAACGCCTGGTATACCAATGGTTGTCTTAGGTCTGGCACCTTTTTCGAAATAACTATTTTCTGCTCTGCCAATTTCAGCAGCATCCGAGGCGTCGTCGTTATCGGCGGAGCAGGCTAGAGGATCAAACAGAGCCACTACGGACGACGGGGGAGAGGCAGCGACAGACAGTCTCTTTTCGTTAAGTCGATCGTTTTGCTGCTCGGTGAGTTTTATGTCTGACAAATCACTGGTCAGAGTATCGACGGATACAGAGCTACCCATACGCAGAGTTTCTATGTCGGCTGAATCAATTCCACTATCCTGAATACTGACTGCAGTGTTGTCAAACTCCAACGCGTTTCCTTGTCGAACACTGACTCGACTTTCTTCGAGCGTTGTCACGGCCGAAATTTCTCCGACGGAAAAATCCAGTAGAACATCGGAAGCAGACGTTTCTATCGAGTTGAGCGAATCGTTCGACGTGGTAACGCTGACCGGTATCGAGTGTTTGTCGTTTATCGACGCCACCGCAGGATGTTGTGGCCGCTTGGCTGTTGCGCCCAACAAATAATCGTCCCCAGAATGACGACAGCTCTCGTCGCGTCTCACGCTCTTTTCTTTTCTATCACCGTTACCTCCACCACCGAGATCAAGTGGATCGAAGGCGTTCAGGATCTCAGTCTTATTATCGTACTGCAGCTCTCTCTGACTACCAGCTCTCGGAGGACCTGTTGCGCCACCCCCACGACCTCGACCTGCTTTCAGGTTATCCGAACTCATCTTGCGCGAGAACGGAAACACCGAGTCCGAACAGTCGCCGTCGTCTGCCATGTATCGACGCATGCGGAAGCCGCTCTGATCGCTAGCAGCGGCTGCAGCCGCCTGCTGCCGATCGTGATGTCTGCGATGAGAGTGCGACTGATGAGAGCGAGAAGAGAAATCACGAGGACTCGCCAGAGGGCCACCGTCTGAATCGAATCTGGGACTCTGAGGTCCTGAAAACACACAACATGTATTGTTTCAAAAATAAAGATAGAGCTAATTTTAAAGTTTTTACACTTAAAGTCAGTTTTCGCACCCTCAAGGATTGGTCAACGGCTAAATAAATAAATCTTATGATATTTTGTGAAAGAGGAAGACAGAGAAGCGTAGAGGCATTATATACCATGGACCGGTCAGTAGGCAGTGCATTAAGTGAGAGAGATAGTAGTTTGTTATAATTACTTAATGCGTGAAATTTATGCATGCCAAAGAAGTTGATGGCTAATCCATTAAAATATACACAAAATAACAATATACCATGCTACACTATTTAAATTGAAGATCAATTTTTTAGAATATTTTATGAACTTGGTTACAGAATAGAAACTAAATTATTAAATTCCAATTATCATTCCGATTGAAATTACTTAATAAAGAAAATGCCAATAGAATTTTGCTAGAAGGTCAATTCAGGACTGCGACATTTGATACCTGATGCCTGTGAGACGTCTTCAGCCGCCGCTGCCTCAGCCAGTTCACTGACCTCTGAGCCCAAGCCTGCGCTCCTACTGCTCACACTACCCAGGTCGTCCTGAAACATCATCGTCTTCTTCCTTTTAATCCTAGTTTAACTGAGGTCGGGATTTAGAAAATTGTGTAGCAATTTCTGGAGCCTAGACGCTCAACAACCGAAAGCCTTTTCTGACGTTGGATTGGATCTTAGTGCTTTAATCGCTTTATACGATATGTGCAGTCACAGATTGGTCTATTCTTCAAACAACCCGGACACAACACGGGAAATATAAATTAACATATATTACACATATATTCAATATATACTAATATATAACATAAATTAATCTATGTTAGATATATAAAAAATATTCAGGTTGACCGAATTGATAAGAAATTTTCGCAATAAGTAGGAGTCTACAGTTTTGAGTCCCAGCCTGGCTGACCCTGACAGAATTCTGTGAAATCGAAACAATGGCTAAATTTATCCTACCAATATTTTTGTAAACAATAAGGCCAAAAACATGAGCTACTGTCATCCGAGATAACATGATCCCTATTATTGCATTTACGAACCAAAGACAGGCAAAAACGCAAAAAAAGTTCAAATAAGGTAAGAATCTAAATTCCAGTACAAGGTAAGATTAATTGTTGTGCCAATTTCAAGTCAAGCTTGAAGCAACAAATGTTTATAAATCAGATACAATATAAAATAATTTATACCCTCACGTTCAATATCCTTAAAAACCGATAAGCCATCGTTATTATATCAGTCTGCGGTATTTAGTTTTATGAATCGAAATTATTAACCCATCAAATGTACTTTATACACTCAATTAGAATTCTAAAATAAAGTCTGTTCGTATCCAGACCCTTGTTGAGCTGGGATTTGGGGAAAGATGATGATGATGATGAATTAGAATTCAAAAATTAAAATCCTTAAATTGCAAATTCTTGGTTGCAAATTAAAAATTTATCAATTTATCTATTCCAACTCAATATAGTCGTTGCTAGATGAAATCTCTAACGAATCCTGGCGAAAACAGAATATGACGGAGAGTAAATCAAAGATGTGCGGGTACGCAAGAAGACATACAGACGAACCTGATCAAGTTCCAGCAAACGTTCAGACTGTCTCTCACTCGTATCACTCGCTAATACGTCAGTGCTCCAAGCGTCACTGGCTGTTTCAGACATCTCCAATACCTTAACCATCATTAATCAATCAATCAATTAACTAACGGCCCTGGATAGACTGTCTGACGACCTCTGTCTCTACATATCAATACTAAATAATCAACCTGTATTAAAAAGAAAAAAGGACTCGAAATTAATTACAACACAAGAAGGACTAACATATTGTTTGATTGTACTTATGGTTTTTGTGATAAATGAAAAATCCAATGTTCGGAATACTTGCGGGAATTGCTACTGACGTCTTTATTAATTGATTGATTTCAAATTGATTGATTATTAAGGTAATGAAAATTTTAAAGATGACATAAATATGTGCCTTTGTTCGAGGATAAAGTAAAAAAAAAAAGTAAACACGCATTATAGTGAATAATTAACTATCTTGATATCTATCACTTTTAAAAACACATGTTCAATCCGTTAGGCAATTTAGACCATTTTCCGTATAACCAGTCCAGTGAATGTCCGAGATTTTACTCTCAGATCAGCGCGACCGGGATTCAAACCCACGAGGATTCAAATCAACTTAGGATTTGTCATTTAAAACTTCATAACGTTACCCCTACGCTATTTAGACATTCTAAATAGCGTAAATAAATAGATAAATAGTAGATAAATAGTATGCTAGTCCTGCTAATATTGTCCTTCGGATTCAAATCTGGGATTACCGGTCACTGACATCGCTTTCGAGTGAAGAAACTGACGTTGACATTTGCTTCTTTTTACCAGTCCCTTTTTACCAGTTAATGGCAGATATCTGTCGTTAATGAATAAGTCATTTAAACAATCAATCTATAAACAACATGCTATAGCTGAAGCATCAGAATTTTCAACAATACTAGCTGACTCTAACTCAATACTAATTCTCTAACGGAAAAGAATTATTTTAACTAATCAATTCACTATAGATATTTAAGATTTATCCTAAACATAAATAACATTTTCACATTATGAACATTAGCAACTAACGAAACATGCAGTAAAATTAGTATTAGATTAGAACTTACCAGGTTGTTTAATACAACGTAAGCTTGCATTCAGAAAGGCTCCTATTATAACTAACCTTTTAATGCATAGCGATTAGAACGTATATTTTGAAACTTATTTGATAAACTAATATCCCTAATAATAATAGTAATAATAACAATAATAATAATAATAATAATATCCGACTCTGGTTAGGCTGGGATTCAAGAGAAGACGATGATGATTTGATAAGCTAATAGAACTCACATTGCCTTCCCGCACTCCAACGAGCAGGTTGAGATTCTGCGGCTCTTCTTCCAGTTCTTCGAGCCGCTCGAGCTGATTCTGCTCCGGTGGCTCAGAGTCGCTCGCGAGCACATCTGTGCTCCACGTGTCGCTCACCGTCGACTTGGTCTCGTCACCTACAACAACAACAACATCAGAGCGCTATTGTCATCCATGACACCATCAAGCAAGAGCGTCAAAGCATAGCGGATTGTTGTGCTTATTCAGGCAGGATAACAGCCATAATGCAGACATTCTCGAACTTAGCATCTGAAGGATTGAAGTATTTTCTCTCTATAAATAAAAAATTAAGTTTTAATTTAGTAATACAGTGATGTAACAGAAGTCTGTAAATAGTAGGATTTCTCAATTAACCATTTAATACTCAATAACAAGAGCCAATAGAAATTATGGTAAAAGTTTAAAAAATAAAAGTAACAATAATTAATAAATAATTAATCAATCAAGTAAGAGTTAATGAAATAAACTAATTAGCAAATTTTAAATTAGCTTCAACGATTAGTTAGCTTAAAATAAAATAGCATTTCATTTGGTGTTAACATCGCAAAAAATATGAAAAATCGAAAGATTATATACAACACAGCATCGTACGTTCTAGTTCTTGCCGAATGTCGAACTTCCCGAATCTGTCAGTAACATCCTCGCGATTAGACTTATGAACAATGACGGGAAGATCAGGGGGAGCAGTAGGGGGTCTAGCAGGACTACCCTGACCCCTCCCCTCGTTCCCCAGCCTCACTCCTCCATTAGCCCCCCTCTCGTCCATACTTCTGCCTCCAGCCATATCACCCCCAGCCGCGGGCATTGCCCCTGCTCCGTCCAACTGAGACCCAGCCTGGGACACCGGAGTGTCCCTGCCACTGATGTTAGGGGTTCCACGACCACTGACATTGGCTGAGACCATGTCGGACAGGTTGTCGTTCTCGTTGTCGAGATCTGAGCCGACTGAATGGCTTGATGCTGCCTCACTGATAGCCTCCAGGTTATCACTGGTGGCTACACACAAATAAACAACTGAATGGCTTGATGCTGCTTCACTGATAGCCTCCAGGTTATCACTGGTGGCTACACACAAACAACTTAATGGCTTGATGCTGCCTCACTGATAGCTGCCAGGTTATCACTGGTGGCTACACACCAATAAACAACTTAATGGCTTGATGCTGCTTCACTGATAGCCTCCAGGTTATCACTGGTGGCTACACACAAATAAACAACTGAATGGCTAGATGCTGCCTTACTGATAGCATCCAGGTGGCTACGTATACAAATAAACAACTGAATGACGTTCTTTGTACCTTAATAAACGAGTATACAAATAAACGAGTAAGCAAGACGACAAATAACTAGACATACCTACAGAGTCTTGATCATGTGACAGAGAGAACCTCGTACGTTACCTATAGAGTCTTGATCATGTGACAGAGAGAACCTAGTACGTTACCTACAGAGTCTTGATCATGTGACAGAGAGAACCTAGTACGTTACCTATGGAGTCTTGATCATGTGACAGAGAGAACCTCATACGTTACCTATAGAGTCTTGATCATGTGACAGAGAGAACCTAGTACGTTTCTCATGCGCCAGTATATCGCTCTCGTTCACTGGGTCATCCTCGCCTGGCAGCAAACTGTTATATTTTACTTTCTTCTGACGCACCTCTTGCTCTAATACCTACACGCAGGCACATGGTAAGCAAATAGTAGCACATCAGGCACGCAGACAGCAAATCTTAAACTATAGTTACTGTATGACGTCAAACGCAATCAAATTATATAACATATGTTGATCATCATCATCTTCCTTTAAATTCCAGTCGAACTAGGGTCGGGATATGAATAGACCTTCTGAAATTTTTCTATTCATTAAAATTTTGTAGCAATTTTTGGAGTCTAGGCGCTCACCAACCGAGTGCCCTTTCTGCCGTTGGTTTGCATCTTGTTTTTATGTCGCTTTCTACGACACGTGCATATGTACGCGGTTAGCTCTTCAAGCAACCCAGACACAATACGGGGAGTATAACATATCCTGACGAGGCCAATTATTTATAGAGAACTTCTGATTGCCTTTTTAATAGATAAGCAACTATGTGCTGGTCATTTCTTCCTTCTGCATACAGTATAATTGCATAACCAGCACCAACTAACCTAAATTAATTGTTGCAAGTTTTAAGATATTACGTGAAAACAGCTGATTAAGACAGTGAACTCGTAGATCGATTAGTTGCCAATCGATTGGGGTCAATTGACTCAAATCAATTGATTCAAATCAACAGACTTAGATCAGTTAGGATCAATTGCACTTTAAAAAGAACTACAGTTTCTAATCTACACAAGCATACTGAAAAAATGTAATTTAAAAAAACTACATAAACAGAAACCAAGAAAGGAAACTATGTAGCACTTGCGGTATGTCATGTGCGCAACAATACGAACAAAAAAACCAACCTTTGCTTCAGGACTCAGTCCCGAAGATAGAGAATAATGGAGGCATTATATACTATGGACCTGCAAGTAGGCAGTGCACTAAGAGGGAGAGGGGATCAATTGCACTAAAAAACTACAGTTTCTAATTTAAAAAGAACTACAGTTTCTAATCTACACAGGACTAACAGGAACCTTAGCTTCAGGACTCAGTCCCGGACACTCGTTTACCACGCCCAGTGATATCACAAGAACTGTTTCTGCCTGTTCCACCTCAGCGACTTCCTCCGCCTCATTCCTCAATCCATCCAGAACTGATGTTGTCAGGAACAGACCTCTCTTCTCACGATCTGAAACATGCCACGAAGTAATTCTAAACACCGATCGGCTTTAGTCGTAAATCATCATCATCATCATCTTCCCTTAAATTCCAGTTCAACCAGGGTCGGGATATGAATAGACTTCCTTTTATCCATTCGTTTAAGTTTTGTGGCAATTACTGGAGCCTAGGCGCTCACCAACCGAATGCCCTTTCTGACGTTGGTATGGATCTTAGTGCTTTAGTCGCCTTCTACGACACGTGCAGTCACCGGTTGATCAAATTCTTCAAACGACCCAGACACAACACGCGGGCTTTAGTAGTAAATGATTAGTGGAATTTTACACTAAATTCTTTTCTTATGAAGCTATATGGCATATAGTATATACGCTACTGTCTTTCTAGATGTTTTACATGATGCTAGATGGCATGATGAACATGTTTGTCTTCTGGTCTTATTTCTATTTTAAGCGAAGGATGGTCAGCCAGATAGGGAAGTCTGGCTGGAGCCAGTGGCGAAGTATGAAGTATGTTAGTGTAGTATGCTTGATGTTCTACAGTTTAATTGTTATTCATTACCACTCAAAATGATTCTAGTATGATTAATGTAAGCCCTTTTGAATTCATCAGATTTATTTGAATTGGATTTACAAAAACTTATATTTCTCTCTCTCACTCTCTCTGCCTGCATTTATAATAATAACAATAATGAAAGTAGCATTATTATTGTAGACACCATTAACAAATTTTAACTAAAATTAGATTTTCGACCATCGCAAGTAGTCTAGCAGACAAAACCAAATACTTTGGTCTATTCCTTTCAGAAGATTAACCTTGACAATTTTGATCTGTCACGATCTTCTGATTCTTTTCAAAACTTTCTCTCTCTCTCTCTCTCTCTCTCTCTCTCTCTCTCTCTCTTCAGTGAACTGCCAAGTGGCAGGTTCAAGGTACATATTCATACTCAGTCTGCTTTCTCGCTCTATAAGAGCACTCCTTAGATCAACAAAAACTTATATCCTGTGTAAAAATTAAATTGGCAGCAGCTGCGGGCGTTTGAACCATAGCTTCGAGTTAAACATTGCACAATGTTACTACGCTACTAACTCCTGCCCGACTTCCGGCCTGACCCAATCGGTGGTGTGCCCAGTGGCGTGCCGCTAGGAGAGCTCCTGGCAGAGGATGACTGCGTTGGAATATTTCTACCACCGTTCTCTGAGGCATTGCCACCACAAAGACTTTGAAGGACAGACATCGGTGGCAGTCCAGAACTGACCACAAGATCTTCAAGCGCTGTTCTGTCAGAACCGCTGGCGTCAAGCGTCTCTAATATGCTGTACACAAGATCAGCCTGCAACATACGATGCAACAAATGCAGCACTACTGTGGCATTCAGCATAGAACTGCGCTTTATAATAATAATAATAATAATAAAGGTTAATAATAATAATAATAATAATAAAGGTTTAACGTCCGTTTCCTCATCCAGGGATGATGTAAGGGATGTCCCCACAGCACACATCAAACATATAAATATACATATTAATTAACAAATTGATATTAGCTTAAAAGGTTGGTACAATATCTGATTTCTCTACTCATGTTGTATCCGGTTGCCGAAGAATAGACCAACTGTAGACTACACTTGTCGTAAAGGCGACAAAGCACTAAGACACAAATCAATGTCAGACACGGCATTCGACTGGTGAGCGCCTAGGCTCAAGAAATTGCTACAAAATTTTCTAAACCAAATGGAAAAGTGAAAGGTATATTTTTATCCTGACCCTAGCTAAACTGGTATTCAAGAGAAGATGAAGAAGATGATGACAGTATTTGATATGACAGAAAGGACAGACAAATATAAAAACTAAAAACTTTAAACTAGTAAAACGTTATTCAGGTAATCAAGACTATTAAACAATCTATAAATACGTTTAAAAGATAACAATAATTATTATTAATACTAATGCTTAATTTTGTTTCTAATTTTCTTCTGGTTTCTTCTAAACTAAGGCTCTTCTTGATACAACAAATCGGAAGAGTGGCAGAGAGATAGTAACCAGCTTGACTAGCTCGGCTGAGCTCATTATGGCCGCAGCTCGGCTGAATCCGCTCAGTTGTGAGCCGCTAACGGGAGGCATAGGAGACGAAGAGGGAGCGTCTAATAATCCATCCAGCAGAAATGACATGCATCCCTATTAACCAATCAATCAAAATATCAGCCATTATACCAAACAATCAATTAACCAAACCAGCTTTAATTGATCTATACATATCATAGTCAGCTATCAGTTGGTAGCCAAGTTGATAACATAGCAGCCTGCTAAGCAAGTGGTCCAGTATTTGAAACCCTATTAGATGATTCCAGACCAGACAGACACTTGCGCTAAGGAAAGAAAGTTTTCATTTTCGTTAAGTTTACACAACTGCAGAATAGATCCACTGCAAGTGGCGACTATATAATAACAGAAGAAGGCAAAGGAAAATTACCACGCTAAAAATGTTTGCGTCAGGGGACAATAGGATAAGGTAAAATCAAGTAGCCCTTCTGTTTGAAGAAAACAGCGAATCGACGGAATGATCCTTAGATTAGATTAGACGGAATGATCATTAGAGTGCTAAAGCAGATAGTGAATAGGAATAATTTTTTGCCTCTTTTATACTGCAAGGTCGCAGCATCACTGGTAAGACGTCAAGGATAAGCCTTGCTCACTGATAACATAGCCAAAGCTCACACAGCTAACGTTGATATTTCACATAGACATACAGAACAACATTAAATATCTCTCTCTTCCTAGTACAAAGACAGCTGCTGTTAACTCTACCTTGCGAGTTATATCTAAGATATGACAGCAATCTTCCTTAAAATAAAATACTGACTTTTAACTAAAATACTGTTAACCTTGGTGAATTTGTTAAACAGATCTTTAGTCCTTCCATTGAACTCTTCCACAACGTTGCCGCTAGCCGCTGCAGAAGAGAAATCATTCATCGCACTGTTCGTACCCCTCGCTCCTGTCACATGATTACTCGAAGACGACGAAGATGTGACGGCGAGAACTTGAAGTATCTGCCCAACCTGCATCAGGTTATGTCGGGCAATGTAACCGATGGGAGCATCGGAAGTGATGCCGTATGGTTCCGGGTCGCAGACAGCCGGGCAGACGAAGTAGGTGACGACGAGATCGGCGCAGATAGCCTGGGCATCCAGGGGAGGGGTCCTGCCGACCTTCGTGAGAGTGTGGTAGAGGTGGCTGACGACCCAGGCAAGACTAGAGGGGAAGCAGTACATATTAGCCTACACGAGAAAACAGTTCAATATATAGCATAAAGCATAAAGATACAGCTAGACGCTTAAACAGAATGTAAAGTTAGTTTCCTATTAATAATAATAATAAATAATAAAGGTTTAACGTTCATTTCCTCATCCCTACATGATGTCAGGGACGTCCCCACAGCACACATCACTAGATTCACTGTTTAGAATATCTGTTAATGATCTGCTGGATTTAAACCCTGCATCTACCGCTCTGCAGTCAGACACCCTACTGGTTACAACATTAGCTCAGCCTGTAATATTTCGACACATTAACCTAACGGTATACTAGCCATAATCAAAATAATCAACATAATAACATGTCATAATCAATATCACAAATCATTTAACTTCAACTTAACAGAATTCAGCAATTTATGTAATCCATAATAAAATTTTAAATAACTACATAATAAATCAAAACTGCTGTAGTGATGAAGATAAATATCGGCTATGCATCAGAGGAGAAATTAAATTTAAAAACTATGAAAGGAAAATATATAAAATACAGTACAGTTGTAACTTTAACTTGAGATCTTCTCCATAATGTTAATTTAGTGCAGCAGAATAAGTCACACAATGTCTGTAAAATTAATTGTACAAAAATGCAATGTATATAGACAATGAAATAAAAAGAGTCAGCTGATCCTATAGATCAATAGGTTAATGTTTCATATTTCTCTCTGATCCAACGCTAACGCACTTTGAGCAGTTCAACAAATTCCTCCAATACAAAAATTCAATTCATCTATTCAGTTAGTTAATAGCCTATATACTAACACTACTTCCATTTTTCAGTAATGTTAGCTCAGACAATCGCTAACCTGAAGACTAGATATAAATCTCTCGACAAGCGTCACAAGTTTATCCGTTATCAGCTCTCGATACTCGCGCGTCTTGCTCTCGTACTCCGGCGTGCCCGGCGCACCAAACCTGCGCTGACGCTCAGCGGCTGGAAATCGGTGCAGAGCACGTGCAGGATCAATGTCGTAAAACCACTCGTCCTCCATTAGAAGCTGTATGACCGGCTTGTGAAGGGCTGCAGTGAGATAAAGACGGGCCGAGAAGAGAGACTCGGTAAGAAGTCGATACATTACGCTGAATGCACACGAGCCTCGGCGCAGTAATCGTCGCGGGTCCTCACAGTGTACCACCTGCGAACAGCGAAAAGAGTTTAATCAAACGAAATAAATTAATAGCAGTTCCAAGTATGATCTATAGTAAAATATTTATGAGACAATTACTTAAGTTTATTTACTTATTCCTAAATTTATTTAATTCTCTTAAATAAAACCAATTCATATTAAACTATTTCGGCGGCTTCAAAATGATGAGTTATAACACTTAAATCTCGCCCTCTCTCTCCAGTGAACTGCAAGACTGGACGAAGATTCATATTTCAACACAGCGATGCCATCATGCTGATTTATGTGCACTTCCATCAAAAGCCTGTTAATGCTGATATAACTTAACTTTGAAATGGGCATCAAAATTCCCACTGCAAGGAAACAAAAATTTTCACCGCAGGAAAACAAAAATTCCCACTGCAAGAAAAGAAATATTCAAGGTTTAGAGGTTTCTCTGTAAACCGTATCAATTGAGACCTTTTGATAGTATTAATTATTCTTAGTCTAATTTATATTTCAAATATTTATTTCATTTGTGAGCCTGTAAACATTTTTATTGAACAGAAACTGTCATTACCTGGCAGTCAATGAGATGCCTAACGACCTGAAGAGCAAAGTTTTCGTCGTCCGGCATAACGATATTTCCATAGAGGCCCGACACTATGATATTGGCTAACTCTTGTACGTTGTCTGATCCTGCTCCCTCTGCATGAATTAAGCACAAAGCGACCAGACGCGGACTTTCTCGCAACTGTTTCAGGAATCTGCCGATCTTTGTCTCATGATATGTCAACTGACGGTATCCATCAATAAATTGAGCAGATTCCACGGCGTTTACCTGAGTAATCATTAATAAATATTAATAATATTTATTAATAGTTAATAAATATTAAAATATAATTAATAGAATAATGAATATTAATCGCATTCATTTATATTTACTTAAAGAATATGGTTCATTTTTATTGTTTCTATATCATAATAATAAAAAGTCATGCATATACATATTTCTATAGCAAATTTCAGATGCCAGACTTAATGTCAGACTTAAGTGCACTGCATACATCCATAACATCATTTTGTGTTCCTTGTTCTTTAGTATTTATCGGACGGATAAATTAATGAAACATTTTATCATAGTTCTATCAACATCAAATATTGCATAATATTAATATTGAATTTATTAGCTAAAAGAGTGACAAGCACACACAAAGCGAGAAAGAGAGATGTATCACTCTCTCACAGCTTAAAATCATACAGCGAATCTTTATTTTTTATATCTAATTAGAAAGTTTCTAAAATATATGAAAAAGTGAAACGTCTATTCATATCCAGACCCTGGCTGGACTTAGATACAGGTCAAGTTAATGACGGTGATGATATATAATTATAATTCTTAAAGCTTTATTTGTAGAATATAATTATTACAGCTTTTTTTTAATATAATTATTACAGCTATTTTAGTATAATTATTACAGCTTTTTTATATAATATAATTATTACAGCTTTTTTCAAATGAATTTGCAGGATATCTTAACTTAGTATTGCAATCTATACTACACAAATTTTAAATTTTAACCCAAGCCAAATGTTGAACACTAGCATTGTAACAATTCAGCCTAAGTTAACATGAGCTTTTTAACAATTAAATTCAGTTTAACAATACCTTTAAGCAGCATGCAGCTGGTGTAGTATCACCACTGGCAAGAACTAGTTTATTCAGAACTGTTTTCTGCTGACGTGCGATCCACGACTTCTGATACAACTGTTCAGCAGTGGCTGTGGCCGAGGTGTGCAGGCTCATTAACTGATCCTTCTCGGCATTCACAAACAGCTTCTCTTGCTTCAAGTGACGACACAGTTCCATCAAATCATTCAAACTCATTTGAGCCATTTCTCGAAAAATTATCTAGATATTCAATAACTTAAATCTTTCTTTCTGAAGTTTTAGGAGCTATACTATACTGTTATAGTTAAGTAGGAGTCCATACAAATCATATTTAACCTTCATTTAATAAGTTTTCGATTATACTATTAAGCTTCTGCAAAATATGAAAATTACTCAATTTTATAATATGAACTTATAATATTAAAATCAGTAGAATTAAACTCAACATTAGAAATCACAAGACGAACACTTCTATTTTCGTTTATATTGTTCTATAAAGTATAAACTAAAGTGATTGCAAAACTTCTGCAAAAATGCAACTTTTCAAAATAATTGACTTAAGTAACCAATTAGCCAGGTAGCACTTATATAACCCTCAATCGGAATTGAAAGTTTACTTTCCTATTACAGTGTATACGAAATCTTGTAAATTTGTTCAGAATTTAAGTTCACCAAGATTCCAGTATCAAACAATTCAAGATTAAGTAAGCTACCGGAATTAATTACTCACTTTTGCTTAAGACTTTACCATAATTAAACATTACACATCCTCAACGATCAGCAGAATTGATTTGCACATCGAAATTGTTACACTACAACAACTTGTTCATTAACTCACACAAGATATACAACAAGACCGATGCGCAACATCGAAAGCATTACAACACATTTTGTGATTTTCAGAACACAGATGTGACTTTTACAATAGATAAAATCGATGCCCCTTTGACAAACATTTATTGTATTATTCACTAATCAAAATTTGCCTAACATTCGTCAAATATTTTTGTATAAAAATTAGATATATATGGGTCGAGTGCAATACCCTATTTCTATAGGAACTGTTGTTCTCGGAGATTATTTGCATTTTTTAACTTTAAGGGGAGGTTTATTAACCGTGTTATTATTATTTAATAACAAAACAATACATTAACACTGCTACCATTGTCAGTATTGCAAAATATTTTAGTAGAATATGAAATATGAGCCATTTAAAAACTTTACAAGTGTTAAGTATTTATGTTTTATTTTTCCTTTCCACTACATGGCCACGAACTGAGGCCAACACATAAACCTCCATTCCACTAGTACCCTTCCTTGGACTGATTACCAGGATTTTGGCTTACACCGTTTGTGGACCCCACACTCTGCTCATCGGTTTTGATTTGGTTCCATACTGTTCGATGTTGTCCTGGCCAACAGTAGCACTCTAATCGTATTGTTGTTGTTTTCGTTGTTGCTGTTGTTTGCATTTTAAATACTAGGCAAAAATTTGTTTACAAGAATTTATAAACACTTGTCGTTAAAAACTTTCAGCACTCCAGCCTTAAAGGCAATAGTTGACCCAAGTTTGTAATGACTAAGTACCACGTTAGAATAACTAGATCCACGCCACGAGCACTACAGCGTCACGAGCACTACAGCGTCACGAGCACTACCGCGTCACGAGCATTACAGCGTCACGAGCACTACAGAGTCACGAGCACTACAGCGCCACGAGCATTACAGCGTCACGAGCACTACAGCGCCACGAGCACTGCCACATAAACATTGTGCTAATGCTAATATAACCTAAACTTCTATTTAGAATGTCTCAATGGAGTAGTGGTTACATGTAGGTCTCAATATCGTATATCGGCCTTCGTTTTCCTTTGAGCAGATCCATATGCAGTTGAAGACCTAAGCTTCCCATTTCCTTACATTTCCTGTACAGAGTCCATTAAAGCTGATAAAGCTAATGTTAAGGTCAGTTTTCTCACTCGAAGGCGATGTTAGTGATGGGCGAGCCCAGGATTTGAACCCCGGACATACTGATACGCGGTCGAATATCTTACAGACATCGCCATTGGCTCCAGGCATTAGCTGCTATCAGCACGTAATGAAACCTCGTTTACTTCAATTCCATTTATCTTTGGGCTTGTTTACCGGATTTTCGATTTTGCACCGTTTTGGATCTTCTTTTTGCTCACCTGCCTGGATTTCTATCAATAGTGCTCAATAATAATAATAATAATAATAATAATAATAATAATAATAATAACAATTAGAGTGCTACAGTCATCAATGACAACATCGAGCACTATTGAGACAAAATCAAGCCAGCGAGCAAAAGTAGGTCCAAAAACGGTGCAAATTCCAAAATCCAGAAGATCAGTCCAAAGTAATTAACATTTAATTAACAAAGTCGATGTTGCCATGGATAGCAAAAGCACTCTAATTGTTGTTACGTTATGCTATTTAGTGGATAGAGGAGTCAGGCTACTCAGACAGCATTATGAAATTTTAAATGGCCGATCCTGAGGTGAATTTAACTCTTGTGGGTTCGATTCTCGGCCTCGCTGATCTGAAAGTAAAATCTCGGACCCACTCGGAGAGTAGTATCTTTTACCCGCTTGGCTCTTCCAAAGTGCCGACTAAGTCAGATATCAGAGTAACTCTAAACAGACATATGAAGAATATTCATGTGACATACTAAATAGGCATATGGAGAATATTTATATCGTAAATCTAAATTCTCAATGGATATATTGAGGATCAAGTAGCCTAGTGATAAAATGCCACAGATGATGCTGCAGCCAAACCTCTGCACAGTATCACATGACTTCGGGACGTTCCACTGTTATACCCTACTTCAGTAGACTCTTACCAAAAGATGGAGTTGTCGTTAGTCTCAATTCTCTTGAACCAATTCTGGTAAATGAAGAGAGATTTCAGTCTCCGAACATTGGATACAAAATAAACGCTTTTGTTCATCTAGTTATAGACATGGCACAACGCAAGTGTCTGCGGAGTTTGCTTGCTTAGATGCTGCTTTTGCATGTTTTGCTATTTATTCCTCCCCTTCATGGATATTAATATTTTGTAGCCTTTTAGCAACAACAACAATTAGAGTGCTACTGTCATCCATGAAAAATTCGAGCACTATTGAGATAAATTCAAGCCGGCAAGCAAAAGGAAGGTCCCAAACGTTGCAAATTCTAAAATCCAAAAAATCACTACAAAGATATACAGTAATAGCTCTATTGCAGCTTGCGCAGATTTATGAATAAACTTACTACTTTAGTCAACATGTGGTTTTTTTTTATTTTTGTAGGCACTAGGCACTGGTCTATCAATGTGGTTGCCCAATGGCCATCCACGGACTAAGTTTAAATCCTACTCCCCCTGCCCCTAGCTGAAAGCCGTATTAAATGTTAGAAATTTGTAATTAATAATTGATAACATTTGTAAATATCTCGTACACTAGTGATTAATAACAATTTATATAAATAGGCTTATAAACTGATACTTTTGTCGTTCGTAATGTTTAAGATGTGGGTTTTAGCCCCGACACGGAGCAACAACGTTATTGGGCTAACAGTCTCAGTGTAACGACGGTACGAAATTTCTATCCTAATGCGATCATCTGTCTGAAACAACGAAGAAGTTCAGACCAGAAACCACCATCGTCACTTAGCAGAGTCTCGCCGCTGTTGTATCCTGTGGGGTTGAAAACTGATTACACGTCTCAGCTCTTCCAGTTAATTATCTGCAGATAAGATTATATACAGTATACAAGCACATAAATGTTTTTATTGAAATTTCACTTTATGTATATGCACGATTTTTTGTTTACCTTTAACCTTTTCATTTATCATGTCATAATAAACAGAAAACAGCATATATAACTAGGAACTAAACAAATACTCAAGAAGAAGAGGGTTAATGATCACAAAATAGCCTAAGCTCTGTGAGTTAATTAGAATATACATGTAAAACTTATTTTACCTTCATTTCTAGGTTCAATTAATGACAACGACAGTCTCCAGAGTCGTATCTCAAAATGTAGTTATATTTAACTCATTAGGATTTTATTGGCTCTTACAGTACTTTCAGTTGCTCATTCAGGTTCACTTTTCCGAAATGCGGCTTCAAAAAGTGCATTGATATAGTCGCCACTAGAGAAGCAGCTGAACTAAGAGATAAAAGATAACATTCAGTACGATAGTGCCATAGGCTGCTCATAGGCTATAATTATAGAAACTTATATATTAGTGTCCAAATGACCCATGGTAAATAGCGGTAGGCAAAATCATGAAATTCTAAATGATCGGTCAGACCGATCCTGAGATGTATTAAATGGCCCTCCACGGTCGGGCCCGATTCCTGAATAAATTCCCGATCTAGTTCGAATCCTGGTTAAAATTTCCGGTCGAGCCCGATTCCGGGTTCCGATTCAAATCCAGATCGAGTCCGAACCCTGATTCAATTGCCGATCAAAAAATAAAATATTGGACATTCTGAGGATTCGTAGTATGAACAGCGAAGCATACACTTCCTATTGGATCACCATGTAGTTTAAAAGTGCGCCATATCATCATGGATTATCATTTCACAGTGTGCTTACTTAACACGTTATTTAATCAATTCTCGGCTTGTAGATGCCTACCTTTTTAATAAACTGCGGCAACCGGAAGCTAGCTCTGTGAATGTCCTCATTATAGTAGCGAAGCTTCATATCTCTCTTTTCCTCATCCGACAAAATCCTCAAAGGTTCGGAAAAATTGGTGTTCTACAAAAACATAAATAATTTCAGTACATACATGTATATAACTCAATCACTGTAGCTCGAAAAAAAATAATAAGAATAGCCATATTTAATGCAAATCTTCTAATAAGAATAGTTATGCTTAATGCAAATTTTCTCAAAGATATACATTTTATGCGAAATATCACAGTAGTAGAGACTATCAAAAATGTTAAGCCTAGCTCAGATCATTACGATATTAGTTGTAGACCAAATTCAAGTCAAAATTTAGTATTTTTAAATTCAAACTAAATCGGCAGAATCAGTTTCTTTTACTACTTGAACGAGTAGACGACATTCGTGTTTATACATATATATATATATATATATATATATATATATATATATATATATATATATACGTTTATATATATATATAATATATATATAATATATATATATATATATATATATATATATATATATATATATATATATATCTATATCTATATATATGCAGTATATATAATATATATGTATGTATGTTTCGAAAAGTTAGTATTAATATATTCCGACCGATGCCTCTTATGTCATCATCGGAGTAGAAATAAACGCTAAATTCTCATTACTCGTTAAAATTAAAATAAACTGATATAAAGATTAGTTTTTTAAACCTGATTCTTGCTAGCAAGTAGAACTCCTATCTGGCCAGTGGTGTAGGTTGGTATGTGGGTATAGCAGTAAGATACAACAGGAAATAGTTCCTTCATATCCTTAGCAAGTGCAGGAATGTATTCAACTGCTAGGGGCACCCACATTGATTCGCCTGAAATGTCATTTAACCAGAAGCATTAGTTGTTAGATATTCAGGTTAACTAGATCCCAAATCAAAGAGATACTCTCATCTCAAAAGTCAAAAATCGAAAGGTGAGGTATGTATCAGAAAGCCATTATAGTCATGGCAAAATCATTAGGGAGCGTGAAAGTAGACTTTGAGTAGAAATATGTCTCTTATACCTTAAGTATTAGAAGAAGACAAGATGAACTTAGAATCAGAGATCTAAGGAGGTAACCAATAATGTCTCACACAGAGTGATGTCTATTATCTAGCCCAGGACCGGTATCAGTGGAGACAGAAGGTAAAAGAGGCTGCTCTGGTGTCCACAAAGTGACGTCACACAGAGAAAAGAAGAAGAAGAGAATAATGTTGGAGAATAGCGTTGCTCTTATTCATTCACTCTTTTAGAAATCATTGGTTGCTCTTAAAATAAAATAATTTGATTTTTTACGTTAATTAATTAATGAATTTTATTATTTAATAACTAATTTATTTACCCGTATTGTGATCGGATTTCCGAAGAATACACCAATGGTGTACAGCACGTGTCGCAAAAGGCGACAAAGCACCAAGATCCAAACCAACTTCTGAAAGGCATTCGGATGGTGAACGCCAGGGCTCAAGAAATTGCTGACATTTACTAACCGTGACCCTAGTTAAACTGGAATCAAGGGAAGAAGATGATGACGATGAATAACTAATTCTTTTGGCAAATAGTAATTCGGCCACCAGTTGGAGTAGTTATTGGCCAATTGAAAGTAAGCCAGTTTATGCCACTCACCCTGACTGCTCAGTATACCACCTGACTTCAGAGCCTTGAGGACCAGTTCATAGTAAGACTTCTGAAACAGAGACTCTGCCGGACCTTGCGTTTAAAATAAGCAGAAAAATAAAATATTTACTTTAGAAATAAATTTCATTGTCACATACAAATAATGTTGTTTAAAAAATGAAGTATTTATTTTATTAATAAATAAATAATTATATTTATATACATAATATTGTTATTGAAATAATAAAAAGAATAAAATATATACTTTATAAATTTGATATCCATCACTTAGAAATAGGTAGAACTCAATTGGACACATTCTAAGGGTGGAAAGTCTACTAAAAGAAGTCATAGAAGGCAGAATGGAAGGAAATAGAGGCAGCCCGAGATTAGGAAAGTTAGATGATTTAAAGATCTATTCATATGTGGACATGAAGAGGAAAGCGGAAAACAAAGAGTCGAGACGTTATATACCATGGACTTGCAGTAGGCAGTGCACTAAGAGAGAGAGAGAGAGAGAGAAAGAGAGAGAGATCACGTGTTTAAACCGTTAGGCAATTTAGTCCATTTTCCGTATGATATGTCCTGTGAATGTCCGAGATTTTCCACTCAGATCAGCGCGGGCGAGAATCAAACCAATGAGAATTCAATTCACCTCAGGATCGGCCCCTTAAAATTTCTTAACGTTATCTGACGCCTCTGACTACTATGCTATTGAGTCATTCAATAGCGAATGTCTTGTAATTCTAATCTTGTAATTCTAATCTTATGTCACTCGCTTAAAATTATGCTACCAACAAGCGACCATTCGGTGTCAACTATGGGTACATTTGTAACACGCCAGTCTTTATGATAAAGGTAACATTGGAACAATTGAACATAATTTACAGCAATTAATTATCCGAGGTTTTCCGCAAAAACGTAATCACAGACTTTTATAGAAAAAGCGTTAAACTAAATACAAAGTAAACAAAAGATGCCTTAATAGCCTTAGTCGGTAAAATACTGAGCTAAATTTTGCATGAAATGCATCTACAAATGTGCAAAAGGTGACTATATAGGCCTATGTAAGTGATTATATCTTAAAATTAAAGTTTAATACAGTTTTGTCTCATACACTTCTCATGAAATTATTAGTCAGTGAGGATTAATACTTAATGTATGAGAGGTAATTAAATAAATTTTATATAATAAATGTAATATATTTTATACAATTTTATTTAATTTAAAATTAATATATTCATTTATTGAATTCTTTTACCGATAGGATCAGAAGAATCGGTTATGATGACATCGAACTCGTCCACGTGGTGGTTCATGAATTCGAACCCGTCTCCTATGAACAGCTCAACTCTGGAGTCGTCAAATCCGACAGCCATGCCTGGTAGATAGAGTTTAGACGCTTCTACAACTTTCTGTGTACACATCATCATCATCATCTTCCCTTAAATCACAGTTTAACTAGGGTCGGGATACGAATAGATTTGATCCATGCGCTGAAGTTTTTGTAGCAATTTCTGGAGCCTAGGCGCTCACCAACCGAATGCCCTTTCTGACGTTGGTTTGGATCCAGTTTTTAATGTAGCCTTCTACGACACATGCAGTGTATTATACACACAGTTGTAGAGTACTTAAAAAGCTCACTCTGTCTCTCTCTCTCTCTCTCTCTCTCTCTCTCTCTCTCTCTCTCTCTCTCTCTCTTTCTCTGTCACAATAGCAAAGTGGCAAAGTGAAGCTTTAAGTGAGAGATCCTGAGGTGAATTGAACTCTCGTGAGTTCGAATCCCAGACGCGCTGAATTGCGGGTAAAATCTCGAATATTCGCAAGACTGGTTACACGGAAAATGGCCTAAATGACTAAATTGCCTAACGGTTTAACCTTGTGGAATTAAAAGTGGTAGATATCAACATAGTTGATAATTTCACTATAATGCGTGTTTAGTTTTTGTCTCTCTTAAAACACGAACGACCGATTAATGAAATAACAAACAAATGAGCGACCAATAAATCTCTTAATCAGTTGATTGATAAATCAATCGATATACTTGCATATTCATTTACTTACTGTCCGATTTATTGATTGATTGCTTGAATTTGATTTATATTTTGATTGATGACTTATTATAAATACATAATTATTTGATTGCTTGTTTGTCTGTTTGCTTGTTTGATTCATTCATTCATTCATTCATTGTTTGACTAAGTGATTGATTGATGGATTGTTATCACTCATGCTTGACTGATTTATTGATTGATTAATTGATTGATAGATTGATTGATTGATCCATCGATCGATCGATCGATCAATCGATTGATTGATTGATTGATTGTTAGCCTGCATGCATGCATGCTTTATTGATTGATAGATAGATTGATTGATTGATTGGTTGATTACTTGATTGAGTGATTAATTAATTAATTAATTGAATGATTGATTGATTGATTGATTGACTGACTGACTGATTGATTGATTGATTGATTGATTGCTATCGCTCATGCTTGATTGATTGATTGATTTATTTATTTATTTATTTATTGATTGACTATCACGACCCTCTGATACCTCATCAATCTCGCACTGCACGACTCTCTCCACAGACTTGTGCTTGACCACCTCTCTAGCCACACCCCCGTCTCCTCCTCCTATGATCAACACCTGAAAATATCAATCAATAAATCAAACTAATAAGTACTAATAAATATATTATGCATAAATATATAATATATAATAATAAATATATATTATATGTAAGAAATATATAAATATATAATGTACGATATAAATATATAATATATGATATACTATATAGTATAAATATATAATATATGTAAGAAGCACACATAAAGCACCCTTTCCCCACTTAAGGAGTGCACGGGACTGAGGGCATTTTTCTTTGTAGTTGTATGCCATATAATCATGGAGAGAATTACGCCGCTAGCGGTCCTAGGTGGTTCTCCTTTGCCTTCCTCCGGCTGCTGATTAGTCGTCTTTTATGATGCGATATGTTAGTTTTGTTTAGTGTATTCTACAGTGCGCCGGACACAACACGGTACATAATATGCCTATTAGAGAGTACAATAGTCATGCTTAACTAGTCGAGAAATAAATATGTAGACAAACAAAATATCTATTAATCTTAATTACTACATGGTTACCCTGTCAGATAAATATAGCGTTTCGCTTATTTTGGACGAAATTAAGTTTTCCAACTTTCAAGATTTTCCTTCCTATATTTCGGCATTAAATGTTCGTTCAAGATGGGTTTTAAGTGCTTATTACTTAATTAGAAATATTTATATCATAATATGTTAAGTTTTTGCTTCTTACGAACTGTAGCTACAGTGTATATTTCAGATTTTAAGTGCATTAAATTAAATCAATAATGAAATTATGGTTGTAGGCTATAGGTACAGCATACCTACATGTACATGTACCTGTACATAAAAATGCAACACGTATTATGCCTTCAGTTTTACGCAGTTTGGAGTCCATTATCCATTTACCGGTTCCCTGACAGTCCGCGAAGTTACGCCCTGGTCACTAATCCAGCTCACAGGGACTTAAGACAACTCTGTACTTATCTCTTACAATGTTGAGTCGATATCTGCCTCTATACACACAGAGCTACTCTAATATGTGTTGTTTGTCTAGCTATTTACATCTCTCTCTCTTAGTGCACTGCCTACTGGCAGGTCCATGGTACATAACGCCTCTACTCTTCTCTGTCTTCCGCCTTCCTCTTCATTTCCACATATGAGTGGGTCTTTAAATCATCTAACATACCTAATCTCGGCCTGCCCCTGCCTCTTTTTCCTTCCATTCTACCTTCTATGACCTCTTTTAATAGACCTTACCCCCTTTGAATGGGTCCTATCCATCTCTTCTTCCTATTTCTTAATACATTTATCAATTGTCTATCTCTGCCAACTCTCTTCAGGACTTCCTCATTTGTAACCTTTTGAGTCCAGCTAATCCTCTCCATTCTTCTCCAAATCCACATTTCCAATGCCTCCAGTTTCCTAATATCTTCCTTCCTTAAGGTCCATGTTTCACATCGATACAATAGCGTGGTCCAAAGTTTTCACTATCTTTATCTTTGTGTCTTTCTTTGGACTTTTTGTTAATAGTTCTTTTTACCAAAGGCCGCTTTTGCTTGTGCAATCCTACTGCATATTTCCGTCTCACATTTCCCATCATCGGTTATAGTATGACCTAAATATTTGAAACTCCTTACCTGTTCCAATTTCGTACCATTTATTGTGATATTAACTGCACCTTTATTATTGGACACTCTCATAACCTTGGTCCTTTTTATATTAATCTTCATGCCATATCTCAATGCCGTATCATTCAGCCTATCCATTATCTTCTGCAGTCCAATCTCGCTACCCGCTACCATTCCTTGGTCATCTGCAAATCGTAAATCTTGTAACAATTCCCCTCCTACTTTTATTCCTTCTTCCATGTCTTCCATGGCTTCCTCCATCATTGCCTCAGCGTAAATGTTAAACAGCAGCGGCGAAATGCTACAACCTTGTCTTACTCCACGTCCTATTTCACCTTCTTCTGAGTACTCTTCTTGGATTTTGATTACTGCTCTTTGATTCATGTACAAGTTCAAAAGTAGTCTTCTATCTCTCCAGTCAATTCCTATTCTTTTTAAGATATTCATCACCGTTATCCAATCAATCCTGTCAAAGGCCTTCTCGAAGTCTACAAAGCATACAAAAACTCATCCTATATAGTAAATTATATTTATATTTACTATTTATATAGTAAATATAAATATAAAATAAATATAAAATAGAATGTCTCAATAACGTAGGGGTAACGTCTTCTTCTTCTTCAGTGCACTGCCAAGTGGCAGGTTCAAGGTACATATTCATACTCAAAGTCCGTTTTCTCTCTCCATAAGAGCACTCCCTAGATCAACAAGTTAATGCCTTCACAAAGTCTGTGCCTTATCCATACCTTATGTAACCTATAGCTTGGGAAAATATGGCTTCTGAGGTGGTTTCCCGTTGCCTTCTTCAGTTTGGTGGATTAATTACCATTTAATCCTGGGGGAAAATATTTCATGGTGAGGTGGGTCCCCTCTTGCCATCCTCAGCTCCTGCCTTTAGTCGCACACACGCGGATTGTTTTGCGGTTGCCCAATTCTGCAGTGGTCCAATCACACCCGAGCACAACACGTGGAACATCATAAAGTTTTAAATGACAGATCCTGAGGTGAATTAAACCCTCGTGGGTTCTTATCCCAGCTGCGCTGACCTGAGAGTAAAATCACGGACATAGAATAGAATAGAAAATATGTTTATTTTTTCAGCAATTCACTTTACATTCACTGGACTGGTTATACGGAACATGGACGAAATGGTCTAACGCTTTAAACATGTGCTATTAAAAGAGATATATATCAACATAGTTCATCATGTCACGAAAATGCGTGTTAACTATTTTTAGTAAACCGCATAGAATTAGGCCTACTTTACATCAACCATATTAAATGAGATAACGTTACAAGAAATCAAACAAAACGCAAGAGAAAACTTGAACTTACTGATTTGGGATTAGGATGACTGCATAGAGCCACGTGTGTCATCATCTCCTGATACGAGAACTCGTCTCTCTCCGTGCAGTTCACGATACCATCTAGAGCCAGCACGTTTCCGTACGTCTCACTGCAGAATATTTCAAGCTAAAGGCTGAAGCTGGAGCCTAGTTTAACGTTAGTTTAAAGTAAAGAAAAGCTGGTAAAAGCTAATGTTAACGTCGGTTTCCTCACTCGAATGCGATGTCAGTGACGGGCGAGCCCAGGATTTGAACCCTGCACATACTGATCCGCGTTCGATTACCTTTCCGACATCGCCACTGGCTTCAGCCAAGTTTATTGTCTTCAATGCATGAGTGATAGGGGTAGCACTGGATTTGAATTATTAACCCTGCACTTATTGATCTGCAGTGGAACAAACTTAGCGAAATATGCTACCAGCTTGGTGCGTTAATACAAGATACAGATAATGAATATTACGATTACCTTTGCGATCGTTTAATACTGATCCACTATCAAACCAGCTTCTGTAAGGTGCCTAAATGTCTCAGTCCGCAATGCTTTTAACAATGTTAAATGTATTTTTTATATTTAAAATTTTAATAATATTAGGTATTAGCGTTAAGCCTTTTTAATCTTGATTCCCATCGACAAAATAATGCAACAATCGTAATGTTGCAAGTTTTACTAGCCATGCTTCAATGCTCGCCAGCTTGTATAATAAATATGTATGCAACTGTGCAAAATTTACGAGTGTAGAATGCCCACAAAAATGCGATGTAAAATGATACCAATTAGGAAAACTGTCTAATGCATAAAGGCTGCTAAAAATCCTCTTAAACTGTTATAAACTATAAACTTATAAACTATTATAAACTGCTATAAACTGTTTATAGTAGAAGAAATAACTAATAACACAAAATCCTGGCAGAGAAAATGAAGACCTAAGAGGACACTACGAACCTTTTAAAGACAAGGATATCCTGGAATGGAGATTTCTCGTGATAGAGAATATCGCTGGCTCGTAGGCAGAATGCCTGACCCTTACAGGAAATCTCAATCCTCTCCATCCACCAGTTGTCCACTATCTCACTTCTCACCGGATACTCTGCAGGATCAGTATTCTCATCCATGTCCACCAGCTTGAGGTTGATCCGTCCATCCGGGGACTTCCCTTCCAGTTGACTGGATGAACACGGGATGGATTTCGTTTCGGTAGTCATTTTCTAAGTCAGTTTCGTTAATTCGTATTTGATATATTCTGTCTGTTTGAAATATTTAAGAATTTAGTTTTTATACGAGTTGTTTAAAGTTGACAATGACAATAATACAATTAAGAGCCATTACAAATATTTGTTTGAAAAGGAGATGTGGGCTAATGGAGTGGCAGTGCCAGTTGTATTATTAGCGGAGTAGTATTTTCGATCTAAGGATTGCTTATTAATATTAACAATTGTAGATTATTTATAAGCGTCATAATTCACCAGCATTTATCAGAAGTGCTATCATCTTTCGTTATTCCATTCTTTCTTCAAACTTAGATAGAAGTAAAAAGGGATGGAAGATCAGGGCTTATTTAAATCCCCAATCATACATGATTACAACACCCAGCTTGTTTTTAAAACTACTCCATCGACGCCGCATTAACAACCTCCTCACTCAAAGAGTTCAACCTAGCAACTGTCCTACGCTGTCCTTACTCTAGGCTTAACATCATATAGCTATGACCTCGTAAACCCTTAGTGTTTAATAATTATAGTTCACATTGTTCATAACCAACTAACCAGATACCTAATTACAGTCGCTAAATTACAGTAAACTACTACTATCATCATATCAACGTTGATTATATAAATTATACTTTAATTTTAGCTGGTGTATTTATAATATATAGTATTTTAAATTTAACTTTTGAGAGGTATTTCTAGTCATATGCAGATGCGATGTAAGAAGTATCCTAGTTCAAAAACTAATATTAATAATTTGAATGGCGGGTATATCTAGCATCTGTTATTATCTACGCTATCACATTATCATATAATTATCTAATAACTTTATGTAGATTAGCCCTACTTACAAATAACGTAATTTTGATATGAGTGGATTTACCATGAAGTAAGACTAACATGTGTTACTCTGTAGGCTGATCATTAAAAGCTCAAGCCAGAGTGAAGCAGGGCAGGCAAAGTCCAAATAAATGCAGAACTGTTCGCCTCTTGTATTATCGGGGGCCCAGTTTGAAGTTTGTGTTATATACATTCAAATTGTGACTTGTTTTAAGAATAGGCTGCCCGTTCATGATAACTGCTGAAAGGTAACACACATTTCTCAACGTTGTAATACGATAGATGTTACCAGCAGCAGCCGGTTGTCCAGCGGTTGTATACAGTATGTTTCAGCCTGCAGCGCTGAATGCAACATTGTGATAGCTTTGTAAAGATACTGGCTGCTGCATTGCTTCATTAGTAGAGGGGAGGCTGATATAAAATTGTGAATGTTTAAAAATCTATGTCAGCTTGATTTATAAGATACTTGCTTGTTAATAAATTGATTGTTAAAAATTGTTTGTTGACAGTTTGTTTGTTAAAAGCTTGCAGGCTAACAACTTGCTTGTGAACAACTTGCCTTTAACAACTTACTTAATGACAGATTTCTTGTTAACACTTGCTTGCTAATAATTTGCTTGATGATAACATTCTGATTAACTACAAAAGTGTTAATAAATAGTTTGTTACGATCCAATTGCTTTCATACCCTCTAAGAGAAATCCATCGACCATCAAGTTGATTTTAGCAGAAATCACAAGCTTTTACCGATCCTTAACGTATCCTTTACCTTGGAAGAAACATGAATTTTGATGTGATTTTTCAGTTCGCTTATCAGAAATAGTTTAGTCTTCTCCCTAGACAATTAACAATACGTTAAACCTGTCAAGCATGAAGAGCTCGTGACCGAAAAGTATAGTTCATAGAGTGCTCCCTGGATATTTAGTCTCGCAAAATTATAATCTCAAAGCTTTAAGATCAAATCCTGCTAAAACCAATTTTATTCATGGTGATTTCTCTTATCGGCAGAGAAAGTGATTTACACGATAACAGCAGATAAGCCTCAGAAGGGCCTGTGAAGTTAGGCTACTCTGCGTGGACTTTGTTCTTCGGTTGTTGTCAAATTGCGAGGCCACAACTCTATCATAATTATATGCATGTAAACAACAAATCCATTAGATCATAGGTTTCCTCTTCTAGACATATTTGTAACAATTTTGAATTGTTTTCACTCAAATTTGTAATATACAAAGTCTGCCATAGGGCTAGTCATAAGAATTTGGATTAATATGATTATTTGGGATTCTTATATTATATATTTAAAATATCAGTCAATGTTAACATCTAATTTATAATTTAGAGTTTAGAGCTTCTATTGGGTGCATAAGTTCAGCTTTTAGCTTTTAGACTCAAATAAACTTCGGCAATACAAATGCTACGAGGAATTACATTAGATCAGAACATATTATTGAAATTTCAAATTAATTAAAATTTTAGCTAAAAACATTTTGTGACAAATTGTCACTGTCGTTGTCATTACTTCATCGTGGGGTGACTGGTGAATAAGAACCAAAGAAAGAAAAATTATAGGCTAAAAAGTGCACGTTGTTTCATTTTTAATTCTAGTGAAATTGCTGAAAAGCAGACAGAATATTGTTTAATTCTACAGTTATAACTCTCGTCACGTTTTCTTTTCTCTTATGCCACCAATTAAGGCAACTCAGCCACTGAAAGTCGTAAACTTGGATATAAAACCCATTTATACTCTCTCTTAAAACTGGACAAACTACGAGTGACAATGACATCCTCATGATGATGAATTAGAAAGATTCTTTTAAATTTATGATTGAAATTAAAGTACCCGTGTTCACCTGTATGTAATCCAGTATCTGTTTCTCGAACTGTGTAAGATTTCTGGGTTGTGTTAGATATCATTGAAATCAACAACGAATAATTATTATTATTAGACAACAGAAGTGAATCAACAAAGCGCTCACTGCAGATGGTTCATCAATAGAACATTTAACATATACTTACCCGGTTTTAATTACTTCATTGCGACCTATGTTTAACTAAACATTGCAAACGGCAAAAGTTTCAGATGAATTTGGTTCTAGGGCAACCATGCTGTAATCAAAATAAAAGCGCTGTACACGAAATGTTTCTTTTAATGACTTAAGTTTCGATAAATAACCATATATCTGAATAAATATCTGAAATATTAAAAAAATTAATAAGTTTATTTGAACCTTCAGTAGGCTGTTTGGATTCAATCAGAAATTTAGTTGATTGTATAAATGCGGTGCCTCTGACAAGTTTAGTGGCAGGTCCAAGGTGCATACTGTACATGTGCAATAATACTTAATACTACTAATAATAACAACAACTACAACAACAACAACAATAATAATAATAATAATATTAATAATAGTAATAATAATAATAATATCCTCTCTGCTCTGATATGTCCTCTCTGCTCTGGTATGTCCGTGCTGGCGGTTTGTTTGTATTTCACTGGTCTTACCGCTAACAACAACAATTAGAGTGCTACTGTCATCAATGACAACATCGAGCACTATTGAGACAAAATCAAGCCGGCGAGCAAAAGGACGGTCCAAAACGGTGCAAATTCCAAAATCCAGATAATCAGTCCAAAGTACAGGGTATTAAAGAAAAGGAAGTTTAGGCGCAGGTCGCTGCTCATGGACACTGGATGGAAAAGAGAGATGGAAAAGATAGGTCTTCAACTGCCTATGGAACTGATCATAGGAAAGCAAAGGGCCGATGTGCTTCAAATGAAGATTTCCGAAGATTAGATGGAAGAGAATTCCAGATCTGAGGTGCAGCATGCTGGGAAGAACGATTAGATAGCTAAGAGCGCGAAGGTAAGCTAGGTCTCACAAGAGTAATTAATTTAGAAGACCGAGTAACAGCAGGCGGCTGCATCACTTCAATCAAGTGAGACACACAAGGTTGTCCAGGGATGGTGATGGACTTATAGGTTAACGAAGCTGTTTTGTAAATGATTCGCTCTTTAATCCTCAGCCAGTGCAAAGACTTTAAAATGGGCGTAACATGTGAGTACTTGGAACTACAAAAAATTGCTCGCGCAAGAGAATTCTGAACAAACTGCAATCGATCAATCTCACAGCAAGGGAGATTCAAAAACAGGGAATTGCAGTAGTCCAATTTCGATTGCACAATAGCAGCACCAATTGTAGCAGCTGTCTCACGTGACAAATATGGACGTATTCGACGAAGATCTCGGATATGAAAGAAACATGCTTGTGAAGTTTTAGTTATGTGTTCGTGGAAGGTTAGGTGTTTATCAAGGATAACACCGAGATTTCTCACAGAAACAGGTGTTATTGTAATATCCGAAGATAACGAGAGTTTTCCCATTCAGCTTCAGAAGCTGTTGAGGTGTCCCAACCAACAAGAATTCAGTCTTAGATGGATTAAGTGCCAAAACATTAGCAGACATCCAAGAGGATATAGACTGAAAACTTTGTTGCAGGAGGGTTTCAGCATCAGAGTAAGAGTTAGGGGTGAAACAAGTGTACATTTGAGTGTCATCAGCATATAGTTCATGATCAATAGAATGAGAAGAGATCAGTGAGCTTAAGGGTGTTGTATATAGGTTGAAGAGGATAGGACCAAGAACGGAGCCTTGAGGCACACCATACTTTAAGTGGGAAGGTGAAGAGATGTACTCCATCACTTTCACACTAAAAGAACGATCCGTCAGATAGGAGGAAAACCAATCAAGAACAGTTCCACGAATACCGAACCAGGAAGAAAGACGTTCCAGAAGAATATTGTGATCAATGGTATCAAAAGCGGCCGAAAGATCAAGCATACATAATCCGGTTAAGCGTTGTGTGCACATGGCATTGACAATAGAATTGCACACAGATAGAAGCACCGTTTCAGTTGAGCGATGCTTAGTATAAGTAGCTTGATGCTTATTAAATAGATCATTGCAAGAGAGATAAGTAGAAAGCCTCTGAAGAACAATTCTTTCAGTGAGTTTAGATATGTACGACAGATTAGATATAGGCCTGTAATTCGACAATGATTCCTTATCCAGTGTGGGCTTTTTAAGCAATGGAGTAATAACTGCAAGCTTAAAAGCGCAAGGAAATATGCCAGTAGAGAGAGAGTAGAGAGAGAAGCTGAGCGTTTTTGATAATTTTTACCGATTTTGAGCTGCTTTCTCTCGCATATCTTCCTGTTTTCTCAAAGTTCTTGTGCTCGCATTCTTCCGCTAGCTTTGGTTTTCTTATTTCTGGCCGTTTTAATTCCTTTTGGCTGAACTAATATCGCCAAATGTGTACATGTGTTTACGTGGGTTTTCCATGCACTATTCTTAGTTTTGGTTTTCCCCGCTGTGAATTCCGTCGCTTAAATGCCTGCACGTAAACATGCTTGGTCATTGTCTCAGGATGCGAATAAGAAGCGCGGCGCCTGCAGCGTGTGTATGGATGTGTTCCAATTACACAATAAGGATGGCACAGTTCATCAACATGGACCCCGTGACAGCCGTTGCCCAGGGTCTCATCGGCCTCCCATTGGAGTGATTGAAGCTTCCTGTAATTCTTGAGTCGTCAGCCGCGCCTCTCTCCCGGTAACCATGCAACGTCGACTACCTCTGCAGCAAGTAATTCAGTTTTACGATCCAAATTCACGCATCCTTCACTATCTAAGAGCACCATAAAGCATATTCCCAAGTCAGCTAGGAGTGCTTGTGCTTCATACTTAATCGAGATTCTTGCTAAAATTCAGAGAGACTCAGAGAACCTCAGTGCCTGGACCTCTTTGCTCTCCATGGGCGAGGATATCCTTCTGACGCCCAAAAGACTTGGGAAAAGGCACAACATGGCTGCAATTATTAGAAATAGGACAAGCGGAAGCGCGAATAACTCTAGCGACAAAGACACAACTTCCAGCAGATCTCGGAAGCGCTCCCACGATGAAGATCTCGCTAGGATTATTTCGTCTAAGATCGAAGATGGTAATCTTAGGGCTGCGGTGAGAATGCTGTGCTCGGATGAAACTATGGCTGCTGACAACGACGAGACATTTAAGGAACTTTGTCCCAAACATCCTCCCAGACAGCCTAGCGTCACCCAATCAGTCAATCCGATAACATCCGAGAAGGGGTCCCTAGAAGATTTTGAATCCGATGTGATCAAAGCTGTTAGAAGTTTCCCGGCTGGTTCTTCAGGCGGCCCAGATGGCATTCGTCCTCAGCACATTTTACAAATGTTGAATTGTTCAATTCAGGGAAGTGAAGCCTTAACTGCTGTAACCGGCTTCATCAACCTGCTTCTCAAGGTTAAGTGCCACGAGGTTGTCAGGCCGATCTTGTTTGGAGCTAACCTCTTGGCACTGAGGAAGAAGAGTGGAGGCATTCGTCCGATAGCTGTAGGGTATACATGGCGTAGGATTACTGCTAAATGCGCTAACGCTTTCTCTCTTTCTCAACTTTCCGGATCTCTTCAACTTCGTCAGTTGGGAGTAGGTGTTCAAGGCGGTTGTGAGGCAGCAGTGCATGCCACTAGGAGATTTGTTACTCACATGCCTGACGATTGGGTGGTTGCCAAACTGGATTTTAGTAACGCCTTCAACTCCATCAATAGGGACGCCATGTTGAGTGCAGTCCGCTCTCTCCGTCCTGAGCTGGAATCTTTCTGCTGCTCATCCTATATGGAACCCAGCATCCTCAGATTCGGTAGCAGAGAGATATTATCTAGCGAGGGTGTTCAGCAGGGAGATCCTCTCGGTCCACTTCTCTTTTGCCTCACAATCCATCCGCTACTCAATTCTCTAGGGTCAGCTTTGGCTTTTGGCTACTTGGATAATATTACATAGGGTGGGGATGAAGCTTCTGTTGAGAGTGATGTGACCAAAATCATGGCGAGAGTGCAATAGGTTTAAGTATAAATGTAGCCAAGTGCGAACTCATTGGTGCTTAGCCATCTGATAAGTTTTCAATCATTAGTTCATTTACTCACCTCAAGCCTGACCAAGCTAATCTCCTAGGAGGTCCTCTGCAACCAGGAGAGTCAATGGATTCTGCGCTCTTAACTCAGTGTGTCAATCTGGACCGAGCAGTGAACAGACTCAGACTCATCTCAGTTCATGATGCTTTTACTGTATTGCGCAATTGCCTCAGCGCACCAAAACTTAGCTATATTCTACGAGCTTCTCCATGTGCTGGTCACTTACATCTTGATGAATTCGACGAAATCTTACGAAAAGCTATTTTCAGCATTGTAAACGTCCATCTCACGGACAATCAGTTTCTTCAAGCTAGTCTACCTATCAGAATAGGAGGTGTAGGGGTTCGCTCTGTCTCTTCGCTTGCGCTATCGGACTTCTTGGCTTCAGCTGCAGGGACTAACGTGCTCCAGGACTCAATTCTCTCTTCTTTAGCTATTTACCCTGATCCGGAGATTAGCAGGATTAAGGAAATACGGAGTGGTCGTTGTAAGTCAGATGCTCCGACAGGCTCATTGGCTCATCAGCAGAAGACGTGGGACGCTCGCATGACAAAATCATTGCACTCTGATCTCCTCAGTAACGCTCTGGATCCACAGGATAAGTCAAGACTACTCGCCGTTGCATCTCCTCACAGTGGCCACTGGCTTAAAGCCTTACCGATATCTTCTTGCGGTCTTCGTCTGGGTGATGAGGCGGTCAGAGTGGCAGTTGGTCTTCGTTTGGGCACTAGCCTGTGCGAACCGCACTCATGTGTCTGTGGTGCAGCAGTTAACGTGTTGGGGACTCACTGGTTATCTTGCAGACGTACCGCCGGTAGAGTTGGACGTCATCAATATCTCAATGACATCAGAAGGCGCGCTCTGAACATAGCTAACATCCCCGCTATCAAAGAACCGCTGAGCCTGCTCAGAACTGATGGGAAGCGACCTGATGGAGTAACCCAAATTCCGTGGTCTGAGGGTAAATGTATTACATGGGACGTCACTGTCACTGACACTCTTGCCGCTAGTAACATTTGCATTTCTAGTTGCGCTGCTGGTTCTGCGGCCGAAGCAGCTGCTAGCAGGAAACTCGCTAAGTACAACGAATTGTCTTGTGAATACATTTTTGCACCCATAGTCTTTGAGACCCTGGGACCCATAAATTCTGTAGGCGCAGACTTCATTGATGTGATTGGTAAGAGGACTACTGCCGTTACTGGAGATTTACGCGAGAAATCTTTCCTGTGGCAACGCTTGTCAATGGCTCTGCAGCGATGCAATGCAGTTTGTTTCCGTGGTACTTTTGGTGACACGGCATTCGTGAGTGGAGAGCATGATTTTAAAAAAATTCAAGAAAAGAATCCCCTACTTAGGGGGTTAAAATATTAAAAAAAATAATACTAAAATAATAATAACAATAATAGTAATATTATTAATATTAATATTAATATTAATATTAATAACAATAATAAGTAGATTTATATAAGCGCCGCTCTATGCAAAAAGCCACAGTTGTGCTAACATAGTCAATGATAGTCTTAAGCTTCCTCTGGAAGCTCAGAAAAGATATATCTGACTGTGTGAGTGTAAGATGTATTGTACTGTGGGATATGTACATGAATGTCGTATTTATACTCGCAATAATCCTAGCCCCAAAATGTGGTATTAATTCGGTAAATTTTCTAAAACAGTTATTTTGTCTCTCTTTCTTAGTGCACTGCCTACTAGCAGGTCCATTGCATTTTTAGTATATGCTTTGTAGGCGTGAAGTAGCTGGTTGCCTTCACAGTAGCTGGTTGCCATCTTGCGAAAGGATTGATAGAACGGCAATTTTCAGAGATATACTGTACAAGTGTACATGTAAGCGCTCGCTAATTTCTATACATGTAGGCCATAATATATAAAGGAAGTTCCATAATACACATAACACATATATTTTCAAAAATTAAGAGCTGCTTTCAGGAACTGGCCATGGAGAAGCCATCAAGTGCAGATCAGCATGGTACTCTCTTAGTTCCACAGCAGTATGATCTAAATGTGAAATATTACTGACTATTTAATCTTTTCAGTATGCAACTATTGATGTTACAACTGTAGCGCTATGCACGGTTCAGAATATAGTGGAATAAAGTTTTTCTGCGCGTTTTGAAAAAGGCACAATTTTTAAGCTGGGTGATTACGAAATTCCAAAACCACCGTTAAAGTCATATTATTTATCAAATATAACGCGAGCTACGTTAACATTCACTTGATGTTTAGATCTTGTTAAGAGATAAATTGTTGTTCGATGGAGTGCTACTTAATGAACGCGAAATTTACTTATTGATATGAGCATGCTTAGGAATAATAAGCTTAAAGCTGTAATTTAACGTAACTCATAAATTTTTTGTTTTGTGTATCATGTTAGCAAATATAATTCACTTCACTCGAAACTTTATGTTAGGATTCTACCAATTATGTAGGATCTCTCTTAGTGCACTGCCTACTGGCAAGTCCATGGTATATAACGCCTCCACTCTTCTCTGTCTTCCGCCTTCCTCTTCATTTCCACATATGAGTGGGTCTGTAGGATAATAACTTAAAAAGCTAAACCAAATTTAACGTTTATTTCTGTATCGCAATGGTACTGCTAAAGACGGCATGGTGGGCTTTCGAACAGAAACCCTTTTGCTCAGTAATGAGCAACAATGCCAGCCGGTATTGACATCCAACCGACATGATTTCGGTAAGATATTCGACGGCGGATCAGTATGTGCGGGGTTCAAATCCTTGGCTCGCCCGTCACTCACATAGCTTTCGAGTGAGGAAACTGACTTTAACATGAGCTTCATCAGTTTAAAAAAAATTAAACTACTGAAATTCTAAGGTATGAACTAACCCATGCACTATTGTGATGGTTAGATTGTATCTGGTCGTCTAGAATAGTAACCTTGACTTTCTAGAGCATACGTTATGTACAGTCGAGCACGCCCATTGCTCTCATGTACCTCAACACTGAATATCTACTTAAAATGCCACAGACATGCCTACCAGTCCGTTATAATATTAGTATTTGTTATGACATTTAATTCTCATCCTTTACACCTGTTCGCAGCTCTACATTCAAGGCCAAAATAGGCCAGGGTAGAGGCCCACATTAAGATCTTTGAGAATGTTTGTTTCAAGGACCCAGTCATACCGGTTGCAGACTTATTTAAGCTTAATGAAAAGTTAAAACCGCGCATGAAGTCAGCATCGTCTCCTTCAAGTGCCGTGCCTGTTCCAAGGCTGGGAGGTCATGGTCATAGTCCTCCATATGTCTCTGTTCATTGTTGCTCTGATCATCTCTGTTTCCGTTACATGCAGCCCTTTGCATGTAACTCCTAATAAATATCGCTGCCGACTTTTACTTTGGACCTTAGGAAGTTAGCATATACAGTGTATGTCATTCAATAGTTTGCAGTTTCTCTAGCTGAAGTTTCTCTAACTGAAGTTTTTAGTAATTTGAAAATTTACTTCTGTACTTTGGAATTTTCTTCAAATGACCACAATTTACGATTAGCACAAATATTCTTGTACATGTGTCGCATATTAAAATTTAGATTTTAAATGAAAAGACATAATCATCTAATGACTCTTCATTTTCAGCTAATGAAACTGAAGTCAAGGAGTCAAGGTCTACAGTCCCTCAATACAAGTAACCTATGGCATATATAATTTACGTAGAGCAGGTATAAAGAGTCTGATATAAACTCAGTTTTTTTTAAAGTATTTGCAGAGTAAAGAGATTTTTTAAATAAAAAAATCCTTAATAATCCCTTCAGTTATTTTGAATTTCGACAAGAAACCAGATCATTTATTCACAAATGTAATTTTGGTTAAGTAAAGTCTATAGAAATCAAATCGATGGTATCTATTCTTTGAAGCTTTCTAATCCACTGCGTTAAGAAAGTGGAAAGCAATTGCGTTGTGGTCGGATTTGATGGAGCGCTAAAAGATATCTTCCCATTTTATGATAGATTTAGTGTTGTAGGCTGCAATCCTTCATTCAGTCTACTAATTCTAATTGCGCATTGTTTATACGAGAAGCTGAGAGAAATACTTCAGTAGAATGCGAAACTCGTGCTGTTATCTAACACTATAATGATATCATATTCTAATCATCATATCATATCATATCATATCATATCATATCATATCATATCATATCATATCATATCATATCATATCATATCATATCATATCATATCATATCATATCATATCATATCATATCATATCATATCATATCATATCATCTTATATCATATCACATCACATCACATCACATCATATCATATCATATCATATCATATCATATCATATCATATCATATCATATCATATCATATCATATCATATCATATCATATCATATCATATCATATCTTATCATCTTATATCATATCATATCACATCATATCATATCATATCATATATCATCTTATATCATATCATATCACATCATATCATATCATATCATATCATATCACATCATATCATATCATATCATATCATATCATATCACATCATATCATATCACATCATATCATATCATATCATATCACATCATATCATATCATATCATATCATATCATATCATATCACATCATATCATATCATATCATATCATATCATATCATATTATCTAACACCACAACGATATCATACTCTAATCAGGTCGTATTCTAACATTAAAAATCATGAAAGTAAAGAAATACATGTGAACATGGTTATGCACTAAATATTCAGTTGTAATTAAAATAATTGTAAACTTAAGTCAATCAGCAGTTAACCTTGAGGACTGAAATAATATGTATAAGTGTAATTACTAATTAATCGAATGGATTATCAATAGCGTTGCATTATTAAAAGCCTCCGAAGTAGTACATATTACTAATTGATCAGCTCTACTGTAATTTCACTTCACTTAAATTAACTGTAAGATAACTTCGCGAAGATAACTTTGTTGACTGACAGACTATTATTTTGTGGATAGTTTATTTACACAGATAGCTGGTAATCCAGCTGAGGAAGGCATAGGGAGCCCACCTCGCCATAAGCAGAATCCCCAAGAATAATTGTATATCGATAGGAATGTTCTAGATGATTTACAGATACACTCATATGTGAACATAAAGAGGAAAATTGAAGATGAGTGAAGGCGTTATATACCATGGGCCTGCCAGTAGGCAGTACACTGAGAGAGAGAGAGAGCGAGTGAAAGAGAGAAAGAGTTAGTAATCCATTACATATGTATGTGCTAATAGAACATTAACATTAACATTGCGCTCGTTCTGTTCTCGTGTGGGAGTGCAGACTACTACAGCAGAATCACAGACATGATATTCGATTTACAAATCAAAACATTTTGCAGTGAAGGAAAACCTGAGCCTTAGAGAACAACGAACGATAAGAAGTTACAGACAATGAACGCAATGTTTTTATGCGATGCCTTTTCATAGTCAGTGGAGAAAGGGCGGCTTATTTTAAGGTGGAATGGGTTAAAAGTGACCTCTACCCCTACTCTCTCTCTCTCTCTCTTTCTCTCTCTCTCTCTCTCTCTTTCTCTCTCTTTCTTTCTCACTCTCACGACTTTCTATGAAATTAACTTGCATATCGTTCATATGCTTATGGACCTTCATTGATAAATAATACAACTAAAAAACTTCAATGAAAACAACTTAAATTAACTTCAACGAAACATTTACTGAAATAGTAAAGTTAAACAACAATTTTATCAATGCCTTCTTGAAAAATTAAGGAAAAATACAAAAGACTATCGCATGTCGTCCCTGACATCATCCTTGTATGAGGAAACGAATGTTAAACCTTTATTATTATTATTACTATTATTATTATGATTATGATGATTACTATTATTATTATTATTATTATTACGTGACAATTTCTGAGCCCTACTTCAAATAATGACACCTCAAGCTCGAAATCACATCGGCACCATCGAGTATGAGCGAGCTTGTAAGACAGGAATGTGTCATTAGATAATGTTGCAGCGTATCGTCTAGAAACGCCAACAACGCTTATGTAAACAATTGCCTCAGGCTCGCCATCGCCGAAAGGCCGAGCCTCAACTCACTTGTCTTACCATCTCAATCAAGCCTGAAATTCATCTGTTTATTGTTCATTTCATATGCCACGAACCTTCGTGCCGCTAACAATCACCTCCGCTTACCTCGCAACATTG